>VDFB02193867.1:300823928-301098904 GCA_007258455.2 Sequoia sempervirens
CCTACCCTTTATCTCTCTCCCACTCCCCCCCTCTCTCTCTCAAGTATCTCCCTCCTACCCCCACTCTCCCTTTCTCTCCCACTCCCTCCATATCTCTCTCTGAAGTCATAATTTAAAAAGAATATCATTTATATTTATATTAATATTAAAAATTAATTTTTAATAGATGGGGTTCGACCGAACATGTTTAGAATGTTCGACCAAACCCCATTCAAATCTATTTTTTTATTGTATGTTAAATGGGTTCAGTCAAAAAATGGTTCGGTCGAACCCCCATTCGACCAAACATTATTTTTTGGTTCGATTGAATAGTTGTTTGATTGAACCCACTTATTATCACCCACATCCTCTCAAGTACCAAAATTGCTCATAATTTTGCACTTGGAAGCTCGATTTGAGAATGAAAATGGAGGAGATCTCAAAAACCCAACTGGTATCAGGTTTCCCTCAAAATGAGCTATCCAACGAATATAATTTTAATATGTTTTGATTATATTATCTATTTGTTTTTGAAGTTTCATTAAATATAAGTTTTTCACCGAAAACAAAACTCTCTGTTCTGCACATGTGGAAAAATAGAAGATTATCAATTTTTTTTTTTTAAATATGAGTGCACCAGATATTGGAGTCCTTGATCAACAACAAAAAAAAGAAATTCAAATATCAAGAAAAGTTATGCGCTATATGGTTATGCTTATGTGAATTGTAATTGATTTGACTTTGAAACTTGATTAAAGAAAAAATATTCAATAAAAACTATCTAACCAAGTGGAAGCACTAGATATCAGAGTTACAAATCTAAATTGAAAGAATTAGAATTTTATCTTTCAAGGAAAAAAAGTTATGCGTTATACGGTGTGCATCACTTTTTAAAAATGCTATTTTTTGAAAAAACCAATTTTCGTGGGAGATGGAAAAAGAAGTGCAATCTAATTCCAAAAATTTTGAAAAAATATTTGTATAATCTACAGAGAAAATGTGACAAGACTCTAGTTTGCATCATCTTCAAATTCCTCACGGTTTAACCGCTATAGGTGCTCGAATGTGAAGATTTAGTTAAAAAAAATAAAATCAGTGTCTAGTTTGGCCAAAAATTGTAAACCACTATTGTGGGATCACCCTTCTACAGAAACTACCTTTAAAAATTGAGCATAATGATATTGATATATGTAACTAGTGTAGAGTACCTTAAACAATTAAGCACATTTTTTTTGAATGCATCTTTGCTAAGGAAATATGGAATCTTTTTTGTAATGATTAGAATATATGGGGAAACAATGGTGAACTTATGCTTGATAAAATTCTATTTGAAAAAGATAATAAAATGTAAAAGGATCTTTCATTATTTTGGTTATGCCTTTCCACCAAAATCCTATGGGCTATCTTGAAAGAACTGAATGAGGAAAATTTTATGGGGCATAGGAGGGTACTTATTGAGTCTTGCAAGAGACTCACATTATACAATGTTGCCATGCAGGTGTTCATAATAGTGGAGTTGTCAAAGGAGAAGTTCTGGAGGTTCCTGAAGAATAGAACAATTGACATTGACATTCAGGAGGCAAAATATGGCCACACTTGACAAGAAGTGTACCCAAGTATGGACATCTTCTTAAGAGCACTTCAAGCATTCCAAAAAGAATTCAAGGAGGGGCCAAAGAACAAGGAAGAAGAGGCACATAAGAGTAGCTCCTTGGTTAGGAATCACACTAAAGATGAACAAGAAGTGACAAAGACTCTAGTTAACCTGAAATATGTAGCAAATCAAAAAGATTTCAGGGGTGATAATAGTGAAGAATGATAAAGGTAGATGTTTTACAATATAGTATTACAACAAGGTCAAGTTTGTATATCTGGTATATAGTGTAGTCCTGGCTGTGTAATGTAATCTTGTATATCTAGTGTATGACAATCATGAGTACATGCTATAATTTTGTATATCTGGTGTAATTTGATAAAGCAATGTATAAGGATATAAATAGGGGAAGATAATGCTTGTATACTATGTTGTAGACATAAAGTGACACACTTTATATGTAACCTCTTTATGCTGTTTCATCTATATCTAATACAAAAGTGCTTATTTTGCATTGGAATTTAAAATTGAAAAATATAATATTTTTATGATATTGTGGAAAATAATATATGTTAATCTATTATGATGAGTATGGTATTGTGGTTATTATTTTTGAGTTTTATTATGTATGATGAGTATTTTTTAATAAGGCTTTGGTTGTGTAGTCTCTTTTTATAGCCTCTTATCATGGCTATGTTAGATAATATCATAGTTTAGGTTTTAACCTTGAAGAGAAGATGAAAGAGTGAGTTTTGAATCCATAGAAAATAGATCTTTGTATAAGCATCATTTAGTTGTGATTTGTGTAGAGGTTACATTAGATATGAAGAATTTGGTTGAGGAAATAAGAAAGAGTGACAATTTTTTAACAGTGGGTTGTTGGGTAAAAGATAATAAAAGTTTGAAGGTTTTTGACGAGGCACTAAGTATAAGGTAATCAACATTATATTTGTGAAGAAAAGGAGGTGGATAATCTCAAGAAAATAGGATATTGATTGAGATCCAAGTTGCAAAAGTAAGTAAAAAATGAAGCTTAGGTAGGTAGTTGTACAAATAGAGTGCCGTAAGAGGGAATTTGTTAGTGGTATATAAAGCCAAGTGTGAAAGCATTATGGAAAAAAGGTGGATAGATTGTTGATTTGGGAGGAAATCTACTTGATATCTAAAGTGTGTTAGATGCTATTTTGGTAAAGATTCATTTGAAAAGGTAAGTAGATCAAGTGCCAAAAGTGGAGGCAATTTGCAAGTTAGTATTTATAATTTATTGTTGTTGGTGTAAATAGGTTTTTTACCTATCTAGTTCATTAGTGGGTCCTATTTAAATGTTAAGTTTACTTAGGTCTTAGGATAATATTTCTAGGTGTTAGTTATCATTATATTTTATCTTATCTTTTGACATTTAATAAAGTCATTTAAGTTGTCTCATGACTGAATTAAGACACTTGACATGATCTTATCTAATCCTATGTCTCACCTTGGCTATATATCCAAGTGGTCTTGTGTGTAAATAAACATTGAATAACATTGATAGAAATCATATCATCATAATCTATCATTTGCATCCTTTGATAGAATAGCATTATTCTTTCATAGCCGATCTCTCTTGTGCTTTGATGAAGTTCCTAGATCTTGGGTGGCTATAATCTTTAGCAAAATATTGCATGGCATAGAGTATTGCATGTGTTTTCATTGATGTCAACAGTGTAGTGTCAACAATTTGGTGCATGTGATGGAGATTATTTCAGGTGTTGTGGAAGGTTGTATTTTGAAGTAAAAGACATGGTAATGAATGTCATGAACATGCTATACATAGTTGTACCATATCTATTGCTCATGGATAGGCAAATGTTGGCAGATGGAAGTGCGTACTAATATGAAGAAGATGTGGTTTCTTGTTGTAATTGTTGCCTATGATCTAGTGTGAGTTTTGTATTCTCTATCTCTCAATGTAAAGCAATGAATAAGAAATGAAAAAAAATATGTAAAGGTATCGAGCAGTTTGTGGTGCATGAAGTTGTATTGAAGTTTCTTGAGATAATTCTCCACATTCTTCCACATTTGAAGATATGACCTTGCTATTTGGAAGATAGACAGAGACAGGTGTTTGACATGTATGTTCCTGAATTCACTATAGGAAAGTTACCATCAAATTTTCTAGAGCTAACAGAGTGAAGAACAGTAATATAGTGCAGTTGCAATTAGGAAGAGTCAGAGGAATGTTCGACATTTCTCTACATTTGAAGATGTGGTATTACAGTTCAGAGAACAAGTGTAAATTTTTTGTATGTTTGATCTGTTCAAGTTTTAGGTGTTGAGGAGTACCACAAGTTGGGTTTTCAATGTTCTATCTCAAGATTGGGTTTTCTAGGTTTGCAAGATATGTTGAGCTTA
Organism: Sequoia sempervirens; assembly: GCA_007258455.2. Classification (NCBI taxonomy): domain Eukaryota; kingdom Viridiplantae; phylum Streptophyta; class Pinopsida; order Cupressales; family Cupressaceae; genus Sequoia; species Sequoia sempervirens. Next base: position 300,827,893 of record VDFB02193867.1, read on the forward strand.
GTATCTATTTTCGTGCGCCAACATAAAGTTGCATGAAGTTGTGAAAGGATTTTATGAAAATGTTTTTGAATATCATATAATATTTGTAAAGTGATCTGCATGATGTTGTTTGATCTCTCTGACACTGCTTTTGGTTTGGAGCTAATTCATGGAAGATTAAGTGTTTTTTGGGCTGATTTGGTATGTTGAGGTGTTTTAGCCAAGTTTTGGAAGTGTGCACTAGAATGAAGATGTATGATAAGGTAAAGTAGGTCTTGATTATCTCTTAGTTTGGATTGTACTCAATTCTCTCTTGCTGCAGATGTTTTCGAGCTAACTTGTTGTAGCTGTTACACGTTTCATGTCATACTTTTCATTTTGGCCATCTAAGGAGAAACTTTTTGAAGCTTGCAAATGATATAAATGAAATATAAAGTTTGTTTCAAGGTGAATGAGTGTGAATATGTGAAGATGCATGCACGAGTATGTGTGAGAAAGTGTTCCAAAAGCAGTAAGATGAAGGTAGAAAATGTTGTTAAGAAAAGGTATTGAAGATATATGTGAAGAGTGTGGTGGTGGTGGTTGATCAGTAGATTTCATAAAGTATTTTGTATAGAGGTTTTAGCTTCATTTTGTAAGTGTTGTTGTTAGTAGAAGGTGTAGCTTCCTTTGGTTGAAGCCATAAAAACTATATTTCAGGGAGTTGTAGCTTCCTTTGGGTTGCAACCCATAAAAATTCTTGTAAATATTGTTTATATTTGTGAGGCTAGATTTGGAAAATAGCTCCAAGAATCTTTCTCATTGTGGTTTTTCCCTTATAGGGCTTTCCATGTAAATATGGTGTTATGGTTGTGTGCTTGTGCTTTTGAATTCCATTTAAAATTTTATCTGTTTAAGGCAGTAAGAAGTTATGATTGATAAAGTTGAATTGGATACATTTATGGGATATATTGATTCCTCCCTTAGTATATTATTGTGTTATAACAAACCAAGCTTGTGGGATGACTTCTTGCTAATTTTTATTGAGAGATCTAGGTTGCAAATCTTGGTGGATCTTGAAAATTTGAGTATTCTCTTCTCTTGCATTGAATGATGACCTTGAGAATAAAAAAAACTTAAAAGAAATATTAGATTTGAGGGTTTCCTCTTTGTGGCTTTGTATTGTAGGTGTTGAGTAGGAAAAGTTATCCTAGATCCAATTAGGATAACTAAGATTATCTCCTTTTCACTTTACTCAAAATTAAACATAAATGAACTAAGGTTTTGATAATTAGCTTGCTTCCTCAATGGAGAGCCAATCCCCTAGTGATTTATGTTTGTGATGTGTAAGGATGATAAGTTTGATTCATGATTTGACAAGCCTATTTGACATACAACCCTAGATCTGAAAATGTGAATTATTTGCACAGATGAAAAAAAATAATCAAATTTCAACTTCAAATATGGGAGGTAGGGGAAGAGGAACCTACACTAAAAATTTGAGCCAAAATTGGGTGGACTAAGTAGAAGTGTACCCTAGACCAGGTTGTTGCTTTTTTGGATTTGCAAATTATGGATTGTAGGCTAAGGTCTACACTCTGCTTCCTTGGACTATCACTGGCTGAAAATTTCAGATTTGACCTTCACACACAAAAATGGGGGAAAAGGTTGTGCAGTATAGGGGATTGCCTAAGTTAAACCCCATTTTGGTATTTCTACCTCCACATACAACAATTGATGATGATCAAGAGGGCATGCCCTAGGCTAAGCAGAGGCCAAAAAAATAATAAATTGACTGAAATAGATAAATGGAAAATGATAATGTTACCATGATGTGAAAATCCTTGAAAAAGAGATGTAACACACAAGTTTATTGATGGATTCCTTGAATGCTTGATAAACTTGCAAAAGGTTAGCTCACATACACCATAGATTACTAAAGCTAGCATGAAGAGGACAACTCAACATATCTTCATGCTTACCTTCTAATTGATCTCTTTCTTTAAAATTATTTTTTCTTGTTCATAATGAGAAGAAAAAATGCTTATATATGCATTTAATTAATCCTTTTGGGTAGGGGCCGAAGTGGGGTTATTTTCAAATCATAAAATCCCACAAATCAAAATTTTAAATATTCAAAAATTTCCTTTTTGGTCTAGGGTGCCCTGACTGATACTTTTTGTCTTGAATTTATAGGGATGATAGGGATTTAAATTAATTTTATTAATATGATCCCAAAATCATTAAATTATTATTATAATTAATGTTATAAGAAAAATAGGGTGTCAAGGTAGTGTGTAGTTGTCAAGGGTGACAATTTTTGATGATACAACAGGTTGAAATTAAAGCATGTTGATGCAAATCTGAGCTCACCAATGAGTTCAAAGGGTTCAAGAATTTTTTTTTTCCTTTTGTTTCATCCAAATCCAATATATGAGTCTAAATCCATGAGGTTTTGAAGCTGAAAAGTGGTTGCCAGATCCAGGAAGTAGTTGCAATTTTGTGTTGAAAACAAGGTGGAACTAAGATGCAATAATAACTTATGTATATGTATTCAAATCTGAAAATAAGATTATCAAATCTGATTTAATGTATGTAATTGCACATTCATCATAATAGAAAAATCAACAAACAAATATGGCACCAAATTTACGTGGAGAAACCCTTTTGGGAAAAAACTCCACACAAGAGAAGAGGACAAGTATATTATTTATCTTCAAAAGAGAGAACATCACAATACACTTCCTTGCTATTCTTCTGCAATTTGAATGCTTCCATATGATTGCAAATAACACAAGATGTTACTGCCACATCAAGGCTCCAATTTATAGAACTTGTGGGAGGAAAAACCACAGTGGTAAACCAAAACAAGAGATGTTGAAACCACTTGGAAAAACCCATGCCCCATTCATGGAAAACCAAGAGTCATGATAATAAATTAATTAAATTTGCAAAATGCTTCAACATGGGTGCCTAAATGATAGCTCCTTCAACTTCTAGAAAATTCAAGATGCTTTGGTGACTGTTCAACTTCTAGGTGGTACCCCAATGGACCCCTGTTTCACTCCAAACTTGGCTCCCCACTCAAGAATCTTCATATTATCAATGTACGCACCTAGAAGAGAGTATTTTTTCCTCTAGTGATATGTAACCTCCAAGAACATTAAACTCCCTCTTTAAAATGCAATTACAATATGTTGAAATTAAGTACCTATCTCGCATATAACTTAGGACACTTTCCAAGAAACATAGAGATAAATAAATGACATAGGTTTGTAAGGTAAATGTCACCTAACCTAACATTTTTCCACTTAACATTACATATTGCAATTACATCCAAGAGATACAAATAATAAATTAAGTATAGTGATCAAGGTCCATGGCCTTCCTACACCAAGATCTAACTTATTCATGGTCACCAACTTCATGAAAGAATCTACAACATTATTCAAAGTGTCAACCTTATCAATCAAGGCCTTACCATTCTGAACCATCTCTCACACAAAGTGATACTAAACATCAACATCCTTAGTACAAGCATGATACATAAGATTTTTGTACAAATAAATAGCACTTTGGTTCACATCCAATCCTGACTATCCCACAATCAAAATTCCAAGTATTTGTAACCATACCATATCCTTAGAGGTATGTGTAGCAACCATATACTTTGCTTCAGTGGTGGACAAAGCAACTATATGCTACCTCTTACTCATCCAACTCAATGCACCTCCAAACAAAAAAACACATCCACTAGTGGACCTTTGACTATATGACTTGACCACATCATCAATACCATGATAAACCAAACAATAATCTGAAGTACCACATAAATATCTGAACACCCTCTTAACAAAAGTCCAATGCTCTTTACCAGGGTTAGACATAAACCTACTTAGTACTCCCACTACTTGGGCTATATTTGGTCTAGTGTAAACCATTGCATATATTAAACTACCAATGACACTAGCATAAGGAACCTTAGACATATCCTCAATATCATCATCAGAATTAGGACATGTATTTAAGCTCAACTTAGTATGAAATAGAAATAAAATATTAATTGGCTTATAGTCATGCATATTAAACTTTCACAAAATTGTATCCACGTACTTACTCTGATTTGACCAAAGCTTTTTGTGAGCTCGATATTTGATTATTTCCATCCCAAGAATGTATTTTGCAGCCCCCAAGTCCATCATATCAAATGTTCCATAAAGTTGTGCCTTGAGCTCACTAATCACCACCTTGCTATTACCCATGAACAACATATCATCAACATACAAGATAATAATTAAAATTTGAGCATCAATAACTTTAATATAAACACAATGATCCTCCTCACTCCTAAGAAAGCTCAAATTCAAAATAAAAGTATCAAAATTTTGGTACCACATCCTAGGTGACTGTTTCAAACCATACAAAGATCTCTTCAACCTGCAAACCAATTGTTCTTTTTCCTTTCACCACAAAACCATCATGTTGTCGCATATAAATTTCCTCCTCAAGATCCCCATACAAGAAAGAAATTTTAACATATATTTTCTCTATCTCAAAATCACAAGAAACAATAATAGATAATAGGAATCTAATAGAAGTTAATTTTGCAATAGGAGATAAAATTTCACCAAAATCAACCCCCTTTCTTTGAGAGTAACCCTTAGGAATTAATTGGGCCTTGTACCACTCTAATCAATTGTCTACACCAAATTTATTTTTAAATACCCACTTGCAACCAATGAGTTTCCTTCCTTTGGGAAAACTAACAAGATCCTAGGTTTCACAACTATTCAAAACCATCATATCCTCCTACATGGCCTACAACCAAGACTCACTTTCCGCCAAAGAGAGAGCCTCCTTGAAAGATCTAGATTCATTTTTAGTACTCAACAAAACAAATACACAACAGTAATTTGATGAGCTATACCTGTCAATTGGATTTCATTTCCTTGCGGATCTCCTCAAGGTAGAAGTAATGGGCTCTACCTATTCTTCTTCTTCTTCTATGTGCTCATCCTACACATCCTCTAAACTAATTGAACTCTCTTCTTCTTCTCCATCCTCAGATCCATCTAATTGTTCTTCCACATGTGCATCTTCTTGCTTCTCAATATTTATCTTAAAGTGCATTGTCTTTGTCTTATCTTTTTCCTTTGGTTGTTCTTCTCTTGAGTAAGCTCTGAATTCCTTAAAAACCACATCTCTAGAAAAAAATATTTTATGGGTTAGAGGATTCCAAAGATTATAACCTCTTACATTCTCACCATAACCAACAAAGATGAATTTATATTCTTTTTGATCCAATTTAGATCATTTCTCTTCAAAAACATGAATAAAAGCCTCACAACCAAAGACCCTTAAGTGTGAAACAAAATGATTTCTACCTATCAACATTTCATAAGGAGTTTTATCAACAAGAGCTAAACAAGGATATCTATTAATTAAATAACAAGTAGTACTAATCACTTTTGCACAAAAAACATTTATCAAGTTTAGCACTATTTAACATACTCCTAGGTCTTTCCATTATGGCTCAATTCATTCTTCCTGCTACCCCATTTTGCTGGGGAGTATGAGGAGTTGTATTTTTCTGAACAATACTTGAATGCTTAAAAAATTCATCAAATTATTCATAACACCTTAACACTTTTATCTTATAATCTGTTTGCTTTTCAACTAAGGCTTTAAATTCCTTAAACTTAATGAAAAATTTAGATTTAGAATGAATAAAATAAATATTAATGTATCTTGAGATATTATCAATGAAAGAGACATAATACCAATATTTACCCAAAGAGTCAATATCCAATGGTCCACATACATCCAAATGAATAATCTCTAATAATCTCGTTGCCTTATTAGTTCCACTAGAAAATGATCAATTTTTCTTGCCAAACACAAAATGTTCACAAAAATAATTTTTACCAACAAAATAATCATAAATACTGTCAACCAACTTTTTGTTTAAAATAGTATTTAGTCTTTTTTCACCTATGTGACCCAACCTATGGTGCCAAAACATACATGTATTTTCAGTGTTAGTTACATTGGAAGAGTTACTCAAAGTAGAGGAATTCATCCTAAAGAAAGTTCCTATATGAGATCCTTTAGCTATCACCAAACTCCCTCTTACCAACCTGCAACAAAACTTATCGAATGTCACATGCATTCCAAAATCATTTAACTTGGACACTGAAAGTAAAATTATTGTTAGTTCTCAAATATGTAAACCATTATCAAGAGTTTTAATTATCCCATCAATGAAAAACAACTTTACCTTTCCCTTACCCACAATCTTTTTTGTGCTGTTATCACCAAGGAAAACATCCACCCCAATATATTCTTTGTAATTAGTAAACTTCTCCTTGTGAGGAGTCATGTGGTAGGAGAAACCTCAATCAATAAGCCAAGCATCATCACAAATAGTGTTAGCTGAAATAAACAAAGCATCAAAATCATCATCAAGGGACTTTTCCATGGACGAATCAATTTTTTTTTTCTTATTCCTACATTCCTTTTTCACATGCCCTTTTGTACCATAATTCCAACACTTTACTCTTCTCTTTTTGAGGGTTTTAGAATGTCCTTTATACTTATCCCTCTTATTATCCCCTTTAGGCATTTTCTCTCTGGACCTACCCAGCACATGCAAGGCATATTGGGAACCAACGTTCATGGATTTTATCATCTCCTTTGAAAGACATATGATGATCATGGAGTCCATATTACCGCTACTTATGGTTATAATTAAATTTCCCCAAGATTTGGGAAAAGAAGAAAGAAACAAGACACATTTATCTTCATCTTCAATTTTAACATCTATGAACGTAAGTTAACTTATAATCAAATTAAAAACATTTAAATGATCTTCTATAGATTCACCATCTTTCACTTTTAAAAAATACATTCTTCTTTTGATATATAACTTGTTAGAAAAACTTTTAGTTTGATAAGAATCACCTATCTATTTCCAAAAATTATATGCCATGTCTTCCATGGAGACATTCAAAGGGACATAATTTGTTAGAAACAACCAAATGGTTCCTCGTGTCTTCTTGTATAACCTTTTCCAATAGTCATCACTCATTGTAGTTGGTTTACTTTCTTGTGAAACTAACAACCATTGATCTTTCTCTTCTAGGAGATCCTCCATCTTTAATTTCCACATCTCGTAGCCCATTCCATTAACTTTTCAATATCCTGGTGAGAGGTAGAAGCCATGGTATAAAATATTCTTCACAAATATGCAATAAACTACAAAAAAAAAAGCTCCTATTGCAACCAAAAAACCTCCAACACTTAAGAGAAAGGCGTCACCTTCTAAACAAAATTGTGAGCTTTGATGCCAAATGTTGAAAACAAGGTGAAACTAAGCTACAATAATAACTTATGTATGTGTATTAAAATTTTAAAATAATATTACCAAATTTGGTTTAATTTATGTGATTGGACATTCATCATAATAGAAAAATCAACAAACAAATATGACACTAGATTTACATGGAGAAACCTTTTTGAGAAAAAATCCACATGAGAAAAGAGTGATACACCACAGTAAAATTATTTGTTATTCTCCTACAACTTGGATGCTTTCATACACTTGCAAATAACACAAGATTCTTCTACCATCTCAAGGCTCCAATTTATAAAACTTATGGGAGGAAAAACCACAGTGGTAAACTAAAACAAGAGGTGTTGAAACCGCTTAAAAAAACCATGCCCCATTCTTGGAAAACCAAGAGTCATGATAATAAATTAATTAAATGTGAAAAATACTTCAACATGTGTGCCTAACCCATAACCCCTTCAACTTTTGGCATTCTAGATGCTCTAGTGTCTATTCAACTTCCAGGTGGCACACCAATGGACACCGGTTTCCCTCCAAACTTGGCTCCCCACTCAAGACTATTCATATTCCCAATGTGCATGCCTAGGAGAGATTATTTTCCTCTAGTGATGTGTAACCTCCACCAACATTAAATTCCCTCTTGAACATGCAATTACAATATGCCAAAATTAAATACATTTCCCACATGTCCCCTAGGACACTTTCCAAAAAACATGTAGATAAATAAATGATAGGTTTTTAAGGTAAATTTTACCTAACCTAACATTTTGGAGTACTTTGGGTCAAATTCGACCTTGCCATCACATCTAGGAGGCCTAAAAGCTCCAATATTGATTGTCAAATCATGAAAATCTAAGAACTTCATTTGAAGCCTAAGGAAGAAATAACCCTCCTTCATTGTTCATATGACAATACTACTATCATAATTATAGCATCAGGAGAATTTGTGGTACGATCAAAATATTTAAATATATATTTTTAAAATATTTTTTCAATTTTTAAAGAATAAAAATCATGTAGGTCTATAGACCTACGTAGGAAGACTTGGTACATTACATATGATAGGTACTTGAATCTATAGACACTTAAAAATGTCCTAAATGATATCATGCACTCAAATTAGATATCCTAACACCATTTCGTCCTAAAACCCATCCTTGTTAATTAATTGCATGATTTTCATTTATTAACTTGATTAATTTAATTAGGTTAATTCATCCCCTTTCATGCTAACATTTCATCCTACATAAACAAAACAACAACAATATTCCTATAGAGTCAAGTACCTATCATATATTTTTTTTAAATATATATTTTAATTTAGAAAAATAAAAAAATCATGTAGGTCTATAGACCTACGTAGGAAGACTTGGTACATTGCATATGATAGGTACTTGACTCTGTAGACACTCAAAAATGTCTTGAATGATATCATGCACTCAAATCAGATATACTAACACCATTTCATCCTAAAACCCATCATTTCCTTAGGCTTCAAATGATTCATCAAATTATTTAATTTAATACCTAAAGTGAAAGGGAGTTGGCGAAATAAGAAAATGGAACAAAAATGAAACAACAATGATAACTATGTAGAAAATGTTAGACCTCCATCCTCTCGAGGGTCTCGAAGCTTTCAAGGATATGCTAGCCAGAATCTGAAATGTGGACCCACAGGGAATGATACTTGGAAATATGCAAGGTATAGACCTATAGGAGTAAAGCTTAGATTTGGAAAATCTTATTTGGGTTCCATTTCAACCTAATCGACATCTAGATCATAGTAAGCAGCCAGTTTTTGATATTTGTGAAGAAGATAGGGCACTAGCAGACTACAAGTAGAATCTTGCAGCTAAAAGATAGTATGGAAAAGATCCAAAGTTTTTGAATAAGCTATATGAAGATAGTGAGCTTGATCTTAGATATTTTAGGGCTTCAAAGTTGCAAGTGAGAGGTGAGCCTCATGGTCCGATTCAAGGAGGGTTTCATTCGAATCACACAAGAAGTCAGTTGATTTAGGATTGTCAAGTGTCGTCCAGAAGGTATGAACAAACCCAAAATTTCTCTAGTAGGCTCTACATTGAGTCAGCCTCGAGTATTAAACAAAGGATAATACAAGAGGGTTCTAGGAAAGAGGCTTTAGAAAATACTTGGCATCAACGGATTTAGAAGGATGTATTGGATGATACTACAAATAAGGAGAACCAGAATGAAAAAGGAAAGGGACCACTTGAGAATAAGTAGGCCCAAAAGACCAATACAAGATCGTTGCCTAAGCAAGGAAAAAAAACCAAAAATAAGGGTTCTAGGAGAAGAAAAAGGAGGAATATGTGAAGAAGGAAATCTCAAAAGAAAGTTTGGAGACATAAAGAGCCTACCCATTTAGTGCAGAATGAGCATATCAACATGGTAGAGGAAGGGGGAGATGGTCAAAGGGGTTCTTAGAAAAATTTTAAGGGCATAGTACAGATTGCATTTCTAGAGCATCTATTGTAGCCTCAGGTTAAGGATCTCAAAGACAAAGCATTGATTTGTAAGTTTGTGAATTTGACCCCTGATTTAGGTAAATTAAAGGAATTGCTAGTTGAGGAATGGGAAGGGGTTCAAGCAGTTTTTTATGTAGATAAATATATGGGGATTTTTGTTATAACTTTTTGTGATAAAGAAAGGCATGATGCTATATTTAAAGTTAAATCTTGGATTTTTGAGGGCTCAGGCCTATGCATGTAGCCATGGGTTCCAAATTTTAAACCTCAAAATTTTTCTTTAAGATTTGTTCCTTACTGGATTCAGATGCATGCTTTACCATTAGAATATAGGGAATTGAATTTAATTGAAATCATGGCTAATCATGTAGGAATCTTTCTCAAAAATGACCATACATTTTTTCAAAACCCTTTAATGCCAGTTAGGGTTTGTGTATTACTTGATATCTCAAAATATTTTCCTCAAAAAATCCATTAGGCATCAAAGTTTTAGAAATGGGTCTAGAATATCATTTTGGAAACCCTAGATAATGTTTGTGTAAAATGTCATATGTTAGGGCATTAGCTTGTAAATTTTCAGACTAGGTTTTATGATGATGATTCAAAAAATGGGAAGTATTCTAATGATTCTATTAGAGATCTTGCCACATCACCAGATGATAAATTAATATCAAAAATTGTAAAGCATGGTAGCAAGGGGACCTAGTGTGAGAAGAAGATAGAGAACAATCTGGAAATAGGAGGGTAGGCTAAGCCGAAAAAGACCACGTTGATCTCTTTGAAAACCAACAAGAAGGATTTTTTGATGCGAATATACATGGATTATTCTCTTAACCTATATTCACCTTCACTTCCCCAAGTTTCAAAGCAACATTTGGACATTATTGTGTGAAAATTGATGTTTGAAGATTGTTCAAAGCCCCAAGATGTGTCATCAAATATATGCAGGGACGTTTGTCATACTCACCTACCTCAAGACTCATCTACATTGATTCAAACTGCTTGGCTTGATAAAATAGATGAGCTAGAATTGCTAGAAGAACAAATCTTAGTATTAGTAGGTTCAAAAATGTTTGATGAAATAGCAGAGGAGATTGTAGCTAAGGAGGGTTGGGGGGAAGGTGTAGTGGCTCAAGAGGAAAGTATAACAGGGGTAATAAAGCATAAGGTGAATTGGGGGAAAAAAGGGATAACTTATGAAGGTAATGGGTCAAACGAAAGTACTCATGAAAGTTTATATCAGCATCCACAACAAGCAGAGTCTTGCTTGGTAGATCAGGAAGAAGAAAAATATGATTATTCAAAGACACTATCCATATCTCAGACTCCTCAAGAAATTCTAAAGAATTCACCAGGGAAGCAGGGAAGGAAATCCAATTTGGCTAAGTTGAAAGAGGAGATTGAAGCAGGGGTTCAAAAAACTATATATGACTCCATTCCAAACAAATGCCCGAGGAGAGCTTGTTGCTCTCCTCAAGCGCAATGAAGGTCATTTCGTGGAATGTCAGGGGTATAAATGACCCTGACAAGAGAGCTCTTATGAAGCATCAAATTGATGCTTGTGGAGTAGATATTGTTTTACTTCAAGAGTCTAAGCTCTCAATAGAGTCGTATGAAACCTCCCTACAAAAATGGACAAGGTGGAAATCGACCCATTCTCCAGCCTAGGGGGCCTCTGGAGGGTTGGCTACTTTGTGGAACCCTAAAGTAGTAAATGTTATTTCAACAAGGAATAAGCCTAATTGGCAGTTGCTTGAGATTTCTAAATTTAGGCTGAAGTATTGGTTGTTTAATATTTATGGGCCTAATTCAACAATTGACAAAAAAGAGTTGTGGGATGAAATAACACATGTTTTAAATGGCCTAGGTGACACAAAATTTGTTTTAGGAGGAGATTTTAATGCTATTGTTTCATCGCAAGAAAAAGATAGAGGTATTAGTCTACCATTGAAAGTGATTGGAGATTTCAAATCTCTCATTCTCACCAATGCTCTGGAAGACATTGTGCCACTCAAAGAGAAGTATACTTGGACAAATCATAGAAAAGGATTTTAAAAATTGTTGAAAGATTAGATAGGTTTTTGGTATCTCCAAATTGGTTTTTAGGGAAACATGGTTTGGAATTTGAAATCCTACCTCTTGTTGACTTTGATCATTATGTGATCTCTTTGCATATATCAAATGTCTCCCTTCCTAAAGGAAAATCATCCTTTAAATTTGAAAGCATGTGGTTTAGGAACCCATAGTTTATGCCTCTGTTACGTCAATGGTGGATAAATCCTCCATTTGATTAGGGTTTGAAAATGTATCAACTTTATCAAAAATTAAAACATGTCAAACAACAAATAAAAGTATGGAATGGACAAGTGTTTAAAAATATTTTCCAACATAAATAGGTTGTTTTCAAAGAGTTATTGACAATTCACAAGCAAATTATTCAAAATGGATTAGATGATAATTTTTTTGAGAAGCAAAAGCAATTGCATGGGATTGGGAAGAGTTATGTGCTAGGGAAGAAATATATTGGCGTTAGAAATCATGAGAATTATGGCTCAAAGAGGGTCACAAAAATACAAAGTATTTTCATGCTTCTGCACAGATAAAAAATAGCTACTTCAACAATATTTTTAATTCAAGAGATGGCCTCAGGTATCTAGCTAACGTGAAAAGAAGATATTAAGAGAGAAGCTGAGAGATTCTGTTTTGAACTTTTATCAGCCACACAAGGAAAAGATGATCAATGCATGAAAGATAAAGAAGAGATTCTTGAGGTTATTCCTTCTCTAGTTTGAGATGAGGATAATGATGCCCTACTCAAACCTTTTACCTTGGATGGAGTTAAAGGTGTTGTTGTTTCATTTCCTCTAGATAAGGCACCTGGTCCGGATGGATTTACAACAATATTCTTTCAAAAAGGCTAATATTTTTTGTGCTATGATATATTGTGGGCTCTAGAAGAATCAAGGAGAATGGGTTCCATGCTCAGGTAGTTCAATGTGACAAACATTGCAATCATTCCAAAAGTAAAAAAACCCTAAAACCTTTACAGATGTTAGGCCTATATCGTTGTGTAACATTGTCTATAAGATCTTTACCAAGGCCATATACCTCAGATTGCAACCACTTATTCTAAAGATTATCTCTCAGGAGCAGGAAGGCTTTGTTCTAGGCTGTAAAATGTTTGAAGGAGCATTAATAGCTGATGAGACCCTTCACTCAATTTATTTTGATTATTTAACTTCTTTCATTGCTAAGCTGAATATGATGAAGGATTATGATCAAGTAGATTGGGATTTCCTTAACAAAGTACTTGAGAAATTTGGTTTCAAAGGAAAATGGCGTAGATGGATTAGATCTTGTTTGTCAGGAAATTTTTTTTCTATCATCCTCAATGGTTCACCTATGGGCTTCTTTGCAACATCACAAGGAGTGAGACAAGGGGATCCATTATCGCCCTTCCTATTTATTATAATGGCTGAGGCACTTAGTAGATTAATTACTTATAAGCAGAGCCTGGGACTTTGGAGAGGCATTACTATTTCAAACACAAACATTTCAATAACCCATTCTCTATTTGTAGATGATATCGTATGTTTTGGTACAAATCAATTGTGGATGAAGCCATTCAAATAAAAAAAGTGCTTGATAGGTATTGCTCAACATTAGGTCAGAAAGTTAATGCCTCCAAGTCCAAAATTTATGTTTTCTATACAAAAGAGGCTATAAAAAATAAGATAATTAAAATATTGGGGTTTAAGCAAGTAGAGTTGCCATGTGTGTATCTAGGTATTCATTTTTTCAAAGGTCCAAAAAAACTTTCCTATTGGGTCAACGTAATAGAAAGATTAAAGGAAAGGATATTAATGTGGAAGGCACAATGGTTATCATTATTATACATAATTATTTTAATAAAATCAGTATTATCTACAATTCCTAATTATTTTTTGGTGGTTCTCAAGGAACCAAATTATGTTATCTTTGAAATTGAGAGCATTATTAGAAATTTTCTATGGAAGGATACTATGAATGATTAAAAAAAAGTGCCTCTAATATCCTTGGATAGTATGGCCTTGGAAAAATCTCAAGGAGGAGCAGGTATTCACAATATCTCAACCAAGAACAAGGCATTTGGGGACAAGTTAGTTTGGAAAATGTACACAAAACCTGAAATGAAGTGGTGCAAGCTAATGTAGGATAGGTATCTTGACCCTCCAAACACCTTGAGGATTCTTACTATTTCAAACCCGCCTTCAAGATTGACCATGTGGAATTTCTTGATGTCATGTAGGTCAATTATTACTTCATTCATTACGTGGGAAATTCATGATGGGAAAAGTGTGAAGTTTTAGGAGGATTCATAGAATGGTAAGCCCTATTTGGAAAACATTCAGGAATTACAATAGGTAAGGGTTGTATTGTCAAGAGAATGGGGTATATTTTTTATAAATTACATACATTCAATAGAAGGTAGAATGGGTAAAGTAATCTGGAAAAAGAATTCTGATTCATCTCTTTCTGCCAATAGATTTTTATTGCTTCAAAACATTCTAAAAGGTAGAATTGTGTTCATTTCGGGGAAGTCTGATAAGATTCTATGGGATCCTTTAAAAGGGGACTCCTCCTTTGAGAAGCAAGGATATAAATCTCTAATCCAGTATAGGGATCAGTTGGTTTCATAAAGGACTTATTCATTTTGTTGGAACAATAAGATTCTTCCAAAAGCTAGGAGCTTTGCATGGTTAGCTTTACGAAAGAGGATTCTAATGAGTGATCACTTAACTAAACTAAGAATTTATGATCCTTTCAAGTGTCCATTATGTGTGGAAGAGTTGGATAATATAGATCATTTGTTTGGACAATGTAGTTTTGTGCAAGAATGTTGGATGTTTGTAAAGAGAAAGTTGAACTTATACAACCCTTTGCCAAATTCTATTTGGGACATAGATTCCAAAGTTGGCCATTATTGTATAAAACCTCTTTTTTGCATCTGTATGGCAAGTTATTCCACCACTAGTAATATGGAATATATGGTGTGAACACAATTTACACATTTTCAAGAAATTAAATTCTTCAATTGAGGTTGTCAAAGTTAAGATTGCAAAAGTAGTTTCAGAAGTGGTTAATGCTTATGTTTTGAAGCATATGAACATGTCCTCTTTGTACACAAGTTGGGATAACTATATTTTGAAGAAATGGAAGAACATAATTTTTCCATTTGAAGGAAGTTTACATCAAAATAGCAGAGTGAAGCTGAATAGAAAAGAAATCAAATGGAAGCCCCCATGCACTAATTTTTTAAAACTTAAGTGTGGTGGTGCTTCAAGAGGGAACCCAGGCATCTTAGGGGTAGAAATTTGTATCTAAGACTCTTTGGGAACAATAATAGTGGCTAGTTCATTTTCACTTCTAGTGGGCACAAACAATGTGGCTGAGGCTTAGGCAGTTCTAGCAGGATTAGAAATTTCCCTCAAATTGGGTATTGGACAAATTGATATCTTAGGGGGATTCCTTAATTATAATTAATGCCTATAAGGAGAGAAAGGTGCATAGTTGGTACTTGAAATATATTTTATAGAAAATTTGGTTTTTGTTGGACAAATTTCAAGCTTTTATCATCCCACATACTTACAGAGAGGGGAATGGCATGGCAGACAAATTGGAAAATATGGGTTGTGATGGGAAAGAAATTGTTATGTATAATGACATAGAATTGAAAGCATATCTGAACATTACTGAAATAGCTGTTAAGGAAGCCATGATTTTGGCCATGTGTGAAAGGAACTTATAATTTGTTCATAAAAGAATAATCACATTGTTATTTCAATAGATAAATAGGTGAAATCACATTGCTATCATCCTAGATGAGTAGGACGAAGGTGGCAATAAAAAATGATGAAGTAAGATGAAGGTGGAAATAACAAATGATGAATAATTAGTTTGTTGGGCAGTGTTAGTTATGGCGTTGATTGCACACTCTTCTAGATAGTCTCGAGTAGAAAAACTTGTTGCCAACATTAGCAGTAGATCTTTTTTCAGCTAACATACTGTGTTTTAATCTTGTAGGTACATATGCAGATTTCCCATCATTCCTTCACTTTTCCTTGCACGAATCCTATAGGCCTCTAGAGTAGGCAAGTTTTCATGTGTCATATCAAACCTACAAAATATATTTTGGAGCATACTTTACATGCATTATTAATGATGGAGATTGATAGTTAGCAAGCTACTAAATTAGCATGGAATGCTTTGGTTATCGGGTGATTATATTGATAAGATCTATTCAAAAGTGGTGAGAATTATTTGTAGCATGTCAAGACATATTAAGTTTGCTTTGGATAGTTGGCTTGTATGCCCAGGTAATCATTCCACATTAAGCTTGCTTAACTCTAAATGTGTGAATGGTAGAATTTATGCACGTATTTAGTTTCTTCTTCTCATTTTCTTTCGGATGACAAGGGCCTCTGTATTTTCTTTCTTCTTCTTTTGTGTAAAACTTCTAAGTATCATAAGGGAAGAGTAGCAAGTTCTCAATTGTCTTCAGTGGTAGAAGCAACGAAATGGAATACTATCCCAAGAAATATAGTCAAATTTTTTGTTTGACCATGGGAGGTTCCTTTCTCAGCATGCATTGAAAAGGAGCAACTAATGCAAGTGTTCAAGTGAAGGTGGTAAGATAAATATACGTAGAAAACAATATTATACTTCACAACCTGCAACAATATGACTTTGGTCAGGGAGACGGCTATGTAGATGGTTTGTTTCCAAGACACTATCTTCTCCACAAACAGTGGTACAAAGCAAAGGGTGATAGAAGCAAATCAGAGAGAAAGAAGGGTGCCAAGTCTTGTTCCAGACATGAACTTAACAACGTAGGAAGACCAAGGGGAGAATTCAGTCTAGGGGGAATGCAAGGGTGTTTAGTTCATTTTTCTTTCTTCATGTTCAAATCTATCTAAGTTTTAGGTTGTAAAAACAAGTTCTTATTGTGGGTTTCTGAATATTTTGTTTAATCAACCCATTTTTTAGTAACAAACTGGGGGCTGGCAGATAGTTCATAGTTGTAAAAGGTGTTTTTGGGATCATATATAAACTCTTACCTATTGTAAATTTTTATTATTATTAATATATATCTATGGGCCCTCTACCTTTTGCCTAAAAAAGAAAAAATAATCCCTAAAGTCCTCTTATTGAATTAAATAACCCTAATTTATTTAATTAAATATCATATCACATCCCCCTTTTCATTAAATCATTTGATTTAATGAATATCATATAATTCCCCTAATTTTCATAATTGAAACCTTATTTAATTATAAAATGACTAATTAAATCTAATCCTTCCACTTGCAAGGGAATATTCATTGGGAATATTCCTCCTTTGCACATTCCTCCAAAAAGGGAATATTCCCATTTAATATTCCTTCTCCTTTGCATAATTAAATTTTGATTTAATTAACTAAATATCTAATTTCCCTCACCCATGAGAATATTATCTTTCTTTACTCATTTGAAAAAGGGAATATTCCTTGTTTGAAACAAACTTTCAACAAGACTTCTTATGCAAGTTTTGAAAGTGTGTTTGTTTGGATGAATGTAAGCCCTTGATTAAATATCAAATTGCATTCTTAACCCTTGATTGGAATCCATAATCCATGCCTCCATCTTCCTTCCATTCTTACCGTTGATTGATCCTTTTTATCTTGACCATCAATTCCCTGTTGCCTATTCTATAAATAGAGCTTGCCTCTATTGAGCATCTTTTAAGAGCAAACTTATGCTGTTAAAATCACTTTCATCTTGCACTCACATTTTATGTTTTAAAAGGAATTTTAGGTTAATTTCTTGCATCATATTAGCTTAGCTTCCATTAATGGCTTCCATGTTAACATAGGTTCATCCATTTAGCATGTTTTGAAATTAGGGTTTTAATATTTTGAGCTTAAATTCCATTTAGAATAGCTTTGCATACACCCATATTGATCACCTTAGCATAGATCATGTTAAAATAGATTTCATCATGTTAATGTATCTTTCATCATGTTTTATCACATCTCTCATCTGTTCATTGATTCTCTTCAATAGAATTGATTGAAACAAGCTCATTATCCAAGGGATTGGGAAAGGGTCGCCATTCCACATCAAAGTGACACCACTCCCCAAATAGGATAAGTTTCAATGGATTAGAATAGAGGTTTATGAAGCTTTCATACTTTAATATGTTTAGTTTTAATGGTTTCTTAGCTTAGTTTGCATTGAATGATCTTATTGGGACTAACACATAGTGGCTTGATTA
Source organism: Sequoia sempervirens (assembly GCA_007258455.2). NCBI lineage: Eukaryota > Viridiplantae > Streptophyta > Pinopsida > Cupressales > Cupressaceae > Sequoia > Sequoia sempervirens. The sequence continues at coordinate 300,845,978 of VDFB02193867.1, forward strand.
TACTTCGAATTCTCATGGATCAAGTGTAGTTGGTCTATACTACATTCATTGGTCACATTTTGGCACTAGAAGAAGGGCACCATTTCCAAGAAAAAAAGCAAAGAATAATAGATTAATAGATGAAAACGACATATAGGGTGATAAAATTAAATATTTTGATTTATCCAATTTAACAGGATGAGAGGTGAAGGTGAAATATGATCAAGGATGGATGAAATGTTTTGACCCAAATGTTAACCTAGAGTGAACCTTTGTGTTTCAAGACCATGGTAGTGAGAAACATGCTATACCTCTAAAGTGATCAAACCCTAAGAACTCAATGATTTAAATGATAAGCACTTGTGAAATGTGTAGATCGGGTTCATTTATTAAAGAGTGTAGATAAAATCTCCTTATTGATCCGTTTCGGTTGCGGGATTCCTTAAGATACATATCCTAATAAAATTTAAACTATGATGTATAATTTTGAAATGGAGGATTGTAGATCTTCTCTTTGGGAATTTGATTTTGTGAGAGATCATTTAGAGAAGCATAAGATTAGTAAAAAGAGGATATTTATTGCCACTTAGGAGGTGGTAATATGGGCCTTCCAACCACAATATCAATGTTTTCCTCTTGTTCATCTAAGATTTTTGCTACATTTATCCATTGGCTTGGTGTTTCCTTTGTTTCAAAAGTGAAGCTTCTCAAACTACTAATTATATTGGTTTGTTCTCCTTCAATTAGTTCAAAGTTTGGTTGAATGATAGTGGGTGTAAGGTTTGGTTGTTCAACCAGAGCAATCAAACACCAAATGGTCATGTGGGGCTCAATTTGTCAAATTATCTTGCTTAAATTAGTTTCTTTTTTACCAAAAACACTTGTCTTGATTAAGTTTCAAACTAAATGTCTATGTCAAAAACATCATCAATTTCACAAAGTCCATTATGTGAAAGTCGTGAAGTTAAAGCCATAGTTGCGTAGGTTAACTTTGGGAAGTATGGATTGAGATGTAAACCAAAATATTTAGAAGTCTCTAAGAATGAAAATCCTTAGGACAAGCATCAATATCAACGCTTTTTCAAAGGGTATCCATACTTAGACCAAAGGGTTTGAAATTTTGAAAAAACTTGTTGATGTTTATTTGCAATTGTGATGATTAACCTATTGTTTATCTTGATGGTCTTTTTTCCCTCCTAGTGCCAAAATGTGGATGTAAATATTAGCTAAGATAAACATGATTGTAATAACCAATTTAAAATAATGTAATTAGCTAAATCAAGTTACATTCCCAATAAAATTCTTACAAAATTAAACTAGGAAGCCATTAAAATTTGAAATAAAGCTCAAATTGTAGAAATAATCCTAATTAAACTCAACAAACCTCATCCCATTGGGGGATTGGTGCTGCATCGGATGTTGAATTTAGCCCTCTCCCAATCCCATTTTGTTGAAATAAGCTTAGATGATGTTGAAGTAAATGCTCTCAAATGGATGTGATAAATCCAATTTCCCTCGAAGATAGTGATAGCAATTGGAGTATGCAAATGTGTGAGAGTCTCAACAACATGACTTTGCTATCAAAAGATGGATCCATTTGTCTCTAAATAGTGATCTATTTATAGAATAGCAAATGAAAAAAATGGATGAGATTGATTTGATATATCAAAGAGTCACAAATGAAAGGAGGATGAAACATGGATTGAGGATTCCAATCCATGGTCAAGGTTGAAAGTTGACAAGGATAAACTAATTTAATCAATGGTCCAAATTAGCTTTCAACAAACAAACTTCCTAAGAATTAAGAAGAGGTTAACATATATTTTGGAGGAATGAATGCACAAAAGAGGATATTCCATAGGAATATTCTCTTTTGGAGAAATGTGAAAAGGAGGAATATTCCAAGAATATTCCCTTATAAGTAGGAAGGTGAGGATAATTAGTAATTTATTTAATTAAAACTAAATTTAAATCATCATCTAGTGCCAATCATCATTCAATGATCCCTAAAATATGCCTAAATTTAAATATACCTTGTTTGCATTGAATGATCTAATTAAAAATGAGCTAATCATCATCTCATCACCATAATCTAATAAAGTCTTGACGACTCATGGACTTGTTGGACTTTTGAATCAATCTCTAAATCAATGGTCAATCCATCCATCTTATTCTTCTTATTCTTCTACCTTTACTAACATTTCTATGCAAGTATTGAATCTATGTGATATAGGAAAATGAACATGAGGCTACCCATGGTCGATGAATGTCTATACATCATAAAATATATCTACATAAAACATCTAATATTTCTAAGAAGTATCTTTTGTCCTCTCTAAGCTAACCTAATGTTGAACCTTTGTCGAGAGATCAACCCAAAATTCAAAATTTTACCCGACCTCTCGAGGGGGTAGGGTACCAGCTTAATTCCTTCCGTTGGGGCACCAATGGGGCATCCAAAAATCAAGAATTAAAATTTTTATTTGAGAAACATTAATCTAAAAAGCATCAGTCTTTGAACCAATGTAATAGGTACCTCACTTCAAAGAGGGGAAAAATGTAGACACTTAACAATGTCCTGAATGATATTACACTTTTGAATTTGATATATTAACACCATTTCATCCTAAAAACCATCCTATTTTTTCTTAATTGATTAAATTATCCTAGCTATTTAATTATGTCATTTTCATCTATTAATCTAATTGATATAATTAGGTATTTTGGTGGTAAATAATCTTGGTGCATACTTGCTTAGTTGTGTGTAGGGAAGTTTTTTGGAGTAGAATGTTGAATAATGCATATGATTTGCTACAATATATTCTAAGCTACTAAAATACATTCCGATGAGGTTTCCATATCTCAAGGTGTGAACAAGAACTATCCTATCTATTTACAGAGTCAAAGTCCATTACACTAGATACAACACCATCCTGGTTATCAATACCTTCATGCATCGTGTCTATGTGTTATATCAAACATAAAGAATGACGAAAAAATAAAAATCCCAAGATATGAGCATATTATCATCATCATCTATCATCACCACATCTAATAAAGTCTCGATGGATCAAGGATTTGTTGAAAATTTTGAATCAATCTTCAAAATCAATGACCAAATAATTCATTTTGTTCTTCTATCTTCCTCCCATGCTAACCTAGTATCATGAAAGTCAACAAAAACATCACCATGCATCCATCCTGCATCCAAAAATTGTCAACATGCATACATTTTGCATCATTACAACATATCATAATAAAGGAAAACATAATCCATTGCATTATTATTATCATTTAATTTGTTTCAGATAACATAGATTTGTTATTCTAAGCATCTTAATCCATATCACATATCATAAACATATCCATTGCATAATCATTCATGACATCCATATCATAAGCATAAACATATGCATCATTCATCCATCATCCATATGCATGCATGCATCATCATGGCATCATAAATTGCATGGAAAAGTACACAAAAATAAATGCATCCATCCATACATCTTGCATAAGCATATCATATCATCTATCATAAACATCCATTCCCTAACATATCATAGAAAGATATTGAAAAAGAAAGGCATCCATCACATTGCATCCATACATAATCATAACATATAACATCACATCATATCATATGCATCCGTACATCCATAAAGCATGAAATAAAGGCGCATCACATATCGAATCTGAATCATCTCGCATATATATCAAAAAATGACTGTCATGTTATACTATTTGAATCAGTGTATGTATATCAATCAAAAATACAATATCCACGAGGCTATAAAAAATGATCCCATGAACATATATTTGTATAAATAATCAGGAAAATAATCAAAAAGTGTCTACACCATGACTAGCCTTGGTGGCTGCTTGACTCATCCCTAACTGATGGCTGATCCTTATCTCTAGGTGGTGCTCCGCTCCTCTATGAAAAATCAAGCTTCTTCATCGCCTAAGGAACATCTCAATGACAATGCATGCGATAATAAGCCTCCTCAATAACTACCTCTCTGTACAAACAAGAAGACACAATCCATCCCTGTGATGCAGTCATCACCACCTCCAACTATTGCCTTTTCCCAATCCCCTAGGCCAACTATAAGTCCAGTTGCTACCACAACTGAACCTCCTAATCTCTCTGTGCTTTCATGGCCTGTAACTATTGATGCAGCTGATCCCTCTCAACCTATAATTAGTCTTTCTCGGTAGTGAGAGCCTTAATATATGCATGTACCTAAGCATTTGGTTGTATGGGTGGAGGAGGAGGTGGTGGTGCCCCCAAGACCTATCCATCATATTGGCCATTCTATCGGCCATCTTGGTGCCTTGGGTCCTGATGACCCTCATCATGCTACTGATGCCCATCCCCTGGCTCTTGTGTCTTGTCCTGCTCTAGCTGTTGTTTCCCTCGGCCTCGTCCCCCATCTCTGCCTCCGTCCCGACCACCATCTTGGCCTCAAATTTTCCTTTCCCTCTACCTCTCCCTTTGCCTCTGGGTTATTCCCCCGCTGGATCTTTCAGGCATGTAGGTAGCCTGAACCATGCATCATAAGCTAGGTTAGTCTCCTTATCTGGAAGGCATTGGTCATAATACCATGGTTGTGGAGTGAGCTATCTGAAGTCATTGAACTCCACTATAGGGTCAATCTATGCTCCCCACTATACCTCCTCTGTGACCTCACAAACACAACTATATAATCTTGAGGAGGTACATCTTGTACTTCCCTGAATTATCTGGCCACGTGGTCTAGAAGGTACCACTCTATCATCGTGTGCTCCCTCCCTTGGAGGTAGCGAGTCTACTGAGAAAAATACATTTTCTACTAATCATCATACCAAGGTGGAGCCTACATACATGACATCCATAAAAAAATGGTCATGTCATCAATGACACAACTCCAATATGCTAAACCTATAAGGCCCATGTGCTCAAGAGTCATTGAAACTCTATACCTGAAGACGATGGACTTATCCTCATGAATGTCTTCCAAAACCACCAAGGGCCTCAATACTACAATATGCTCATATTCCCATATGTGAAGCAGTAAAACACCTGCGCCTATACTCTTGCCCTTGTGATAGATGACCTCATACATGTCATGGTATAATGACGCAAAAAGAACTAGACCCCATGCATACATCATGGTCCTTTAGATCATCCCCTCCCATGCCAATCCCCATCCAAGACTAAAACCTCTACATTGTCAGTCTAGGGCAATGAAACCACAAATCAGTGCCACAAAAAACACTCTGAAGGTATCCACCAACCCGTGGTATAAATCAAGGTCTATACTTACCATGTATGGCTTTTGATTGAGGCAATAAAGCAAATGGGGAAGGGATTCCTTTGCTTGGCATGTCAAGATGTTACATTTCCTTGAAATAGCCTATTTTTCCATTTCATCTTGATAGATTAATCATCTCTTTTGATGATGGTAAGCCTATTAAGAAATACGTACCCACTCTATCTAGGATTGTAAATACTTGTGAGTTATTTTAACACTTTCTTGGTTCTAAAACAATTACAAACAAACATCAACAAGTCTTTTCAAAATTTCAAACCCCTTGGGCTAAGTATGGATACCCTTTGAAAAAACCTTGATATTGATGCTTGTCCTAAGGATTTATTCTTAGAGACTTATAAATATTTTGGTTTGCATCTCAATCCATACTTCACAAAGTTAACCTAAGAAACTATGGCTTTAACTTCATGACTTTCACATAATGGAATTTGTGAAATTGATGATGTTTTTGATATAGAAATTTAGTTTGAAACTTAAGCAAGAAAAGTGTTTGTGTTAAAAAGAAACTCATTTAAGCAAGATAAATTAAAAAATTGAACCCCACATGACCATTTGGCGTTTGATTGCTTTGTTTTAACAACCTAACCTTACACCTGCTATCATTCGATCAAACTTTGAACTCATTGAAGGAGAAAAAATATATATAATTAGTAGTTTGAGAAGCTTCACTTTTGAAACAAAGGAGACACGTATCCTATGGAGAAACACAACATACATCTTAGACCAACAAGAGGAACAATCCAATATTGTTGCCAAAAGGCCCATATTACCACCTCCCATGTGGCAATAAATATCATCTTTTTCGTGATATTGAGCTTCTCTAAATGATCTCACACAAAATCAAAATCCCCAAGAGAAGGTCTACATGAGGTCACTTCACACTTAGGTGTCATAGTCAAAAGTCCATCAAGAAACATCTTGTGAATCTCTATCGCAATAGGAACATTTTGGTAAGGAATTTTTATAGATGTGCTTTGATGAATGATCTAGACATGTATGCCCAATATTGGCCCATTATTTAAATCAACATTGAGTCTTTAGGGTTTGAACACTTTAGAGGTATAGCATGTTTCTCACCACCTTGGTCTTGGAAAACAAAGGTTCACTCTAGGTCAACATTGGGTCAAACATTTTATCCACCCATTATCAAATTCCATCCTTCACTTCACCAAACTTTGCAAAATTTTTGAACACACCAACACTCTTTGAATTAGACATCAATAAAACCCAAAACCTAACTTAGCTACTTTGTATGTGAAATGAATCATTTTCCTTGCACTTAGTTAAGTTAGTTATCATCTTTGGACTAGTTTATCTTGAAGGTCACAAGTCTACCCTAAAGATTCACAAGTTCATTAACATCCTTTATCCAAACATCAAACAATCAAACTTAAGTCAAAAGTGTTGTCCCAAAATGTATTCAAAGATCACTCCCCATATCATTCATCTTTTCATCTCCCATTATCATCATTGCTCCAAAAAGACTTAGAACGTGCATCTTACCTGTATTTGAGTCAACTAGAGAGTTTAAACATTATAAATCTCAACACAACTCTCCCATAGGTGACCCAATATTTATGGTAAAAAAAATATCACAACACAAGAGAATCACGGAGAAAACCAAAGTCACATTCACCTCAAGTGATCCCAATCCTCAAGAATTTGATCCAAGAAGTCATGTTACTCCATTGCAACAACCCTCATCTCCATCAGGGCCATATCAGATAAAAGATGTCACTAACAACTTATTTGGAATTACTAAGGAAGAAATCATGGAGTAAAAACAAGAACATCATACCTTAGAAAATGTGGTTCTAGTTTCCCCATATTTTATTGCTCAATCATTAGCACAAGGCCTGAATTCATCCACCATTCAAACAACTCCATTGCTAGGGCTAATCAAACTGCCATTCCTAGTATTGCAGCTAGTCTTGCTAAGGACTTTTTCCATACTTTTCCAATGGAAAGAAACAAAATTATGGGTACCATAAACACCAATCCATCTCAAAACACCACTTGGACACCAAAACTTGGCACTCCCCACATTCTCGAGAATCTCCAACATCAACATAAACCACTTACACTTCATGAATCCATGACAACTTCAACATATTGAGGATACCCATCTTCATCCATCACCATAAGTACCATAAGTGTTCCCAACATCATGCAAGGAAGTATGGACCAAGTGTCTCAAATATACCTAAAAGGAAAAGTTAATACCCTTGTGCAAAATCAACCCTTAATGTAAATAGGGACATTTATCCAACCCCCCGATTGATTCATCTGCACCATTGGTTTCACAAAAAAAATCCATCCCATCCATCACCAACCCATCTCAAAACAACCCCTTGGTCATGAATCCCATCAACCAAGGTAATACCTTGATCACCTCCCAAACACAAGGAAATCCCCAAAACATCGGTCAAGAGAATCCTTTCAATCAATGGACTCAAGGTCCTAATGTGCCATTACCATCACCATATCTAATGGAACCATCATCATCTTTTTGTACGGTCCCTCTCATCATGCAAAATCAAATGGGACCTCAAACTTACATTCCTCCATCCCAATCCACCCTCTTACAAGGAATGTTAAACCAAGGGAACCCCCAACCACTCAACAACAACCTTCTACCCATGCAAAACATCAACACCCAAAACCCATTACAAATATCCCAACAACCAACTAATCCTACATTGCAAGCACATGCCTTAGCTTTACAGAAAGCACAACAAGCTTATCAACAAGCTATCCAACAATAGCAACAACAACAAGTAGCCTTAGTAGCACAATGATAGCAACAACAAAAACAACCAGCCTTAGTAGCACAACAAAAGCAACAACAACAAGTAGCCCTAGCAGCACAACAACAACAACAACAAGAAGCAACCCTAGCAACACAACAAGAGAAACAACAACAATAGAAACAAAAAAAAGCAACCCTAGCAACCAACAACAACAACAACAAGAAGCAACCCTAGCAGCACAAGAAGAAGAAGAAGAAGAAGAAGCAACCCTAGTAGCATAACAATAGCAACAACAACAACAAGCAACCTTAGTATCACAACAACAACAACAACAAGCAGCCTTAGCAACACAACAAGCCCAACAACAAGCCCTTATGGCCCAAAAATAATAGCAAGCCTTACTAGCTCATTACTATGCCCAACAACAAGAACAACAACATGAAGGTTCCTACTATAACCCTCAACAAAACATTGTCAATACAAACATGTTAGGAATGTATATGCCACCACCATCATCACCTTCACAATATCCTACACCACCATATAATACTCCATCATATCAAAATCCCATGTATGATCCATCTGCTATCCCATAATACGTAATGCATATTCCTCCACCAAACCCACAAGATGATGCCACATCACAACTTAAGGCATTGACACAAGAAATGCAAGACATCTGGATGGGAAAAATGAAGAAGCCCCATACATAGAACCTATGCTCATATCCATTTGATCAAAACTTCACAATGGTACCATTCCTTCCCAATTTTGAAGTCCCAAAATTTGGTAAATGCAAAGGGAGAGGAAGTCCTGTAGACCACGTCAAAGAGTTTAACATCATGTGTATGGAGGTCGCCTACAATGAGTCCTATTTGATGTGCCTCTTTCCATGAAGCTTGACAGGCCCAACCATCGATTGATTTTCTCAATTTCCTCCAGGCATTAAAACCTTCCAAGAAATCATTGTTAGATTCATAGATCACTTCTCCTTTAATCTTGACATGGACATAAGCCTAGAAGAGTTGTACAATCTCAAATAAAACAAAGGAGAATATTTCGCCAATTTCTTGCAACGATGGAGACAAAGAGCTAGCAAGAGCAAGTGACCCATTCTCGATGAACAGTAAGTGGGATCATCATATCGAATGTAGATCTAGATCTATCCTTCTACTTGAAGATGAAATGCATTACCTCTTTTGATAAGCTTTTCCCTAGAGCCCTTAACATCGAGAGAGCTCTAATCTCATAAGGAAATACTCAAGCCTACAAAGACAACTGCCCATCAACCAGTTCAAATGACAAACCTCATGTCTAGGCTAAGAACAAGAATGTGACCAATGATGGTGTGGTAGATGCTAAGGTGGTCCTAAGTGCTCCTAGGCCAAACAAAATTCAAATAGCTAACGCTCAACCAACCATATAAAAAACATCACCAAAAAGGAATCATATCAAATACACCAACACACAACAACGACGAACCCCCAACAGAAATAACTATCCAAAACATAAGTATACACAGTTTTTAGAACCCATTGAAACCATCATGAAGAAGTTGGTAGAGTCAAACTTGATAATGCTTCCCAATTTCGAAAACTACCAAGAACCATAGGATAAACTACCCTAGTACAATGAGAAAGATCTTTGTGATTTCCACAAAATCAAGGGACAAAAAACAAAAAACTAATGCAACTCAAAAATTTTATCCAAGATATTATTGAGAATGGAGACATATTTTTTGAGGTACCAACTGAAAATCAGTATCTTAAGATATACAAGAACCCTTTTCTAGATCATATCAAAGAAAAAAAAACTAGAAAAGCTAAGGATGACATAAATGCATAGCATACCTTTTCTAATGTAGTCACTTCCTATGATAGTGTCATCACTGTCATCACCATAAAAGGGCCTAGTGTAGAGTGTGGAGTCACCACACAATGTGGCAAGGTCACCATCCAAGGAGCTCCATCTCAACCTAGGGCACATCCTACTTTTCCAACATCTAACCCTAGCAAATACCATCTCCTAGACCAACTTAAGAAGACCCCCACATAGATTTCTATCTTGGAACTATTGAGGATATCCCCTGCACATAGGGAAATCTTAGTGAAGGATTTATCTTCAACATCAGTTCTTGAGGATGTCGATACAGAGTAGTTTCAAGATATGGCAAGACATATCACTAATCATCTTCTCACCTTCTCATAACAAGACCTACCATCGCAACCATCTCATAACCGTGCTTTACACCTTGAGGTCGTTATTCATAAGAACAAGGTTAAAAGAGTCCGAGTAGATGGAGGAGCTAGTTTGAACATTTGTAACCTTAAGTTAATCAAGAACTTGAGTTTTTTAGAAGATGTTATTGAGAAAGCAAAGACTACAACCATCAGAGCATATGATGATCAAGAGTCGGTATCGCAAGGCATCATCAAACTTCCTATCCAAGTGGGACCCATCATTGTAGAGACTACATGACAAGTGATAGACCTTGATCTCCCCTACAACATCTTGCTTGGACAACCATGGATCCATGAACTAAAAGATGTAGGATCAACCTATCACCAATGTGTAAATTTTCCTTTTGAGGATAGAGAAGTTACCATCCATGGAGATCCTAAGCCTTTTTACTACTTGAAGAATCTTGAGGCCAAGCTCTCTAAAATTCCCCAAGTACCCAAGAATGATGAACGGCCTACACCATCTTCCTCATTTGTTGACCCATCTACCCTTGCATCTACCTCAGAAATAAAAGCACCCATTGTGCAAAACATCTACGATATTAGAGCAGTGATCCAAGATGATGGTTGTGGAAACTATAAGCTAATTAAGGATAATTTTGTGTTGGGGGAGCTACCTCTTTCTCCAAAATCTCATGGGAAACCTATACCTATCAAAAAAGTGGCCAAAACAATAAAGATGACAACTACCACCTTCACCAAGTGGGGGGATTTCAACAAATAAGATGTTAATGAGTAGGATGTCTCTAAACCACTATATCATGATGAAAGACCTATCCTCGTTCTTCCCATGGAAGATGAGAACAAAGGTTTGTAGCTAATGAAAGGATAGGGATACAAAAATAACAAGAAACTAGGAAAAAACAATAATGCTTTGCTAGAACCCATCGTTCTTGAGAAACATCCAAAGAATCTTGACCTAGGGTGTACTAATAGCAAGGTTACCCTTATTGGAAAAGGTACTTCTGCTAAATAGGCCAAGGCTTTGTCTTGGTTACCAACATCCCATGACATGACCCTAGATGACTTTCCCCTTGATGTTGTTGACCTTTTGATGGTCAAAATAACACAACAATGTTTAAACAAAATATTTCTACTCTATTTATCTTTAAAAAGACAACTGATCTAAAATCACCTATCTTCCAAGGTCTTTGTAGTGGGTTCTCAACTATGCTATTGTCATTTAGTGGTTCATGCAACTATAATATTCTAGGGGCCTTTGCTGGTAGAACAATACAAACTGGGCAATATAAAGTAAGCTAACATGGGGGGTTTTAAATAAACAGAAAAAGATTGATAAGAGATTTAGAACAAGAAGATGTGAACATAGATTTCTTTAAATTTAGACATGCAATTCTTGTAATGAGAATTTCCTAATTAAGTAAAACTATAGAATGAAGTAATTCACAAAAAGAACATGCAGTCACATTCATCCACAATGAAAATTTAAGATATGTAACACCATTCATCATCACTTATTTTTTAATCAATTTTCAACCATAAAAACATCACAAGATCATAGACATATAACAGAATGGATGGTTTTAAATTCAACATCTTCTATTGATTCTCATCAATTTAAGAGACATTTATGCATAGCAAGATCCACTGGCATATGGAAAACCATAGTGTATCAACATTATTGTTAAACTAACAAACTTCTGGAAACTAACTATTTGCATTAAAAACTGTAAAATGTTTAATGCTATAAAAATGAAAATATCTAGTCTTAGGTAGCAAATATAACTTCAATTTTCTAACCTTTACAATAAGGAGAAATTTTAATCTTATAGAGAGAATTAACACTAATTTATCCTATCAAAAATCATGATCCATCAATTTGGGGCCCAAATCCATAATTATAGGGGACACTTCCAGTTGAGGCTCTATCTTCACTTACTAAAATTGCTGAGATGGAAGAAGTACGCTTCATTTCAGCTTTACCAAAATCATTTTGGAGTTAACTATTGTCCATAGGGCATTTGGAACTGGTTGACATTTTTGACTTTATCCTTTAAAAAAAAAAATAGAATATTCCTTTTCTTATTTAGTTGCTTTTAGTTGCTTTGGACACCTTAAGTTGTTTGAAATAATCATCAACATTGCTGAAAATATGCTGCAAGGTCTCATCTTCAAGTGCATCTACCCATTCCACCTTTAACATTGCTCTTTTGAACTCTTTGGTGGTGGCCGTATACATATCTTGCAGCTAGGCAACATTCTGGGCAATGTCTTGTACATAAAATCTGATTTCCATTAGCTTATCCAGAAGAAGTCCATCATCATCTCCTTCCTTTATCATCTTATCTAGTCTATTATTCCATTGATATTTCATTTCTTGTAAGGAAATCAAATCAACATCTAGTGAAACCTTCTTTCCAATTATGTCAACAAAATCCCCTTAATGACCTTTCTTTCAGGTAAAAGCACAATCTTGTGTCACTCTTTATAAAGGAATCAACCAACAACAAAAAAAATTATGAACTTTGACCACATAAAAGTGGTCTTTATGTTTTGAATTTCAAAATGATGTAAACTAATGAAATGTAGAACTTTTGATGAAGTTTATTCCTGTAATTTTTTAGATTTAAAAAAAAAATTCATTACTTTTTTATCAATTTAAGAACAAATTTTGGAATGCTGAGAATTTTAGAAAAAAGTGACTTTATAGGCCGTCAAAAATAAATTAAAAAATACTTCATTTATCCTTGATTTTTTTTCTCCAAATAGGTAACTTCAATATCTTGTGCATTGAAAAAAATAAAAAAATTGATGCATATTTTTCTTGTCATAATGTTTTAAAGTGAAACTTGTTAGAATTCGACGGTTTTCATGGGCTGTGAACTATTGTCTATTTTTTTAATCATTTTCAAAAAAAAAATTATACCCTTTTGAAGAAGACTCTCTCCTCTTGTGCCCCATATAATTTAAAAAAAAAATTAATATGTTTTACTATTTTTTTAATATCTAATCAGTCTATTTTTTAACTTTAACAACCTACTTGCATTATTTTAAAAATAAAACATATTAAAACTAATCAAAATATTTAAAAAATCACATATTCGAATTGATCACTCTGAGCTCTACAAAAGGGTATTTTTCTTTTTTTTAAAAACATCATTTTGACTAAAGAAATACTTAGCTAAAGTTGAAAGATTCAAAAAATTCTGAAAAAAGTTGAGTTGGCTGCCAACTAGGATGCCACAGATAGTTTCAGTAGAAACAATTTCTATAGAAAGGGTTTCGGCTGAATTTCACTTGAAACCCTTTCTATAGAAACCTCGCACATTAAAAAATCCAATTTCAAAGCGGGAAAAGGAAAAATTTGATTTTTTGGGATTCGGGCAAAACTTATTCGACCGAAACCTATGTGCCACGTAATAGGCCACATGGTTTCGGTCGAAACCTATTCCTTCGAAACGTTTTTGGTCGAAAATATTTCCTTGGAACTATTTATTTGGAAAAAGTGTGACATAGCTTTGTGCTTTTACCCTTTTGTCAAACAAGTCTTGCAGAACATGTTGCAATATTCTTTTGTGCTCCATGAAAACTTCTATTTTGAAGATCAATATATTCATACATTTATTAAGATAACTAACATCTTGATCATCCAAAATAACATATTCAATTACATCTACCTTAGGAACCCTTTTTAGAATTCTCAACTTCTACATATACCTTGCATATTTATCCTCTTCTGTTCCTAACAACTTAACATATTTTTCCAAAGAATTTACTAGCTCACTTACCTCTGTATAAATTTTAGAACCAACAGTGAAAATATCCTCGATCTCCTTATTAAGAAGGTCAACCCACTTATCCATCATCTGAGATTTTCTCTTCATTTCAGTCGGCTCAACCACCTCTTTACAACTCATTAAGATAGGAACTTCTGATGGTGTTGGCTGTTCAAAGGTGGATGTAATTAGTTCTTTTAGAAAAATTCTCATTTTCCCTACCTGAGCCTTGAGCTCATCCTTGGCTTGCTTGTCCTTGATCAATCTGGACTTAGTAGTGGTGCCCACGATATCAATGAGATTTATTTGCTGATTTCTAGTCTGCTTACCCAAATTTATAGTGCTTACTTGATAATTCGAAGCCTGCAGCTCCTTGTCATCCTTATTAGCTACTGGAGTTGCAATGTTTGCTACCAAGTCTCCATGATTAGTGAGCCTTGTGGAATGAATGGTTTGGGGCTTCTTCTTAGGCTTCACTTTGACCACTTCTTTTATCATGTCATCCCATGTTACTGGATGTGCCTGAACTTCTTGTCTTTTCTCCAAATTTAACTTAAGCCATATAGAGGCAGCTGGTTGAATTGTTACCTATTGAGCACTGGGAGGCATTGATGAAGGAGGTGTTGAATAAATTGTTACCAATGTTTGCTCAATAGAAATCATTTGCTGCTCTTCTTGTTCTTTCAACACTTTCTCCTATTCCATCCTTTCATTCTGAGCTTTTATTTCTACTATCTTTTTCATCTTTTCCTCCTTTAGTGGAGCTTCTTCTTCATCCCTTAATCTTTTCTACTCCAACTCCATTGCACAAGATTTCTCTTCTTTTGCCTTGTCTTGTTCAACTATCTCTTGTTCAAGTTCTCATGCACAAGGCTCTTCCTTAACTTACCTTTGTGCTTATGCAACCTATTTCTCCCGAGCTAGCTCTTCATCCTTGTTTCTTTGTTCTTCTTCTACATTAGCTAACTCTTTGGTAGCTTGTCTTTGTGCATTGCAGAAAACTTGGTATTCAACTCAGTTGCTTGATGAGAAAACTCCATCAAGATTCACCTGTCACCACAACACCTTGGTAATTTGAAAGGGTGCTTGTCATATCCAAACAATCTAATATAGGTGGATTTTGGGTACTAGATAAAACAACATCCCCACTCTTGAATGAATTCCATCACCTCTCTTGAAAACCTGAAGCAAACATCTCCTATAAGCTGATTAATGACAACATACAAAAATGCATCATTATCTCTTTTAAAGTGTCTTTCTACTACCTTCAACTCTAGTTGATCATAGTGTTCCCAGACCTTCTTCTGATCTAGACCATCCTCCATTGATCCCAAAATAGTTAACCCCATAAACCGTCCCATTATTGTGGCACAATAGATTACATATGAAGACATATAAAATGTCTTAGTTTCCCTTTAATCATTTGATTGTGAATGTTATCTAAAACTATTTGTCCTCAATCCAAATGTTTTGATCCATCTAGAATTAGTTGGATAAATGGGAACATCCAATTCTAAAAGGCATGAGACTCCTCTTTTCCAAATTCCCTTGCTAGCAAAGTGATCAGGTCACCAATATCCTCAGAGAAATCAAACCTTTTGGGCTTAGGTTGTACCTTCTTCAGTGATTTTTTTTTTCTGTTTTGAGCCACCTCTTGTTAATAAGCCTTTTATTCCCTTTCTCATCCACTACCCACCATTTGAGTGCATTGGCTTCAGACATAATCTTGGGATTGGGGTGAGGAGAATGATCAAACACCAGTCTAATCATCATGGGAGTTAAATCAATGATCTCATTTCCTTGTGAATCAATGCACTTCCTTTGAGTTGGATTTTAAGATTGTGCAGTAGTTAGTATAAATTTAGGACACTTCACAACAACAGGGAATGCATCCACATGTGCCAACCTAGAATCTACAATCCTTTTGGCCCTTGGGGAAGCATCTTCTAAAAAAGTATTATAAAATTGCTTCAAATCAATATGGCCTACTAGCATATCAGTGATCTTCATGACCTCAGAACCAAACTTGGATGGCAATGGGGTCCCTTGGAACTTGTATTTCATAGTGACAAGAACTTATTCTGGTTTTAAACTTTTAGCCCTTGTTCCCTTTGATGTTCCCTCAACAACCACTTCTTCCTCTGAATCAGACATTTGTTAATACCTACAACAATGACCTTCATAAAAAAAAGAGGAGACATGTGAGAGGGGAATAGATTAGCACAAGCATTAATATAAAGTCCATTCATTCAAGAAAAAATCCCATTTTACTAGTTAATCCAATACTTTTAGGTTTCAGGTTTAGGATAGAACCAAGAACTTGATCATTTTAAGCTTGAACGATGAAATGTATTGGAATTCAAGATTGGGGAATACCTTGAACATGAACCTAATACAACACCCTTTCAATACTATCAGACATTGGAATTAGGCTTTAACTCAACACCCATACTCTATAAAAGACTATGCCAGAAGTTGGGATTGGGTTAACACCAAGCACTGATACTTCACAAATGGAATCGAATGAGGGTTCTCCTTGAGTTCCAATCCTTATGAGTGATGAGTCATCAGAAGTTAGATTCAGGATTTTGTTTGAGACCTGACCCAAAGGGGGGAAACAAGTTTGAGTATTGTCTTGAGTTTTGATCCTGATAAGATATCAAAAGTCAGAATCAGGGTGTTGTTTGAAATCTAACCTATGGAAAATAAGTGGGGATGGGTCAACTCTGAGTTTAAATCCCAATTTTGTGTTGGAATTTGAAACCAAGATGGCACCAAATGATGGAGCTTAAAACCATGTCAGGGGTTCGGAGCCCATCCAAAATTCATTCCCGAATCAGGGCATGAATTGGTACTATGATGAGAACCCTTGAACACACTTAGGTAATGACCCAAACTTTGATTTTGATAGAAGATCATAAATCAAGATTAGGACAATCGTCAATCATGAAGTTATTTAAATAAATCTAACAATATCAGAAAATACACCTTTGGGATTGGGATAATTTCAAAACCCTCCGAAAGACCAATTCAAATTTTAAAAAAATTCCACTACACTCAAAAATTGGACACGGGAAACATGAGTTTTGACTCACACATCGCAATGGTCAGATTTTTTTAAAGTTGATCAAAGTTTGAAATAAACACATCCCAGGAAATATAGAAACCCTAGGTAAACTAGGGCACATTGAGAACAAAAAACCCGCATAAGAAACTCAAAACCAAACATGTCTGAAAACAAAAACAAACAAAAGCCAAAAGAAAAGAAAGAAAAATGAACCAAAGGGTTTGAGGAAAAATGATAATGCTCCAAAAGGTTCCAAGAAAATGGAAAAGAAACCAAAAAGAATAGAAAATGAAAGAAAATAAGAAACAAGAAATGTGAACCAATGAGCAAAACAAACAAATAGATGAGAAATGAACAAGAAATAAAAAGAGAGGATGCCTACCTCAAGAAATGTGATGGAATATCCAACCTCATGATAAGAAATACAAGCTCAAGCTCAAACTCCAACCCTTAGCTCCACTCTGGTTCGCTTTGTCGAAGTGTACAAGCAAAAATGAGAAAAAACTGAGGAGTGACGAGAATAGAAACTCATTCGTGCATGCAAACAGGTGTTCATTAATGTGGGTAGGTTGGACCTTGGGATTAGGGTGAAGGTCATAAATGAGCCATTGTGAGAATAGAAGGTACGAAGGAGTCAAGATCGAGAAGGAACACGACACCAGAACCTTCAGCGCGTGTAAAGTTATGAAATCCAAATTTTGACAAACAAAGAAAAATGCGGGAATCAAGATTGAGATGGAACACAAAATAAGAACTTTGGAGGTAAAAACACAAACCTGTGTCACACTTTATAAAGGTATCAACCAACAACAAAAAAATTCTAAATTTCAACCACATAAAAGTGGTGTTTATGTTTTGAATTTCAAAATGATGTAAACTAATGAAATGTAGAACTTTTGATGAAGTTTATTCCTATAATTTTTTCATATTTTTTTGTAAAAAAATTCATTATTTTTATCAATTTAAGAACAGATTTTGGAATGCTGAAAATTTTAGAAAAAAGTGACTTCATGGGTTGTCAAAAAGAAACAAATTGAAAAAAACTTCATTTCTCCCAAATGTTTTTTCTCCAAATAGGTAACTTCAATATCTTATACATGGAAAAAAATTCAAATTTTGATGTATATTTTTCTCATAATAATGTTTTAAAGTCAAACTTTTTAAAATTTGACAGTTTTTTACGGGACATCAACTATTATCTATTTTTTAAATCATTTTCAAAAAAAAAATTATACCCTTTTGAAGAGGGCTCTCTCCTCTTGTGCCCCATATATTTTTTAATTTTTTAAATATGTTTTACTATTTTTTTTAAATTTCCAATAAGCCTCTTTTTTAACTTTAACAACCTACTTGCATTATTTTAAATTAAAAAATATTAAAACTAATCAAAATATTAAAAAAATTACATATTCAGATTCACCACTCTGAGCTCTACAAAAAGGGCATTTTTCTTTTTTTAAAAAACATCATTCTGACTAAAAAATACTTTGTTGAAGTTGAAAGTTTAAGAAAATTCTAAAAAAAGCTGAATTGGCTACCAAGTAGGATGCCACATAGATAGTTTCAATTGAAAGGGTTTCTACCGAAACCCTTTCTATAGAAACCTTGAACATAAAATAATCCAATTTAAAAGCCAATTTCAAAGTGGCAAAGGGAATTTTTTTTTTAGATTCGGCCGAAACCTATTCGATCGAAACCTATTTGGCCAAAAAAATTTTGGCCGAAAATATTTTGTCAGAACTATTTATTTGGCCAAAAGTGTGACACAACTTTGTGCTTTTACCCCTTGGTTCTAGTTTCGGTCCGATGTTTGATGCCAAAACACACAAAGGGAGTTAGAAATCAGAATCAGGATGAAGAAAGGAACAAGAACTTTGGAAAAGTTCTTGGTTCTAGTTTCGGTCTAAGGCCCGAGTCTAACAAAAACAACACACAAGGAAGAAAAGAAAAGGTCGAGATTGGAACAAAATCAGAAACTTACACTTTTAAGGGTGTAAGGTGATGATTTCATCTTGATACTCGAATCCGAAAAAATAAAGAAAACACAAGAAAAAACATGGGGATCAAGATCGGGATGAAAACATGAACATGCACCTTGGAAAAGTACCAAGTGCTAGTGATAGTTCGAATCCCAAACCTGATAGACAAAGGAAAACAAGGACTTAGGAGAAAAAGACAACTCCCAAAGCCTAAACAAGAACACCAAAGACAAAAACAACAAAGGGGGACCCATTTTGACCAAAAAACAAAATGTGGTGGTTATGTAAGGCATAACATGACCTATTTGATAATAACTCTCTCTTCATGATATCCACAACATCCTTCACCCTGAATGATCAACCCACTAAAATTAGCCTAGTATACCCACAACTCATTGACTAGGACTAGCGAGGACCACCGATTCTAGATGTATTCAAAAACGATGAAGCGATATCAGAATTCATGGGACTCTGCAACAACTTACCATGGGTAGATCACAAAGGTAGTTTTGATATAAAGCTAAACACAAGTGTGTACTATGGGGAGACAATTGAATCCTTCTTTTGCAAAATGGACAACATGCAAATAACATGCATATCTTTGAGTGAAAACCACACTATGGCACTTTTTGATCCTAAAAGAGGAAAAAGAAAGGATGCATCCGAAGGTGAAAACCTTTTTGAGGTGCCCAAGGATGAGGGATTCAATCTCCCCCTTAGTGCAATGCATCCAAAAAAGTCAGTAGTGTTAGTAGAAAAGGCTACCCTAGTCAATGTAGGAACAAAAGAAGCACCCAAGATCACTTTTTATGCCGAATCCTTGTTGGATGAAGAAAAAAATAACCTGCCAACATTCTTGAAAGAATGAAGAGTCAACTTTGCAAGGTCATACACAAATATTCCAGGCATTGATCCATAAGTGGTTGTGCATCATTTAGCAGTCTATCCTAAAGCTAAACCGATGAAGCAAAAATTGAGAAAAATGCACCCTCAGATTACACTCTTGGTGAAACTTGAGTTATAAAAGCTTCTTGACATTTGATTCACCCAACTGATAGATTATCTTGAGTGGGTTTCCAACCTAGTACTAGTCTCCAAACCTATTAGGGGCATCAAAATATGCAAAAAATTTAGAGACTTAAACAAGGCATTCCTGAAGGATGATTTCCTTCTTCCTAACATTGACATCATTGTGGATCTAATAGCTGAGCATGAAATGCTATCACTCATGGATGGTTTTTTAGGATATAATAAAATTATGATCGCCAAGGAGGATCAACACAAAACTTCCTCACTTGTTCATGAGGAAAATATTGTTGGAACATGATGCCATTTGGGCTGAAGAATGTAGGAGCAACCTATCAAAGAGCAATGACCCTCATATTTCATGACATGATCCACAAAATAGTCAAAGACTATGTGGATGATATTTTGAAAAAATCAAAGAAAAGGAGTGTGTACATAGAAGTATTGGGACCCATCTTTGATAGACTCGAAGAGTATAAGGTACAGTTGAATCCAAAAAATTGAAATCTATCCTAGACATGGAACCACCACAAACATTGAAGCATATGAGAGGGTTACATGGAAGATTGCAATCCACCAGAAGGTTCATAGCGCAATTATCAGAAAAAATTCACCCTTTCTCACATTTTCTCCATAAAGGAATAACTTACAAGTGGGATGAGAAGTGCGATAAAGCTTTCCAACAGATCAAGGACTACTTATTGAAACCTCCAGTACTCATGCCGCCAATACCAAAGAAGCCATTGATCTTATATATCTCAGCAACATCAACAACACTAGGAGCTCTTCTATCACAACATGATGAAAACAAAAAGGAAAGAGTCATCTATTACATTAGCAGGACCTTGCTGGGATATGAAATGAACTATTCATCCATTGAGAAAGCATGCTTAGCGGTGATTTTTGCTTCAGAAAAGTTTAGAAATTATATGCTATCGCATCAATTCAAGCTTATTGTGAAGATCAAACCATTGAAATACCTGTTATCCAAAGAAACTCTCACTAGGAGAATGGAAAAATGGGTAATGATCTTAACTAAATTTGACATAGAGTACATGGAGTGCAAGGAAATCAAAGGATAAGTGATCACAAACCAACTAGAATAAGCACTTATCTATGCAGAGAACTTGTTGATATCTGAATTCCCTAATGAATAGTATTCCTTGTCAATATAACCAATCAATAGAAAATGTACTTTGATATATTTTTTACCCAACATGGATCAGGGGCAAGCATTCTTTTTATCACCCCTCAAGGTGATTGTATTCCAAAGTCATACTAGTTATCATTTCTGTGTACTAAAAACATCATTGAGTATGAAGCCTTAATCACAAGTCTAAGGATAGCAGTTCAATGGAAAATACAAGAGATGAAAGTCTATGGAGACTCCCAACTAGTTATCGACCAAGTCAACGACCACTACCAAACTAAGGATGACAAGCTTACTCCTTATAAGAAGATGGTAGAAAATCTCAAGGACCTTTTCATTGATATAAATTTTGAGCACATTGCTCGCATGAACAACCAAGTAGTAGATTCCATGGAAACAATTGGATCATTGTTAGACATGTCACACAACGTCCTTCAATGCAAATTCTTGGTAGAACAACTTCTCCTACCAACTTTCAAAATCCCAAAATCTAAATTTGTGTGTGTCATTGTTGGTCCTAGATCCCCATGGTATCATGATATATTCACCTACCTTAGCAAAGGAACCCTTCCATCCGATATCACCTCCAACCTTAAGAAGAGCTTTGTTAAGAAGGAATCTCGATTTGTGATCCTAGGTGATACCTTGTACCGTCGAAGCATCAAGGGGACATTACTATAATGTATTAACCAAGAGGAAGCCTTGACCGCCTTAACAAATTACACAATTGTATATGTGGTTCCCATTCTCGTGGTATGACCTTAGCTAAGAAATTGTTGAGGATGAGATATCACTATCCAACCATGGAAAGAGAATCCCATCAATATGTGTAGAAGTGTGTCTGGTGTCAACAACATGGAGATCTTATTCATGCTCCAGCTCAGGAGTTATAACCCATGGTCACACCTTGGCATTTCTCGTAGTGGGGGCTTAAACTCATAGGAATGATTACTCCAACCTCATATAATAGCCACAAGTTCACCATAACAACCACTGAGTATTTTACCAAGTGGGTGGAAGCCATTCATATGACCTACATAACAGGGAAGCAAATTGCCAAATTTATCCTAAATTAGCTTATTTGTCATTATGGTGTTTCATAAACCCTCATTTCTGATAATGGAACACCCTTAAAGAATCAGGATGTGAAATATCTATGTCAAAGATTTAACATCCAACATCAATTCTCTACCTTGTATGACCCCCAGGGCAATGATCAAGTTGAGGCTACAAATAAGGCCATTCTGAAAATCCTAAGGAAAATGGTTAATGAAGCTAGCCATGGCTAGCATCTGTAGGTAAATCCCACCCTTTGAGACTATCGAACCAGTGTTCGCATGCCTATAGGTGCAACCTCATTCTCCTTGGTCTACAGATTAGAAGCCATCTTTTCCTATCGAGGTCAAGCTTCCATCACTGCGAGTCTCACTGCAAAACCTAATCACTAATGAAGAATATAGAGTACCTCAGCTAAATGAGCTAGAATTCTTGGATGAGCATCACTTTGACACCCTTAATCACTTACACATATACCAAAACTGACTGAAATAGAGCTATAACAAGAAGATCAAGACTTGGTCTTTCCAAGAAGGGATCTTGTTCTAAAGCAGAATTAGAAAAATCTTCCAGATCAAGTTAGTAAAGGAAACTTTGAGCCTAACTGGTTAGGTCCATTTGTAGTCATAACAAGCAATGGATCATGAGCATATCAAATATCAACACCTAAAGGTGATCCCTTTTAGGAACCAATCAATAGTCCGCATCTTAAAAAGTTTTGTGCCCAGGCTTGAAGGGTGTAAGTTTGAAAATACAAAAAAATAAAAAAATGATAAAAAATCCAAAAAAATAAGAAAAAGGATTGAAAACAGTAAAGAAAAAAATCATCCTCTAATGAAAACCACTTCGGTGGCACTTTGGGCAAGTACCTTGGTGAAAACTTGGCAAACAAGAACCTTGCATAAATAAAGCACCTCCATGTATTATTTGGCTCTTTTATCCTACCATTATTTGCATCACATCCATCCATCACATCATTCATCCTATTTATTCCATCACCCATCCACGTCTACATCATATCTTGATATTGTGAAGTATCATATTCCCTTTAGTACTACCTGGCGTATTCCAAAGGCTAGTTTGTCCTGCGTACATCAAGGTAGTCTATTGCATCGCACTAAGGGAAATTCATTCTTGGTCAAATTGGGTTCTTGTATATCTTAAGGTCATTGGAAATCTCATCAAATATCCCAAAAACATTCATAAAATCCCATCAAAATCCAAAAACACTCGCAAAATTAGAAAATCCAAAAACATCAAAATCTTGTACAACTAAAATCCAAAAAGATTCAAAAAGTTGTAAAGTCAAAATCCATAACATCCAAAACACATCAAAATCCCTAAAAAGGTCAAAACATAAAAAATCCAAAAATAGTATTGTGTCGAACTATGAGTCTATGAGCTTAAACATAGGCAAGGCCATCATTGATGTGCCCCTGAGACACTTTAGGTCAGTCTTTAGGAGTCCATCATAATAAACTAAAAATCCACCAACTGTTCACTTCTCATCATCAATAAGTAAAGTCAGTAAAACTATGAGGCTTATGCTTGTATAACATAGGCAAGACTAATCTTTGATTAGCCCTCGAGGCCCCTAGGATAGTCTTTTAGGTTAGGTTCTTGGTCAAAAACTCAGAAAATCCCTAAATATTCAAATATCAAAAAACCCTAAAACATTTGAAAACTCATAAAAAACAAAAAAAACATTAGAAAACATTCACAAGACCTAAACAACATCAAATACCTTAGAGAAAACCCTAAACAACCTCAAATAATCAAAAACCAAAAACATTCACATAAACTTTCGAAAAGACCAAAAATAGCCTCAAAACATCTTAAAAAGCACCCAAAAAAATATTGAAATATTCCAAAAAATCCAAAACCATCCATCCCATTTCAATTTCACCAAAAATAAACCTTTTCCCATAATAAATCAACCTTCATCTTAAACCTTTCACAAAACAAATAGAAAATAAACGTCACAAGTCGTAAAGTGAAATACTAAGTGTTAAAATATAAATTCTAAATTAGAGGTAAATGAGTTAGTGAAGTTTGTATCAACAACTTATCACACACCTAATCCTAATCAAACCACTTGATCAACATTTCCTAGGATGTATCCTTCCTACAATGGACATCAATATCAAAAATCACCTTAGCTATCTTAAACTGGCATGAGATATAGATAATACTAACTGCTTGTCTTTGATATTTTCTTATGATTTATATTATTGACCCATTCCAAGGACCTCTCGATGATGTCTCAAAGATTTAGAGAGAAAGGAATGGGGCATCGATCATTATCTTTTCTTTCCGTGCTTGTGGGTATTCTTGTAAAATAATCTTAGCGTATACTTGCTTAGTTATATGTAGGGAAGTTGTTCAGAGTAGATTGTTGACTATTGCATATGCTTTGGTCCAATATATTCTAAGCTACTAAGATACATTCCAATGAGGTTTCCGTATGTCAAGGTGTGAACAAGAACTATCCTATCTATTTGTAGAGTCAAAGTCCATTATACTAGATACAATGTCATCCTAGTTATCAATACCTTGATGTATCGTGTCTATGTGTTATATCCAATCCAAAGATATGAGCATATTATCATGATCATCTCTCATCACCACATCTAATAAAGTCTCTGTGGATCAAGGACCTATTGGAATTTTAAAATCAATCTTCAAAATCAATGATCAAACCATTCATTTTATTCTTCTATCTTCCTCCCATGCTAACCTGGTACTAAAAAAGAAGGGAATCCATCACATTGCATCCATACATAATCATAACATATAACATCAAATCATATCATATGCATCCATACATCCATAAAGCATGAAATAAAGGCGCATCAGATATCAAATCTGAATCATCTCACATATATATCAAAAAATGACTGTCATGGTACAATATCTGAATCAGTGTATGTATATCAATAAAAAATACAATATCCACGAGGTTATAAAAAATGAGCCCATGAATATATTTGTATAAATAATTGGGAAAATAATAAAAAAGTGTCTACACCACTTCTAGCTCTAGTTGCTACTTGACTCACCCCTAACTAATGGTTGATCCTTAGCTCTAGGCGGTGCTTCACTCTGTGAAAAATCAGGCTACCTCATTTCCTAAGGAACATGTCGATGACAATGCATGTGATATTAAGATACCAAAATAACTACCTCTCTGTACAAATGAGTAGACATGGTCCATCCTTGTGATGCAGCCATCATCACCTCTAATTGTTGCCTCCGTCCAATCTCTTGGGCCAGTTGTAAGTCCAGATGTTGCTACAACTAAACCTCCTAATCTCTCTGTGCTTTCATGGCCTATAACTGCTGCTATAGTTGATCCCTCTCGGCTTGTAATTGGTCTCTCTTGGAAGTGAGAGCCTTAATCTATTCCTGTACCTAAGTATCTGGCTATATAGGTCGAGGAGGAGATGGTGGTGCTCCTAGAACCTATCTGTCATGCTGGCCATCCTAGTACCCTGGGTCTTGATGACCCTGATTATGCTGTTGATGCCCATCCCCTAGCACTTGTGCCCTATCCTACTCTGGCAATTGCTGCCCTTGGCCTCAACCCCCATCTCTGCCTTTGTCTCAATTGCCATTTCAGCCTCAACTTCTTCCTGTGCCTCTCTCTCTCTCTCTATCTCTGAGGTATCCCCCTACTGGATCTATCAGGTGAATAGGTGGCTTGAACCATGCATCATAAGCTAGGGTAGTCCCCACATCTAGAAGGCCTTGGTCATAAGCCCATGGTTGTGGAGCAAGCTATCTGAAGTCATTGACCGCCACTATGGGTTTAATCTATTCTCCCCACTATACCTCCCTCTGTGACCTCACAAATATTACTGTATAATCCTAAGGAGGTACATCCTGTACCTCCCCAAACTATCTAGCCACACGGTCTAGAAGGTACTACTCTATCATCTTGTACTCCCTCCCTTGGAGGTAGTGAGTCTATTGAGAAAAATATAGTTTTTGTTGATCATCATACCAAGGTGGAACCTGTAGCTATGGCCTCCATAAAAAAATGGTCATGTTATCAATGACACAATGACAATATAAACCTGTAGGGCCTGTGTTGAAAAGTCATTGACACCCTGTACCTAAAGATGTTGGGTTCATCCTCATGAATGTTTTCCAAAACCACCAAGGGTATCAATAGTACAATATGCTCATATGCCCATATGTGGAATAGTGTAACACCTTCCCCTATACTCCCACCCTCATGGTAGACAGTCTCATGCATGTCATGGTACAATGATGCAAGCAGAACTAGACCCCATGCATATATCATGGTCCTCTTGATCATCCCCTCCCATGCCAATCCCCATATAGGATTGAAACCTCTACCTTGTTGGTCTAGGGAAATGATTCCACAATCAGTGCCACAACGAACAATATGAAGGTATCCACCCACCCGTGGTATAAATCAAGGTCTATCTGTGAACCCGCCAAGATAACTTGTAGTTTCTGCAAAAGGGAGCAACATGCATCTCTCTTGACATCCATGTCATATATGACATGCTCTCCATGAGTCAACAATCACAATATGTGCCACATGTCCTCCAGTGTAATTGTGGCCTCACTAGTGGGCAGGTGAAATGAAGAAGTCTTGTTGTGCCACTTCTCAATCAGTGCGATCATCATAGCCAGATGTGTTTGAACCTTAGAGAAGAAAGTGATGAAGCCTAAACCTAGCATACCTAGCCACTCCACATCCTCATCATTAAAGTATCTAGAAGCTTCCAAAATGTCGAAATGGTGCTCTGATGACATCAACGATGAAGGATCCTCCTACATGCATCACACACAGCGTCAATTTTCCAAAAGGTTAAAAAACTAATCAAAATTTGAGACTTTGTATCCAAAACATCAAATGCATCGCTAAAATCAATAGCATCACTCTTTCACAGGTGCATCATTGTATCCATTTTAGGGGTACGCCACTAATTTGATGACACATGTCGCTATGCTCAATAGCAAATCAACATTTTCATGCATCGCTCTATTAAAAAATTTGGATACATCGCTAAAATATCTATGCATCACCCATTGCTTTCGAGTGATGCTAAACTTAAAAATGTTGTGCATCACTATATTAACGTAGGAACTCCCTAATCAAATGTGTTGCCTAACCAAAAAATGGTTATGTGCCATGAGACAGAAGGTGCGTTGCTATAAAATTAATAGCAACGCTTTTGACACATCAAATGCATCGCTATACAATGATTCGCCTAGAGACCTAATTTTGACCCCATATTAAATGCACCTAAAAGTGAAAATCAAGGAAAGTTTCGAGTCACATACTCAAGGTCCTACATCTGCTTGCCACTTGTACTCTTGAACTCACTCTGAAAGGCGAAGAGGAAGCACTCATTGCGCCATTTCGTAAGGAGGCCAAAGCTCAAAAGGCAGCAACATCTCTAAGGTGTGAATGCACAAGGGTGATCCCACAATATTGGTTTAAAATTTTTGGACAAATTGGACATTGAACTAAACTTTTTTAACTAAATCTTCACTTTCGGGCACCTATAGCGGCTAAACTGTGAGGACTTTGAAGATGATGCAAACTAGTGATTTGTGACATTTTTTCTATAGATTCTAAATATATTTTTTTCAAAATTTTTGGAATTAGATTGCACTTCTTTTTCCATCTCCTTCAAAAACTAGTTTTTAACAGTAAACACCATTTTTAAAGAGTGACATCACTGGCTAACACAAATTTTTTTCTATGAAAGATAAAATTCTAATTTTTTTGAATTTAGATTTGTAACTACAATATCTAGTGCATGGAATTGGTTTCATAGTATTTCATTGAATATTTTTTTCGTAATTAAGTTTCAAAGTCAAACTAGTTACAATTTAGACATGATTCACTGGCTAAAGCATAACTTTTTTTGTATGTATCGAAATTCAATTTTTTTTTTGTTGGATCAGGGACATCATTATCTAGTGCACTAATATTTTTCAATTTTTTTTGATAATCTACTATTTTTCCACATGTGCAGAACAAAGAACTTAATTTTTAGTGAAAAACCTATGTTTAATCAAACTAAAAATACAATACATAATAAAACCAAAACATATTAAAATTATATTCAATGGATAGCTCGTTTTGAGGACTACCATCATCTAGTTGGGTTTGTGAAGTCTCCTCCATTTTCATCCTCAACCGAGCTTTGAAGGGAAATTTTTTGTAGAAATTTGGTGCAAGAGGGGGAGAAGGAGGAAAAAGGGGGGTTCACTTGAACTCTCCTTCGAGTATACCCCCCTTTTTTTCATAATTTTATTTTTTTTCCATTATGGAAATGTGAAAAATGTGCATCCTGTCATTGATTATGGTTCTCTCGAATGGGGGGTTTGAGAAAACCCCCTTTGGCTTTGCTCAAATCACTAGTTCATTCGATCCCCCCCAAAACCAAAATTTTCTCCATGGGGATGTTTTTTGCAATTTTCCTTCCTCAACAGAATTGTAAACCAATTTTGTGGGATCACCCACAAATGAATTGGAAGTGCAACCCTTCTCACCTATTTAAGCCTAAAAATTAGGGTTTTTTGCCCTAATTTGAGCTAAAAGCTATGGTTTTGACCTATTTTACCTATTTCTGACATGTGCAACCTATTTTGAGCTATTTTTTTGTGTTTTTGAGACCATTTTTGGCATCCCGAGGCCCGTTTTAGCACCTAAACCTATATTTTATCTTTATCAAGAAATCAACCCAAAATTCGAATTTTTTGCCTGCTTTCTCGAGGGGGCAGGGAACTACCTTATTCCTTCCATTGGGGAAATAGTTGGGCATCCAATTTTTATTTTTTTTAACTTTTTGATCTGACTAGTAGTTTTAATTCAAAAAGCGTTAGTCTTTGAACCAATGTAGTAGATACCTCACTTCAAAAAGGGGAAAAATGTAGACACTTAAAAATGTCTTGAATGATATCATGCACTCAAATTAGATATACTAACACCATTTCGTCCTAAAACCCATCCTCTTTTTGCTTAATTAATTAAATTAGCCTAGCTATTTAATTAATTGCATCATTTTCATCTATTAACCTGATTAATCTAATTAGGTTAATTCACCCCCTTTCATGCTAAAATTTTTTCCTATTAAATTGAATAAATCAAATTATTTAATTTAATCCCTAAAGTCCTCTTATTTAATTAAATAACCCTAATTTATTTAATTAAATATCATATCACATCCCCCTTTTTCATTAAATCATTTTATTTAATGAATATCATATAATTCCCCTAATTTTCATAATTGAAACCTTATTTAATTAACAAATTACTAATTAAAGCTAATCCTCCCACTTGCAAGGGAATATTCCTTAGGAATGTTCTGCCTTTGCACATTCCTCAAAAAAGGGAATATTCCCATGGAATATTCCTTCTCCTTTGCACAATTAAAGTGGGTTTTAATTAACTAAATATCTAATTTCCCTCAAACATGGGAATATTCTTTGAGAATATTCTCTTTCTTCACTCATTTGAAAAAGAAAATATTCTTTTTTGAAACAAACTTTCAACAAGACTTCTTGTGCAAGTTATGAAAGTGTGTTTGTTTGGATGAATGTAAGCCCTTGATTATATATCAACTTGCATTCTTAACCCTTGATGGGAATCCATGATCCATGCTTCCATCTTCCTTCCATTTTGACCGTTGTTTGATCTTTTTGATCTTGACCATCAATTTCTTTTTTCCTATTCTATAAATAGAGCTTTCCTCTATTGAATAGGGATCCATATTTTAGGAGAAAACTTATTGTTGGTGTAATTAAATGTCTTGTACCTTGTCCTAGGTCATAATTACACCTTAGTTAAGTTTACTTAGGGACCACATAGAAGGTTGTTGAAGATTTTCCACCTTTGGTGGACTTGACATGTCATTACCTCATCACTTCCACCTTTTGTGGACACATCATGTGATTATTTCTCCACCTTTTGTTGGCGATCCATCTTTTGTGGAGATTATCACATTATCCTTTTCCACTTTAGATGGAGTGATAACTTTTCCTTGTTGTCACATGTCATAAGATTACGACACTTGTCATAATCTTATGCCCTCCTATGTTCTCACCTTGGCTATATAACCAAGGGGTGTCCTATGTAATTATGGTGTACCATTATCTCATATTATTGACATTGAATACAATTTATTCTTGTCATATTCTATCTCTCTCTTTTGTGCTTTCTATTAGGCCTCTAGATCTTGGGTGGCTACCTTCATAGCCAATTCTTACATGGTATTAGAGCTATTGGAGTGTCTTTGGATTGCCATTTTGGAGAGATCTTGGTGCATTTGAAGAATGGTGTATTTTTAGATCTATGTTGCAGCAGCATTTTGGAGCATCCTACGCCAAATCTAAGCACACCATTGCGTTAGGGAAGCTGTTTTCAGTCAAAATTGCCTTTCGTTTCGTCCAAATTGGACATCAGGAGCTCCAGATCTGAAAAATTCTCCAATTTGGGTATTTTTTCAATTTTATGAATTTTTCAATAGTTTTGAAAAAAATATTTTGTCAAAAAATTTCCAATTATTTTTTCGATATTTCTGGAAAAATATCGGCAGAATTTTTCAAAATTTCTTTTTGTAAAAATTATAAATTCTATTCGAGAAATTTTGAAATTATTTTCAAAAAAATTTCGTTGAAATTTTTTGTATTTCGATTTTTTCATCGGAAAATCAAAATATTTGTATTTGAAATGTTGTTGAAAAATCAAAATTATTTTGATTTTTTATAAATAAAAATAAAAATAAAATAAATAAAAAAAAAGGGCAAAGAATTTTCGTACCCTGCAAATTGCAAGGTACTCTACAGAGGTACCCGCGGCAGGGTACGATCCCTGCCACGCGGGCACGTCAGCCCCACCGACTTCTGCCAGTTCAATCATCGGCATCGGTCAATTCAAAATCTGGTGTCTACGAAACATTCTGGGCATTTCAAATATCTCCGGCACAAAGATTCCGGCAAGAATATTCTATAATTTTCTGACAACTGGTGATGCCGACAGCGACGGGCTGACAGCCTTCAAATTTAATCCTATGCAGCGCCCGACGGTCATTCAAACATCAAATTTAAACTCAGAGATTGATAACGTCAGCATGTGTCAGTGATGACGTCAGCAGGGTTTTTCAAAAAAATTTCCCCCCTCACGAACGAGCTTTTCAATTTTGCAGTTCGACTTTGGAAGGCCATATCTTGCTCATTTTTGCTCCTTTTTTTGAGAATTTTTTTTTGATTTGGGCTAATTTTTCATCTACTTCACAATGGTGTACTTGGTTTCTGATTTTGGTGGACATATTTTTCATAATTTGTAGTTTTTCATGACTGTACCTGTCTTGTCACCATTTCTGCAACTTCTGAGGCTTCGTTTAGGCTCATACGAACTCCTTTTCAGGTGCCATTTTTTTTTGAAAGTGTATGATTTTTCATCTACTTCTTGAATCTGCAATTAGTTTGAAGTGATCTTGAGTGGATTTTGTACTTTTAGCATATGGTCATTTTTGGCCTATTTGGCACTTGTATTGCATAGATCTGAATTTAGGTCTTTGCTTATTTGTTCTAGTCTGTTATCAGCCTCTTTATTGGTAAGTTGTAAATTAGAAATCATAAGCCCACTTAGCCAAGTTGCAAGTGGCCTATTGTACACGCACTACATTATAAAGTGCCAAAATCATCTATTTGTGGGGGGGTACTTTGATTGAGTGAATTTGGGGGGGTGTCTATTGTGTGATTGTTCATATTTTCTCTCTTGTTCTCTTGCATTGCATCATGGGTTCATCTAAAGTTCCACTCTTAACTGCACATAATTATGGTACTTGGAAAGTACGTGCATGGAGTAAACTAATGGAAAAAGGTTTAATTCACTACATTGATGAAACCATAACTGCACCTTCAGATCTTAAGGCAGATCCAACAACATTTATGGATTGGCTCACTAAAAATTCTATGGCATTGGGTACACTAAGGAAGTTCATTTCAGATGATCTCATTTTCCATGTTGATAAATGTACTACAGCTAAGGAAGCTTGGGATAAACTTGTTTTGTATGGTAAGGTTGTTAAGATTAAGGGATACAAACTTGAGCATGATCTCTTAAGCCTTGATCCCAAGGATTTTGATACAATTCAAGATTATGTCACTAAGGCAAATGAATTAAGAGCACAACTAACAGATTGTGGTATTGAAAAAGAGGATGATTAATTGGTCTTCAACTTGTTGGATAAAATTCTAGTTGAGTATGCAACCTTTGTTTCAAGTTTTTAGACTCAAAGATTGACAATAAGTAACTTCACAACACCTTCTTTTGAGGCTCTCACGGATCTTTTGATTCTTGAGAAAAATAAATTGATGAAAATGGGAATTCTCAAGTCTTCAACTTCAAAAGCATTGGTGGTCAATCATGGAAACAATAAGCAAGGCAAAGGGAAAGACCAAAAGCAATCTTCACCAAAGCCACAAGGAGAGAACAAACAATCCACTCCTCCACAACAAAGCTCAACTTCATCTTCTTCAAAGAAGTACAACTATTCAAGTAAGAGGGAGCAACCAACTTGCGCATATTGCAAAAGGATTGGTCATGATGAGCATCGTTGTCATGTTAAGCAAATTGATGAGTTGAAACACATCCTTAAGAAGAACATCAACTTGCCAGCTGCATATCAAGAGAAGGATTCATCCCCTTCCAATTCTTCTTCTAAGGGAAAAGGAACAACTCTCATGGCAACAACATCTAGCTCTTCTCCTTCTTCTTCATCTCAACATGATAAACATAAGGGGCAAGCATTTCTTGCAGTTGCAGATTCCAATACAGATTAGTGGATCCTTGATTCAGGAGCTTTGCATCATATGACTTCATGCAAGGATATGTACTCTTCATTTGATTCTTGTTCATCACCACCCATTTTGATGGCCAACAACACATCTTTGGTAGTTTGTGGGAAGGGTTCTATTGACGTTGAAGGTGGAGCATTTAATGATGTTCTATGTGTGCCTACTTTGTCAAGGAACATCCTTTCCATCTATCGGATTACACATAGTGGTTCAAGAAAGAGTGTAGAGTTCACACTAGATTCTATCATTGTTCAGGGTTTGCATAGCAGGGCTCTTGTTGCAGTTGGGGAGGTTGATGATCATTCTTGGTTCTACACCTTCTCATATTTTGCTCCTATTGATGATTCGGTTCACCCTAGTATGGACAAACTTGATGAGATCGAGTATGGTTACTTGAATCTTGGAGTGCTCTCTACTCCTAAGGTTCTTGAACCTATTGTTGATACTCCATCTTCTACATTGACTGTTGTACCTAATGACACTTGTGTTCTGATAGTTTCAGTACCTTGTGATTTAGTGCAACAGTGTATACCTTGTCTTCCAGCAGCAGCTTCATGGGATGACTACTTGACAGACATTGGCAGTTTGTTTGTGGAGTCCTACATTGCAGATTTGGGAGACACATTTGATTCCTTACATCTTCTCTTTGATGAAGGTGATTCTTCTTTAGTTGTTGCGAGGGAACACTCTGATCCTCCTCTACATGATCAGTGTTTCGAGGTTGATGTGATTGTGGATGCATGTGTACAACAATTGGAGGAGGCCACTTTCTCTTTTGAGGAGACATCATCTTTGGAGTATGTTCTACCTTCATCCTTGCTAGATCTTGAGTTGTCTTTTTTAGCAGATCAGAGTGTTGTTGCAAAGGGTTTCTCACATATTCCAGGAAGTAACTACACCATTGCAGCTTCACATGGTTTTGGAAATGCATCTTTCGGCATCGACACAGGGACACTTGAGCAGATTTCAGAGACTTCTTCCATTTTGAGGATTCTTCCTTCTTCACTTGTGGATTGGGGAGACTTCATTCATACACCTTTGGTATTGTTTCTTCCTAAGGGGAGGAACATTGTTCGACAGTTTTGGAGCAGCTTCTTCATTCCTTCTCTAGCATCTTCCATGGGTGACCATTGTACATTGAAGGGGGGCTACCTTGTCTCTATTCTTCTCTTGTATGGGGGGGAATTTTTCCTCACATGGGGTTTTTTCCTTCTCATGCTATGTTCATAGAATTTTGTATCTCATCTCTCTTTTGGGGGGTAGTTTTTTCCCATTGGGTTTTTCTATCTTTACTCCACTTGTGAGAGATTTCATTGCATTTGTACATGGGTACCTAACATGGCCTAGTAGCTGGGACCCATCTTGCATTGTTTTCATTTGTGTACATTCTCCCTAATTTTCACTTAAGGGGGGGTGTTGGTGTAATTAAATGTCTTGTACCTTGTCCTAGGTCATAATTACACCTTAGTTAAGTTTACTTAGGGACCACATAGGAGGTTATTGGAGATTTTCCACCTTTGGTGGACTTGACATGTCATTACCTCATCACTTCCACCTTTTGTGGACACATCATGTGATTATTTCTCCACCTTTTGTTTGTGATCTACCTTTTGTGGAGATTATCATATTATCCTTTTCCACTTTAGATGGAGTGATAAATTTTCCTTGTTGTCACATGTCATAAGATTACGACACTTGTCATAATCTTATGCCCTCCTATGTTATCACCTTGGATATATAACCAAGGGGTGTCCTATGTAATTATGGTGTACCATTATCTCATATTATTGACATTGAATACAATTTATTCTTGTCATATTCTATCTCTCTCTTTTGTGCTTTCTATTAGGCCTCTAGATCTTGGGTGGCTACCTTCATAGCCAATTCTTACACTTATGCTATTAAAATAACTTTCATCTTGCACTCACATTTTATGTTTTAAAAGGTATTTTAGGTTAATTTATTGCATCATATTAGCTTAACATAGGTTCATCCATTTAGCATGTTTTAAAATTAGGGTTTTAATCTTTTGAGCTTAAACTCTATTTAGAATACCTTTGCATACACCCATATCAATCATCTTAGCATACATCATGTTAAAATATATTTCATCATGTTAATTTAGCTTTCATCACATTTTATCATATCTCCCATTAGTTTTGTCGATTCTCTTCAATAGAATCGATCAAAACAAGCTCATTATCCAAAGGATTGGGAAAGGATCGCCATTCCACATCAATGTGACACCATTCCCCCAATAGGATAAGTTTCAATGGATTAGAATAGAGGTTTATGAAGCTTTCATACTTTAATATGTTTAATTTCAGTGGCTTCTTAGCTTAGTTTGCATTGAATGATCTTATTGGATTGACAAAAGTGGCTTGATTATACTTCAAATCCCCATGGATCAAGTGTAGCTGGTCTATACTATGTTCGTTAGTCACAAAATCGATAGGTTGCCACCATGTGGTGTGTGACAAGACCCAAACCCATGAAGATCCAACCAATCTCCAACATAATATACTGGTAGCATAACAAAGGTTCTATTGGCGACAACTATAAAAAAAATAGTCTCCATCAAATTCCAACCATTTGAATATTCTAAAGAATATTTTATTGATGGGTAGTATATGTGTGAAGACTTCTTGACTGTCAAGTTAACTTCATGAATTTTTTGATGTCAATGTTATAATATAAACCTTTATAAAATTTATCGCCCCTCTCTAGTGTAGTTTTTATTTTGTCATTCCAACTTTAAAGGCTCATCACTCAATCATTTGACCTTGTTTTTTCAAGATTTTTTTTTAATTTGGGGTAAAAATAATCTCTTTGTAGTGGTGCAATTGGTTTTTGATTTTTTTTCTTTATTATTTTATAAGTTATAGATTCTCAAAGGTGTTGTTGAGTCGTTCTCATTTTGAGAACTCTTGGTGCTTAGTTATTGCTTCTACGGTGATATTTTTGGGTGATTTTTTGTAAGTGTATAATTTTTAATGTAACTTGTGGTGTGATCAAATTGATCTCATTATGTGTAAAAATTTTACTTTGATTTTATGGAAAAATTTCGCATCTATAAGCACTAAGATGAAGTCCACTTCATTTTTTTTGGCAAGCGATACTTTTAATCTCCCTAAATATAAATTGCTACAATCATCTATTGTTGGGAGGGTTTCTTGATTGAGTAATTGGGAGGGGGGGTAATATTGTAGTGGTTGATTGCTTTCTTGTGCTTTTTGTGTGTTCTTGCAATGGGGAAATATCAAATTGAAATCATAACTCCATATAGTTATGCTTCATCGAGAGAATTAGTGTGGAATTATCTCATGGGGAAAGTTTGTCTAGGATATCTAAAGGAAACCCTTCCTCAACCTATTGATGCTAAAGAATTGGAAAAATGAGAGCTTGATCATGAGAATTTTTTTGGATGAATATGTTGATTAGTCTCTTTTGATTTATAATTTCATGTTGAATCATGTAAAACATCCAAAAAGGCTTGAGAGACTTGAGAAATTGTATGATAAAACTAATAAGATTAAGGGATATTAGATTGACAATGATTTGATGAATCTTGATCTTAAATGTTTTGATCACATCTAAGACTACATATCTAATATTAAACAACTAAGAACACAATTGAAAGATTGCAATATTGATAAAGAGGATTTACAATTGATTCTAAATGTGTTATCTAGGATTGGTCCTAAGTATTCAATGTTTGTTTCTGTTGAACATATGTTGTCATTGATGTCAAAGGAATATTATTGTTGATTTCAAAGGTACACATCGATGTCAAAGGAGTGATGTCAGCAGATCAGTGAGAATTAAATGTAATAATAATGTTGAATTCAAGGTGCATTTATATCATGATTATGTCATGTTAGAGCATTTGAGAACAACAAAGAAGACTACATGTAGTATGCTTGAAATATCATGCTTGTATCTATTCATGTTGATAGAAGTAATCCAAAAGTTTGATCTAGAATGTTTGAAGTAAGTTACAAAAATAGTGAGATTTTTCTAGTAACATGTTTCGATATGCATTTCTTCATGGATGTGAGTTATGTCTTGTGGTTTGAAAGGAGATTATATCTACACATGTTTTATTTTATTATAGAGTTTCCAAAATTTATGTTCATCAGACAAAAAGTTTGAAGTGACATAAGGGTCACTGTGCTTGTTATTCAACTAGGTTGATGTTTCAGATCAATGTGGTAATGACTTGTTACATGTTCTCTCCAGAGATAGTGTGGGAAGATGAAATAGGTCTAGGTTAAGGTCCCTGAGGGAATAACACAACATCATGTTATATTGGTGACAAAAAAATTGATTTAGGACTGACGCACTACACATTTCATGTAAATTAGAATTTAGGTCCAATTTAACCGACTTGGCTAATTACAAAAGGTGTTAAGGGATTCTTAGCCAACATGAAATGATGCTAATGTAATGTGATGTATATAATGAATAATCATCATAGTTTAGATGTAATTTTGAGTGAGTAATTGTGTAAGAAAGTGTAATTTCAAATGAATCAATGGGAGTTGCATCTCAATCATTGTGTTCCATCGTTAGAAGATAATAAGCTATGTAGGAGAGTGTCTGAAGGAAGATAAGATTGAGTGTAAGTTGTAATTAACATTGGAGATCCACAAATATCATCTATGTAATCCAATAGGAATTGTATCTTACTTATTGAGTTCGTGCCTAGATATGTGTATTGGGGATTGGTGTCTCCAATAGGTTAGTGTGTAAAAACACAAGGGATTGATGTCTTTGATAGGTTGATGTATACTTCATGATTATAAACTATTCCTTATTTCTATAAGGTTGGATTTGGACAATAGATCCAAGCAACTCTTCTCACCATGGTTTTTCCCATTCTGAGTTTCCACATATATTTGATGTTCATTGTGTGAAAATGTGCATATGTATTACTTCTATTTTGATTCATGTTTGGAGAAGTGACTAATGATAATTCATGTTGAATTAAAGATATTTAAATAGACTTGATATAGTGATCTTCACCCCTACTCTCAATATATTGTGTGCCCTTCAATTGATATTAGAGCCAAGTTCGTTTGAAGAAACTTAACAACTTGAGGTAGATTTAGGATGACACACTCAGTGGCTCAGGAAGGTTTTCCTTCAAATAAGGCACCACTCTTTCATGGATCCAATTATGCATTTTGGAAAGTGAGGATGCAAGCATACTTGATGGCCCTAGGGTTTGAGGTTTGTTGAAATCAATTGTGGATGGATATGAGATCCTTGAAATTCCTCCAAGAGATTAAACCAAGAAGAAGGCTTGTGAGAATAATGCTAAAGCAAGTAATGCTATTTTATGCGGTTTATCTAACTCTTAGTTTGTAAGTATCATGCATTGTAGGATAGTGAAGGAAGTATATAATAAAATATAAAAAATATATGAAGTTGATGACAAATTTAAGCAAGCAAAGTTTCAAACTAAGGTGATGAAAAATTCAAACTCATTGAGGTTAGTTTGAAAGTTTGAAAATGAAGGAAGAGGAAAACATTGCCATAGTCCTGCCCTGGGTTGATGAAGTTGCCAATTCTATCAGAGGTATTGGTAAAGAACTAAAAGAAGGCATGATTGTGAAAAAGGTACTTGTTGTGTGGTCTCACAAAATTCCCCATTTTTCCCCTTGGAAAAATGTGAACCCCCTCTTTTCTTTTCTTTTCCTTGTTCTTTTTGTTTTCGCTCACTTTGGCATTGTTTTGATGCCCGACCAGTTGTTGTTTTCCTCTCTCATTTTCACTTGGCCTCTTTATTGTCATATCCTTTTGTTTCCTAGTTTTGGTGTTTTGGTATGCTCTTAACGTTTAGTCTATTACCAGAAACCAGAATCCCAGAGTCCTTCGTTTGAGCCAAAAGAATTTGTATCTTCATAAGATTCTAACTCTGCCCAATATTTCATTGATCAAAATTTTAATCCCGGTAATTTCTCTTTTACCGGAGTCCGATATTTTATTGTTTATTTTTTTCCTGAAAGTCCATAACTGAAGAGTCTACTTTAAAATTGTGTTAAATTTATCTTTTAGACTCAGTTTTCGATCTTTCCTTTCGTTTTGGCTTTCTCTTTCTTTAGAAGGTATTTCCTAGATCTCGGTGTTTGCTCTTTTCAAAAGCAATATCAAAAAGCTTTATTCCCAGTGATCACCAATCAATCACATATCTTTCATCAGATATACCTTGCAAAGAATCATTGTGACATCTAATTTCCATGTATAATCACTGCGCTATCTTTCTTCTCAACTAGTGAGCCAACACAAAAATCTAGGTGTTCGTGATTTAGACCATAATTTGTAATAATTGCACCTTTATTCTAGGAAATAATGCAAAATAATAGGTAATTAATGAAGGTGGTGAACTACCTATGTACTTGGCACCACCTCAAGCATGCAATTGCTTTTACAACACTCCACTTCATGTCATATTGCAAATTTTCTAAGGACATTGAGTTAACGAAATGACATCGGCAAGCAAAGAGAGGTAAAATTTCAAGAAACTAAGACGTAGCTACGAAGGGTTTTGAAGTTTCATTATGAAGAATCACCATTATTAACCAGAACCAAGTATGTTTCAAATAACTAATACTTTTTTAAGAGTTTCTCATGCTAAAAATCTTGATAATGGTATTTCCCATTCTAAAATTGAAATGTTAATTATTCTTTGATTTGTTAAATTTAATTGAAAATGAATTGAAAATTTTATGAAACATAAGTTTTGGTTAAATCTAACTCTAACTCACACACAAGACACATATTTTGAAAATTGCAGAGCACATTATATACAAAATGAGTACTTCTAATGCAAGGGTAGAAGATGAATTCAAGTATTGCAATTCACAATCTGTACCCATCAAGGTAGTGGTTACAAACACCCACATGGGATGGTCTTCAGACATTGAAATCTGTTCATGGCTATTACAATAGAATGCTAGTCAATGTACCAAGAGTGCTGTGGAAAATGGGTTACTTCTTGCAGGAGGGTTTCCGCCAGTAATGGAAGCTCCTGAATTAGTTATGCAATGTATAAATCATTACAACCCAACCAAGAGGTTTGTTGAGAAATAAGGGAGAGTTTATGCGGACCTGTCATATAAAGGAATCATATACACATTTGGTCTCCCCATCTACACAAAGATGTTCAATGTCAACTTGAAGACCAAGACCAAGACATATCAGAGTGATGAAGAGTGTAATAGAGAAATTATGAGCACCCAATGGTTTCAACAACCAATTACACAAAAAACCAAGGTAATTTAGAGGTCTATGTTTTAATAAGAAATGCAAGACATTATAACTTTGTTCAGTAGAGTAGATGGTTTAAGAGATGCAAGCGAATTCAAACCTTGGATGTTCGTGATAATATCTCACATGATAGAGGGTCTTGTGGAGTTGCATTGGGGAAAATTGACAAGTGACAAACTACATGAACATATTACTACATTCCCCAAAACTAGATGATTTTACATGTCATCATATGTTATTTACTCATGTGCTATGAAAGCCAGTAAACAAGGGTTGAAACAGATTGGTACTCTGGGCACAAAGGTTGGTAATAGTTTTGATATATGCACATCTACCCCAGATCACCGTCCACAGGTATAAAGATGATTACAAAAAAGTGAATGATTTGTTCTCCATGAAATTTGTGAGAACAATGGAAGGTGATAAAGCTAAGAGATTATCCCTGGAAGCACAAAGTGTCATTCGGCCTATGGGAGGATGGTACATATAGTTCCCAACTTACTCCTACATCAGAGTGGAGGGATTTGATGGACACCCATTCATGCTACCCAGGTATCCTACAAATAAAATTGTTTTATTGGAATTAGTGAGAGTTAAAACCATCTCAGGCTCTTTATATCCATGCTTGCAAAAAGGCCTCTTTTAAATTTCCCATCACAATAGCAAATTATAAGTGTAGTGTAATTAGAGTGACTGATTTGTGTGAAGAAGAACTGAGGACCTACCATTTTTAAGAGTTCCCACTCCAGAGAGTGTATTATGATATTGAAGGAAATATTGCTAAAAATATAGTCAGTTTTCATACTCATGTGCCTCATTTAGAATATTATTGGCTTAACTGTGAAGATGAGCACATGGTAAGAAGAAGAAAGTATGAAAGAATGACTTTAAGATTTGTTCGAATGCTCAAAATTTATGACATCCCAGACCAATTGGAAGAAGCTGATGGTCAGGTTTTGAATCAATTTTATAATGATGACAGGGTATATGATGAACCCATTCTAGACCCAGGTGTTGATGATGAAGATATGACATGAATTGATGAATTTACTAGACCAGTCTTAAGGTTTTCTCAACATTGGATTGATGATTTTTGCAAAGGTTTTAGAGAAAGAGGAATTGAACCCATCTTCTCAGAAGATAAAAGAAGGAAACAAAGAGATGAAACTGCTTTTGAAAGTGGAGAGCCTACCAAGAAGAAAAGAAAGACTAGTAAGGTGAATCCAAGTATTATAATTGAAGAAAGAACCCCTGAAACTACAAGACAAGAAGTTCCCATAAAACCATTTGATAAATAGAAAGATGCAGACACAGGTAAAGATAAATCAAAAGTGAGACCTAAAGGTGCATCTTCCTCTACAAATAAACCAAGAACAAGAGTAATTATTGATGAAGGAATAGGAGCAACATAGAATGTTGGTGCACAAACCAGATTTGCATCTCAAAGGGCTGCATCATTATTTACCTCTCCCCCTTCTGTTAATATGGCTAATATGAAACAAGCACTGGGAGGGACTCCTATAGCTCTAGAGGAAATTTTTGAAGATGGAGGTAGAATTAAAGAACATGTGGAAAAATGGGGTGCTATGTGGGAGAAAGTGAAAGAAAAGAAGTCTAAAGACAAACCCATGGTACACTTGGTGATACAATAAATTCAAGATACAAGATCTAACCCCATAAATTTTGAAGAAGAAGAGTTTATTCAAGGAACACTCACCTCAGAGGCAGGAAACCCTAGCGTACTTGAAATGGAAACAAGGGAGATTGCAAAGAAAGATCCTATTGATGAAAGAATTATTGAAGATACTCTTGATTCCCAGCCTTTACTTGGGAATGTGAAAAGTTTTAATGAAAACTCATAGGTCTTTGAAGAATTAGAGAAAGGCCATGCTGAAACTTAAAGTAAAACTAAAATTCTAGAAGAAGAAGCTACATAGTTTGTAGAAGATGGAATTGAAAATAAAGGGAATCTTGGTGTAGCAGTAAATGAAGAAGATAATGTTCAGAGAGATGATATAGAAAATATGGATATACAGGAAAATATAAGTCTCTAGACAGAGGAGGTAGTTTCAAACCCTACCAATCCTAAATCTATGCCAGATATCACTAAAGAAACCCCCATTTTGGAAAATGTGGCAAGCTAAAGAGAAGAAGTTCCTAGAACAAGTGGTAAATGGGGACAAGGAAATGTTACAAAGGTACAAGAAGATGATGATACACTTGATTGGTTAATCACAGAATTAGATTCTCCAATGGAAGTGGAAGTACTACCTTTGAATCTTAATAATTTTATACAAGAAGTAGGTACTCCTAAACCTAGGCATAGAGCAAAGAAAAAGCATGTCATACAAAGGAATGCAGATGGCAATAGAACTATTCAGATAGCCACTCCAACAAATTATAAGGATAGACATGAGATAACACCTAAGGAGTATAAGATCACAAGTATTAATCTTGGGCACTCATCTTGGCAACAAGAATTAGAGGAAATAAAAGTAAACTTAAATGCTACTGTTGCCAGAGTACATAAATATAAACAAAATAAAAGAGAATTGAAAGAATGGGTTGCTACCTTGGAACACTTTATTAATTCATTGACTTTATTTGGTTGAGAAAAAGATGAACTACCCCAACATTCGGTGCTGATGTCACAAGAGCAAGTAGATGCAATTGCTGTAGTTTGTCATAAAATGAACATGTTTGAAGAATGGATTGAATATTGGGTAAAGAAAGGAGAAGAATTTATTACAAATGCAATAAGAAAGTACAAGGAAGCGTGCCATAATTCAGAGAAATTGAAGAGATTTGAAGATGAATGTAGATTTTGCCAGGAGCATGTCATCAATGAAAGGTGAAACATCGAAATTCTCTTGCAGTTAGATATCCAAGAGTTAATACAAAATAATGTAATATCAGGACATGAAATTTCATTTCTAGGAAAGTGGAAGAAACAGTTGAAATGGGAAGGTGACATGTTGATACAATGTGTTGAAGGATTTGAAAGATTCACCATTGAGTGTAGAAGATTGATTAGTGAAAATCAAAAAATTATTCAAATATTGACACACCAAGGTTTTGATCCCCAAACATTAGGACAGGAGGGAAAGGAAGCTAAAGCTTTCAAAGAATGGATAGAAAGGATAAATAGAGATCATGTTCAATTTCTGATGCGAGAAGTCATTGACGAAATAATACAGTGCAATGTTATAGCCAAGTATGAAGTAGACAACGCACAAAAAAATGACATCATACTTCGAGTAATTGAAGAATATATTAGGCTCAAGCTCACTTGGGGAGAAATATGAAGAATTTAAAAAGAGTTCATGCATCAAATATTAAGAGCTTTATGAGAATATCAGCTGAAGAAAGAAGGAAGAATCTTGGAGCTTGAGTCATAAGGAAAAAGAGAAAGAACCAGATACCAGATACCGAAAATATGATGAATTTTATTTTGGTTTCAATTTTAAATTTGTAGGTTGATCCCGGCCTTGGTAGGTGTTCCTCATTTTGGTATTTTTAATGAAGGAGCATCCTTGGTTCTTGGAAATCTTGCATCAACCAAAAAATATTTTCTTTTAGTTTTTGTTGTTGTTCTGTTCTTGCTCAGTTCATGCTGGAGGATTGATCATATTTTCCCACCAAACCTTGTGGATCTTTGTGTACATTGTCGACGTGTTCATTTTCCTTGTTCTAAGATTTGAGCATGATTGAATCTTTTTCTGGAAAGTTATCACTTCCAAAATTTTAGTGGAGTTTCTTGAACTGGCACCGAAATAATTTCAAACCTTTTTGGCCAGTTCGATCATTGTGGATCTTAACGGTGTGATTTTAATTGTTCCATGGAGTGTCCCTAACTTCATTATAGGTCCACACTTCATCTTATGTACCTGTTGAAGAGTAATTCAAATTTGAGGCCAACCTATTCATGCGCATGTTACATTTTCTTCCCTTGGATAATGTGATGATCTTTGGTTGATGCAGATGTTTCTAGATTTGCAGATATGATATAAAGCTTGTAAGAAATCATTAGAAAGGCAGTAGCAAAGTGATAAAATAGAATTAAATCTAGAAAAATAATATAGATTTTATTGTAGTATTCAACTCGCATATAGGAGCATGTTAGAATGTTGTATTTTTGAGCATGTTTTATTAGGCCCGTGAGCTGAATTTGTAAGCCCAAATGTTGCCGACCGAATGTAACTAAGGTTTTTGTTAATAAGAATATTTGCATCTACATTTTCCTCCATATTATGTGTTGCTTTCATTGTGTTACTCTTGCTGCATGGTCCATAGTGTTCTCCTTGAGGACCCTCCTACCGTGGCTATGCCAGATTGCTATCAGAGCAAGATTCATTCCTTGTGAGATGTTAAAGTTTGTGAAGTCTTGTTGAAGATTTGTTGT
Source organism: Sequoia sempervirens (assembly GCA_007258455.2). NCBI lineage: Eukaryota > Viridiplantae > Streptophyta > Pinopsida > Cupressales > Cupressaceae > Sequoia > Sequoia sempervirens. The sequence goes on from VDFB02193867.1 coordinate 300,890,802, forward strand.
GGGGTGGCGGATTGAGGATCTGACCTGCAGCTGTAGAGGACTTGTGTAAAGATGGTAGGAAGAAGAAATGGTAGAGGAAATGGAGCACGTGAAAATGTATACCCAACTATGATGGAGATGTTAAGAGGAATTTTTGCTAGATTAGATGCAGTTGAAACGACCCAGAGGAGAGGTCAACTAGTTGATGATGTGAGTGATGAAGAAGTAGAAGTTTAGGAAGAAAGAGGAAGAGAAGAGAAACCTAGCCTTGATTAGGGAGAAGAGAGGTTCATAAGAGCCCTAACTAAAGTGAACACAAGACCACATTTCAATCCACCGAATTATAATGGTAAGTTGGATTCAAATCTATTGTTAGATTGGATAACAAAGATGGAAAACTATTTTAAATTTGAAGGTACCACTAAAGATAAGAAGGAGAAGTTTTCTTCTACAAAGTTGAGAGGACATGCATCCCTTTGGTGGGAACATTTGAAAATAGATAGGAAAAGAAGAGGAAAAGAAAAGATAAAGTCATGGGATCAAAATGTGAACAAGTTGAAGACAAAGTTTATGTCTACAAATTATCCGATTAGTTTGTTCAAGAAGTTACAAAATCTAAAGCAAAAATAATCTAGTGTGACAAAATATATCAAGGAATTCTATAAGTTGAACATCAAATCTGAATATTTGGAGGATGAGATTGAGAAAGTAGCCAAATATGTGAATGGTTTGAGGTTGTCTATATAGGATTAAATTAGTTTTATCAAGTTGGTGAGTGTGGAAGAGGCATATCAGTGTGCCCTAAAAGCAGAAGAGAAGTTGAATAAAAGACACGAGTAGAGACAGAGAGGAAGAAATTTTATTAGAGGAGGAAGAGGATCTTTTCCAGAGCAGAATAAGGATAAGGAGGTCAGTAAAAATGACAATTCATACCAGAGAGGTGAAGATAACTCTTACAAAAGAGGAGGTTATGGTGGTTACTGAAATGAAGGTTATAGAAGAGTAGATAGAGGACATGAGAAAAGGATATTCAAGGGAACTTGTTATAAGTGTGGTGGAGAAGGACATAAAGCATTTGAATGCAATCAAGGAGAGACAAGCAGGAAGAAAAAGAACAATAGAAGGACAACCTTTGTTGAGGAAGAACATACTAGATCATATAATAAACCGAAAGATGGAGAAGTGTTGGTGAATAGGAGAGTATTATGTCAAAGTGAGTTGGAGATAGAGCCATTGCAAAGAAAGAATTTGTTTCGGACAAGATGCAAGGTAACTGGAAAATGTTGCAAAGTGATTGTTGATAGTGGAAGTTCTAAGAACCTGGTTTCTGAAGAGATGATGACTAAACTTAATTTGGAAAGGTTGAAACACCCGAAGCCCTATCAGATTGCTTGGATTCAAGATGAACATAAGATACTAGTAAGTGAACAATGTTTGGTGAAATTACAGATAGGAAATTACCATGATGAAGTTTTGTGTGATATCATGCCTATGAATATATGCCATGTTTTTTCGGAAGGCGTTGTCAGTATGATAGACAGGCTATTCATGATGGAAAGAAGAATATATACACCATTGTTGCTAATGGGATGAAGCAAATTTTTTTTCCATTGGAAGATGTTTCTACAGTTGAAATTTGTACGAATGCTAGGGTTTGTCTGGTTGATGGAAGGATATTATTTGATGGGTTGAGACATGAGAATGTGTGCTATGCCTTAGTGCCTAAGAAGATTGAAGAATTGAAACATGTGGAAGAATACCCATAAGAGATCAAGGATAAATTGAAAGAATATGAGGAGATCATTTTAGATAATGTACTTGATGGATTGCCACCCGTAAGGAGTATTAGTCATTGTATGGACCTGATTCCTAGAGCTAGTTTGCCTGATAAAGAAACACACCAGATGACATCGATAGAGAATGAGGAGTTGAATAGACAAGTGCATTAATTGTTGTGGAAGGGTTTTGTTAGAGAAAGCTTAAGTCCATGTGCAATACTTGCTGTGTTAGCACCTAAGAAGGATGGAGAATGGAGAATGTGTATAGACTCTAGAGCCATAAACAAGATCATGGTGAAGTATAGATTTCCTTTGCCCCATATGGATGACATTATGGATTGCTTGAGTGGAGCTAAGTACTTTAAAAAGATATATTTGAAGAGTGGATATCATCATATTAGAATCAAAGAAGGGGATGAGTGGAAAACAACATTCAAGACAAATGAAGGATTGTATGAGTGGTTGGTGATGCCTTTTGGATTAAAAAATGCACTGAGTACTTTCATGAGGTTGATGAATGAGGTATTGAAGAAATTCTTGGGTAAGTTTGTGATTGTGTAATTGGATGACATCTTGATTTTCAGTAAGAGTAGAGAAGAAAATTTGTTACTTATAAGACAAGTTTTGCAGAGGTTGAGAGAAGAGCAGTTGCTGATAAACATTAAGAAGTGTAGTTTCATGAAGGAGGAGTTGGTATATCTAGGATTTATGATATCTATCGATGGATTGAAGATGGATCCTGAGAAGGTAAGAGAAATTTTTGAGTGGCCTACACCAGATAGCATTGGAGAGGTATGATCATTTCATGGATTGGCTAGTTTCTACATAAAGTTCATTAGGAATTTTAGTTCTATTTGTAGCCCTCTGACAAAAATAATGAGAGATAGGAAGGATTTTAGGTGGACGTCTGGAGTACATCAAATTTTTGAGTTGTTGAAGAAAAAGGTGACTAAGCAACTTGTGTTGGCTTTACCATATTTCAATAAGGTATTTCAAGTAGACTGTGATGCAAGTGGAAATGCAATTGGAGCAGTATTGAGTTAAGAAGGGAGACATGTAGCTTATTTCAGTGAGAAGTTGAATGATGCAAGGAGAAGATATTCAATGTATGATCAGGAATTTTATGCTATAGTTCAATCCTTGAAGAAGTGAAGACATTATTTGTTTCCTAATGAGTTTTTGTTGTATATGGATCATCAGGCATTGCAATATTTGAATAGTCAGGGTAAGTTGAATTATAGACACATGAGATGGGTAGAGTTCTTGTAGAGTTACACTTTTGTTTTGAAGCATAGGAGTGAGAAGTCAAATAGAGTTGTTGATGATTTGAGTAGGAGAAGGAATTTAGTAACAAAGATGAGAGTGGAGGTATTAGGCTTTGATGGGTTGAAGAACTTGTATGAGGGAGACCCAGATTTTGTAGAACCTTAGAGAGCTTGTAGAGAACCTGTTTTGGAGGATAGGAGTCAGTGGTTGGATTATTTCATTCAGGAGGATATGTTGTTAAGAGGTAATTAGTTGTGTATACCCCAAAGTTAAATGAGGGATAACTTGGTGAAGGAGAAGAATAGTGAAGGAATGTTAGGAAAATTTGGAGTTGATAAGACAGTAGAATTGGTGAGTGAGAATTACTTTTGGCCGTAGATTCATAAGGATGTTCAGAGATTTGTGTAGAGTTGTAGAGTTTTTCAAGTTGCAAAATGGAGTAGTTAGAATGTTGGATTGTATAAGCCTTTGATAGTTCTGGAGAGACCTTGGGAGGATATTAGTATGGATTTCATACTTGGTTTTCTGAAGACACAAAGAGGTAATGATTTTGTATTTGTGCTGGTAGATAGATTTAATAAGATGACACATTTCATACCTTGTAAGAAGACAACAGATGCAGTACATGTAGCAGATTTCTTTTTCAAAGAAGTGGTCAAATTGCATGGATTACCTAGGAGTATTATTTCAGACAGAGATGCAAAGTTTGTTGGTTAGTTTTGGAGGACACTTTGGAAGAAGTTGAAGACAAATTTTAAGTTTAGTTCTACTTTTCACCCACAAACAAATGGATAGACAAAGGTAGTAAACATGAGTTTAGGGAATTTGTTGAGATGCTTGGTTGGAGAGAAGACTGGGAGTTGAGATTTAGTCCTTGCATAAGTAGAGTTTGCTTATGATAGTTTAGTGAACAGGAGTACCAGAAAGAAACCTTATGAGATTGTTACAAGAGTTCATCCTAGAGGTATATCTAAGTTGAGAGACATCAGTATGGAAGATAAGAGGAGTACAAAAGTAGAAGAATTTGCAGAACACATGAAGAAGTTGCATACTCAAGTGAAAAAACAATTGGAAGAAATGAATCAGAAGTATAAGGAGAAAGCAGATGAAAAGAGGAGACATAAGGAATTTGAAATTGGAGATCAAGTGATGGTATATTTGAAGAAGGAAATATTTCCTCTTGGCACATATATAAGATGAAGATGAGGAAGTTTGGACCTTGTAAGATCTTGAGGAAGTTTGATTCAGGAAATGCATTTGAAGTGGAGTTACTGGAAGGTATGGGTATATCACCTATATTCAACATTGCAGACCTATATCAGTATCATGAACTAGAATTCGGTGAAGACAGTGAAACAAGATTGGAGAATGAGTTTCCTAAACAACAGTTGGATGAGATTGAGGAGATTTTGGATGTCAAAGATGGGAGGAAGACTCATGGAAGACAATACAAAGAATATCTTGTGAAGTGGAAAGGTAGACCAGTTGCATATTCTTCTTGGATTTCTCAAGTTGAGGTAGACCATCTTGGTTTTCCTTTAGCCTCGACTAAGTGAGGGACTCACTTTTCAATAACCCCAGATGTTTGATGCAGGAGCATCGTTGGTTCTTGGTAATCTTGCATCAACCAAAAAATATTTTCTTTTAGTTTTTGTTCTTGTTTTGTTCTTGCTTAGTTCATGCCGATTGATTCATCATTTTTGCTCACTAGACCTTGTGGATCTTTGTGTACATCGTCGATATGCTCATTTTCCTTGTTCTAAGATTTGTTCGTGATTGGATCTTTTTCCAGCAAGTTATCACTTCCGAAATTTCAGTGGAGTTTCTTGAACCAACACCAGAATAATTTCAAACCTTTTTGGCTAGTTTGATCATTGTGGATCTTAATGGTGTGCTTTTAATTGTTCCATGGAGTGTCACCAACCTTCATTATAGTTCCACACTTCATCTTATGCACCTGTTGAAGAGTAATTCAAATTTGAGGCTGACCTATTCATGCGCACGTTACATTTTCTTCCCTTGGATAATGTGATGATCTTTGGCCAACATGGTTGTTTCCAGAATTGCGGATATGATATAAATCTTGTAAGTGATCAAGAAAAAGGTATTTGGAAAGTGAGAAAATAGAATTTGATCTAGAAGAATAATATAGATTCGATTGTAGTATTCAACTCGCATATAGGACCATGTTAGAATTTTGTATTTTTGAGCATGTTTTATCTGGCTTGTGAGCCGAATCTATAAGCCCAGATGTTGCTGGCCAAATGTAATTGATATTTTTGTTAATAAGAATATTTGCATCTACATTTTCCTCCATATTTTATGTTTCTTTCATTGTGTTACTCTTGCTGCATGATCCAGATTGTTCTCCTTGAGGACCCTCCTATCGTGGCTATGCCAATTTTGGAAGGAGGCTGGTAGCCCTGATTGATACAAAGTGTTCATGTTGAAGTATGAAGAGAAGTGTTGCTGCAGATGAAGTCAAAGCCTTGACTATTCTAGAATGTTCTTGATGACAATTGGCAGATGCGACGTGCCACATTTTAATTTGTTGTTTCTAATTCTTTGGATAAACTTTTAAGTTGAACTTATGGGGCCTTGTTTCTATAAAAGGCCATCTCCTCCCACATTTTTATTTTAAGTTCAAAATTTATGGATGTCAGAGGAGCATAAATTTTTTTTAAAGTTTTTTTTCTTTTTTCTTGTTTTCTGCACCATTCTGGTGTAAAAATTTGTATGCACATAGACATTAATTGATATCGAAGCTTTATGGATAGCTACCTATCTCAGTATCTTTTGTAGCTAGTTTTGTAAGTTTGGCAAAACAAGACTATATGTTGCACTGTTTAAGGGTGCATATAGAGCCTACTCAGTGTCCATAAACAAAACCATCTCTTTAAAAGCTTGCATTGTTTTATACGTAGCTATGAAGCAATCTGGTGAAATATAAAGCAGTTTGCTCTGTTTTGATTAATTCTTTGGGACATCCATGGAGAATAACTGGGAGAAACTTTTATTTTTTAGTATTTTTTATACTTTTTTTTTGAATAGATGTTTAATATTTTGAAAATGTTCCAAAAAATATAAATGAATGGAAAGAATTTTGTTGAAAATATTTTATTTTCCATGAAGTTGTTGAATGCTTAATGCTAAATCCACTTAAGTGATAGCAAATAATTTTTTATGTTCATGAAATATTATGTTGAATCTTTCATTTTCATGATGTTATTCAATGAATGGAGTGAAATTTTATGTGAAATTTTTATATTTCTTAGCAAAGCTAGAAATAATTGTAGTCCCTTTGAGACTAACATAAAATAACACATCATTACCTAAGAGCGACCCTAGTGCAACCATGACCTGGTTATCAGAGATTTGGGATTGAACGAAATCCAATCTTTGTCTAGTGAATGTAGAATTTCCCCTTAGGTTGTCTTTGTTCCATATCTTTCAAGAAGGATAGGCTCTTCGCATTATTGTCTATGGAGATTTTATTCGATTTGTTTACTGCGAGTAAAACTGCCATTAACATTACTCAAACCCCTTCCCAAAAATTTTGATGCAAAAGTTTTTACTTTTGACGAAGCTAAAGATCTAAATACTCTAACAATGGATGAATTACATGGAATTCTAATTACCTATGAAATGAGAATTGAGAATGAAAATTTCCTAAGGAAAGAGGCTACATTCAAGGTATCCAAGAAGAAGGATGATCAAGATTTAGAAGATGAATCTAATCTAGAGGAGGAAAACTTTTTCAGAAAGTTACAGAGAGGTTCTGAAAAGTATAAAGGTAAGTTGTTTTTCAATTTTTTTAATTATGGTGAAGTAGGAAATTTCATGACTAAGTGTCCATATAAAGAATCTAGCAATGATGAGAAGAAGTCCTCCCAAAATGGAAAAAGTTTTAGAAAAATAAGGAAATTTTCTTTATCAATGAGGAAGGATACTCATTTGATGATGATGACCAATCCAGTTGTGGGAATGAAGGAGAAAAGAATCTTTTCAAGGCCATGGAAACCTCTGAAGAGGATGCAATAATAAAATATATAATTGATGATGATGTAGAAGTAGACCTTATCTAAGAATTGCTTTGCGTCAATAAGGAAATCAAAAGGCTAAATAAAAGAATTGTAGAAGAAGTGAAAGCTAAAGATAAATTATCTCAGAATATTGAGAAGGTGGAGAAAATGGTAATTGATCTAAAGATTCAAGTGGAAGAGGAAAATAGGATTGAAGAAGCTATGACTAAAAGTTTTCTATCAAGAGACAAGGATTGTGAAAAACTTGAAGCAAAGATTGTATCACTAAGGAAATATCTTGAAAAGGTAAATCTGTTAGAAACCAAGATCTAAAATGCAAACTAGAAAAGCCTTCCACAGAAGAGAAAAATAGAAAAAACAAAGCTTTGCAAAAGATGTGGAAAAAAATATTATTTAGGAATTGATAATTACATGAGATGATTTGCTTTATAAAAGAAATGTATGCATAGCACTAATCTTATCTTGAGCAACAAGATAACTCAACAAGATAAGGATGAGAATAATTAACCCAAGAATTAAAATATTACTTAAGTAAAGTTATGCAAATGTAATTAAATATTAATTACACTAACACCCCCCCATAAGTGCAACTTAGGGAGACTAAAGAAGCATGTACCTAAAACTAAGATGAATGCAAGAAAGCATTAATGAATGGGTCCCGACAACAAGGACTGATCAGGTACCCATGTACAATTGCAATAATGAGGTAGAGAAGGAAGGAAAAAACCCCCTACAATGAGATGACTACTGCAAAGAAGCACTAAAAGAACACTGTGGAGTAACACTGGAACCGCAATCTGACAAGCAAGGAAAGATACTTCTGTCTACAAGAAACCAAATTGGAATCAACCAAATTGGAATCATAATAATGTGACAATAGACCTAATGCCACGAAACACTAGAAAACTCACAAACTGGAACAACCCTGGAATCTGTGAAGCAACAGTAGATGAAATGATGACAAAATCTAGAAACTATGTATCTCGATGCCGATGCCAAACTGAGACTAAAACTCTTCCATGGGAATAAGTACCATAAAGACTCTAGAACATTAACCATAAAAATATGGCCCTCAAATTGAGAAGGATCTAAACCAATGCGAATCAAGAAACATAAACTCTCAATCTAAAGTGTGAACTGATGTGAATCTGATATGTGTCAAGCAAGAGCAAGATGTGTCCAAAAGAAACTAAGAAACCAAATAACCCATGCGAGTTGCCATCAAAACAAGATGAAGATGGAGATCAAAGTGCATGCACACTCTAATCAGATTATTATCCAAGAAACCCCCCCTGATGGAACTTTATCTCAGTTCATTTATTACAATAACCCAATAATTGTAAAAGGAGATAATGAAAACATGCATAAATAGAAAATAAGATGATGTGGTACTGAAATGAAGTGCAAATATTCAAGTTTCACCTTTTCAACTACCAAAACATCCAAGTAATCTCCAAAAAACCCATCGAGACAAATTTGGAATAATGATCAACCTAGGATAGATATAGAAAAAAGTGCATGGATAGAAAAATAAAGCTCCTCAATACCTTTCCAACGCCGCAAAGAAGACGAAAATCAGGGACCGTGGAAAAAAGTTATGAGCTCGAAAGCCATAAATGAACATCTAACTTCAAGCAGAAATAAATGAAGCTAAACAAAAAAATACTAAAAAATAAACTACACCACAGGAAAGTGCTCAGAACCAACTTTCCGAAAATATCTTGTTTGCCCAATTTCGATACCGTATGCCCAAGTTAGGCAAAAAAAAATAAAAATTGCTCCTTGAAGGAAAATTAGGGTTAGGAAGGGGCAAAGAGGGCCGACCGTACACTAACGTCATGCTGACGTCAACACTTCACAAGAAAAAATTTGACGGCATAGAGGCCGTCGGGGAAAAAAATGCTCCTCCTACTGAACTTTTTTGACAGTTGCCGGTAAACTGCAGATTGGCCAGAATATTCCATCAGAATTTGCCGAAATATGCTGTAACCAGCCGAGGGTTGGGCTCAAATCCCAGTCCATCATAGGATCATTACTACTAGAGGAGGAGCCCGTGGGGGTTGGAGGTGGATGGGCGGGCAATGGCGGTGGCAGCGGCAGACTAGTGGCTACCTAGTGGCCACCCAGTGGCGAAACCCTTTAAAACTGGAGGCACTGCACAAACTTTAAAAAATGTATGTTTTAATTTTTTTTTTGAAATTTGAGCCTTCAGAAGAGTGCAGGGGAGGTCGTACAACCGCCCAGAAAAATTTTCTTTTCCTTTAGGGTTTTTGGCTGCTGCAAACACAATGGTGACCTTCGTTTGTGCCCAAAATGCTCCAAAAATTTGGCTACCCCCAGAGCTTGCAAAATATCTCCCAGCTTGAAACCCTCATGGATCTGGAAAACAATGGCCAAAATATGCAAAAAAAAAGCCAATCCTAAATTTTTCTAGCATTCTGAATCCAATAGTGAAGCCTGATTTGATCCAACATGCTGCATAGATGAACTCAAGGCATGATACCCTTGAGGAATCTCGAATGAACTCTGCAATGATTTTCTCAAAAATCTGAGAAGGGACTGCAAATCAAGGCTCTGATACCATGTTATAAACCAAGATCTGAAATGAAAACTAGAAAAGCCTTCCACATAAGAGAAAAATAGAAAAAGAAAAGCTTTGCAAAATATGTGGAAAAAATTATTATTCAGGAATTGATAATTACATGAGATGATTTGCTTTATAAAAGCAAAGTATGCATAACCCTAATCTTATCTTGAGCAACAAGATAGCTCAACAAGATAAGGATGAGAATAATTAACCTAGGAATTAAAATATTACCTAAGTAAAGTTATGCAAGTGTAATTAAATATTAATTACATTAACAAAATCATCAACTGAAGTTAAAGTTTGGGAAGAGAACTGAGATCTTGGATTAGATAATAGAAAGCTAGAGATCACCACATATCAAAATTGGTCTTGGTTTTATTGATATACAAAAGAATAAGGTGACTGAGTAGTCTATGAAGTCTATTATCGAGAATCTAAAAAAGAATGGCTCTGGAAGTTTGAAGTCTGAGAAAGTTACAACAATTAATGAAAGAAAGATGTTGAATGATAGTTTCATCCATGTGCATAGAAAAAAATAGAAGATTCAAAATACAAGCTTCAAGAGGACAAGGATACAATATTAGGTTCAATCACTCTTTTTCTCATTACTATTTTAATTGCAATCATTTTGGTCATAAGGTTGTGAATTGTAGAAAGGCTTCGACAAGAAGAAATGATTTTTCTAGTAGAAAGGAATTTGCACCTTTGTATAATTTTAATATTATTTGTCACAAATGTAACAATTTTGGACATATTTCTAGAAACTATAGAAGTAATTTTGTGAGTCCTCCTTTATTGGATACAAAAGGAGATAAGTCAGAATGTCAGAATAATGAAAAATATAAGGTTTGGAAGAAGAAACCAATAGAGAAAAGATCAAAGAAATCCATGGTGGCTTAGATTGTATTACATGCTCAAAAGGAGACCCTATGGATCATTGAAAATGGATGCTCAAGTCACATGATTGGAGATAAAAGAAAGTTCATGCACTTCAAGAAGTTTGATGGAGGATCTATAACCCTGGGTAACAATTTTATTGCTAAGATTACCAGTAAGAGTATTTTGAGTCTTGATGGTGGAAAGAAAAAAAATAATGATGTTCTGTATGTAGAAGGATTGAAGTATAATAGTCTAAGTGTAAGTCAAATGTGTGATAAAGGATATAAGCTTTCATTCAGTGCTAAAGGCTGAGAAATCAAAAGCGGTATCGATGAGTTAGTCATTGAAGGAAGTAGGATTGACAACGATGTATATCATCTTAGTGAGGTAAATAGACATAATTTATTTTCAATATAAAGAGAAGAGAGTTGGCTTTGGCATGAGATATTGGGACACATCAATTTTGATAATCTTGTGAGAATCAGTTCAAAAGGAATGGTAAGAGACGTGGAAAAGATCAATAAGCCCCAATCTACTAGTTGCAAGCCATGTCATGAGGGAACAAAAAGGACCATATTTCCTACTTATCATGTCATAAAATTGCACCCCTTGTAATTTCATCTACATTTTTGTATCCACTTTAGTGTCCACTCCCTTAGTATTTGTGTAGGATAATTTTAGCCCTTGCATCAACCTTTTTCTCCTCAGGTTGGTCAAGGCACTTTTTCAAGTTCCCATCATCTTGAGCATGATTTTTTTGAACACTAGCATGCCATGTAGAAGTCCATGTGCCACACTAGCATCCTGTGACATTTCAACATTCAAATGTTCATTTTTTAGCATGTTTCCACTTATTACCTACCTTTATTGGTGGAAACAATTCAAGAAACTTTGTAATGACTTGTGGACCTTCTTTTACCTCCTATTCTCTATTTAAATTCCATATTTTCAATTTATTTTCTCTTTCTTGGTTCATCTTGGTTTCTCTAGATCTCTCTTGGTCTTTTCTCTCTTTCTCTCTCATTCTCTCATTCTCTTTCTCTCAAGCTTGCACAAATCTACAACTTGCTAGAGTAGTCTCAAGTTCTCATGTCTATCTTTACAACTCTCTTGGTTGTCACAAGATTTTCTATCTCTTTCTTTCTTTCTCTCTTTGGCTTACTCAAGCCTTGCAGGTGATATCTATCTCTTATCTTGTGTGTTTGAGCATCTTGGGATTTATCACATCCCTTGTCTATATATATTTTTTATCTTCTTGTCTATTTATCTTTCTATCTATTTGTCTATTTGGCTATCCATGGAGATGGAAACATTGAAATAGGGGTTTGACTTAGGAAAGCCCCTAAACCACCACAACATTTTCTCTCAGCCTTATGTGTTCAAGTATTGAAGACATTTACTTGCTATAGGATTCATTGCTTGGTTGGTTTTTATTGCTTCCTTTCTCTTCCTTCATTTCATCATCTATATTCCATTTAATCTATGTTTTACTTAGTTTAATTTACTTTATTTTAGTTATGTTATTCTTTGTTACTTTCCTTTATTTCAAGAGTTCTTAGCAATTAGATTGTTAGTAGTCACTTAAGCTATTTTCTATGATAGCCTCAGTTTTCGGTCCATAGATGTCAGTGCACTGCACTGTCATCCTTGATCGAGAGCTCACTGTTTTATCTAGAAAACCTCTGTGATCTACTCTTTCTAATTTTGAAACTATCATCTTTTTATCCTGTGACCTAAGCTTTGTTCCTTGAGGTAGTTGAGGACAATTTTCTCCCTATATACTCTTATTTTTCCTATAGATTCAAGAGTATCAAATTTTCTCCTCTACACTACTAAGGAATATTCTACAACCAATCCATTAGATTTTATTCATATTGATCTATGCAAATGAATGAGGATAAAGAGAATACAAGGTGATAGGTATTTTATGATGCTTATTGATGATTATTGTAGAATGACTTGGATTACTTTTCTAAAAGAAAAATCAAAAGAATTTGAGAGAGTTTAGAGCATTTAAGGCTATGGCTGAGAATGAAATTGGAAGAACAATCGAATGTATGAGATTAGATGAAGGTGGAGAATTCACTTTTGATAGGTATGATGAATTTTGTGAGTTACATGGGATCCAAAGACAATTTTTTTATCCTAAAAATTTGTAGTAGAATGGAGTAGTTGAGAGGAAGAACCAAACCATACAGGAGATGGCTAGAACAATTTTAAGTCAAGCAAAGATGTCATATAGGTATTTGAGAGAATTAGTTTAGGATGCAGTGTATATTTTGAATAGAGCTCAAATTAGATCAAAGACTACTAAAACACCATATGAACTATGGAAAGGAAGATCAAATTTAGTTAGACATCTCAAGATATTTGGAAGCAAGTGCTACATCAAAAGGGATGAAGAAAATTTTGGCAAGTTTGATTCCAGATCTAATGAAGGTATTTTTTTTGGATATTCTATGACAAGCAAGGCATATAGATGCTATAATAAAAAACTAAAAAAGATTTAGAAAGTTTCAATGTAAGTATTGATGAAACAATGCAACCTAGTGATATTGAAAATGAAGAAGATAATGAAGATCCAATCTAAAATAGTGATGAAGACTCAAAAATTGAATCAAAAAATACAACTTAAAAAACTTCGACTAGATATGTTCAGAAGAACCATTCTAAAGATCAAATTATAGGAGATAAGGATAGTGGGGTTCATACTCAAAGAAGAATTGAGAAATCTAATGAATAGGTACACTTTCCATTATTATCAAAAATTAAACCAAGCTCCTATGTGGAGGCAAGCAAAGAGAAAGGTTGGTTAGATGTTATGGAGAAAGAATTGAATCAGATTAAGAAAAATGAAGCTTGGGAATTAGTTCTGAGACCTAAAAGAAAAAATGCCATTGGTACTAAATGGGTCTTTAGAAACAAGTTGAATGAAGATAGAAAAGTGATCCAAAACAAGGACACACTTGCATGTAAAGGATATGCATAGGTTGAAGGAATTGATTATGAAGAAATATTTTCTCTAGTAGTAAGGTTGGAAGCCATCTAAATATTTTTGGCCTTATCAACATTCAATAATTTCAAGGTATATCAGATGGATGTTAAGTTGGAATTTCTAAATGGACAATTAGAAGAAGTCTACTTTGAACAACTAGAAGGATTCTAGTGTTTAGATAATTTAGATTTTGTGGGCAGACTAAAGAAAGCACTTTATGGGCTCAAATATACTCCTAAAGCATGGTACTCTAGATTCGATGGATATCTGCAACAATAAAGTTTTAGGAGAGGTAACATGCATAGTAACTTATATATAAAAACTAAAGGTGATCAAATACTAATTGTTGTTTATGTTGATATATCTTTTAGTGATGCTATGTACAAAGAGTTTGCAATGAAGAGTGAGTTTGATGCAATTATCTTTCTTTCTTGGATCAGATAAAGTATTATTCTACATAAAAGAAATGTTGAACAACTAGAAGGATTCTAGTGTTTAGATAATTTAGATTTTGTGGGCAGACTAAAGAAAGCACTTTATGGGCTCAAATATACTCCTAAAGCATGGTACTCTAGATTCGATGGATATCTGCAACAATAAAGTTTTAGGAGAGGTAACATGTAGATAGTAACTTATATATAAAAACTAAAGGTGATCAAATACTAATTGTTGTTTATGTTGATGACAGTATCTTTGGCGGCAATAGTGATGCTATGTACAAAGAGTTCTAGGATGCAATGAAGAGTGAGTTTGAAATTTCAATGCTAAGTCTACTTTGAACAACTAGAAGGATTCCAGTGTTTAGATAATTTAGATTTTGTGGGCAGACTAAAGAAAGCAATTTATGGGCTCAAATATACTCCTAAAGCATGGTACTCTAGATTCGATGGATATCTGCAACAATAAAGTTTTAGGAGAGGTAACATGCAGATAGTAACTTATATATAAAAACTAAAGGTGATCAAATACTAATTGTTGTTTATGTTGATGACAGTATCTTTGGCGGCAATAGTAATGCTATGTACAAAGAGTTCTAGGATGCAATGAAGAGTGAGTTTTAAATTTCAATGCTTGGTGAATTATCTTTCTTTCTTGGTTTACAAATTTCTCAATTAGATAAAGGTATTATTCATTTTTTAGAATAAGTACATAAAAGAAATGTTGAGCAAGTTTAAGATAGAATAATGCAAAGTGGTGAGTACAGGTCTATGGTTACTAAGTGTAAATTGAGTAAGGATGATGAATCTGATCTACAAAACCAGAGTTTGTATAGGTAAATGATTGGTAGTTTGTTGTATATGACTACATCTCTAGACCAGATATAATGCAAGTAGTTGGGATGGTAGCTAGATTTTAGGAAATGCCTAAAGAAACTCATGTCAGGGAAATAAAAATGATATTCAGACATATGAAGGCTATAATAGATTTTGGTTTGTGGTATCCTAAGAGTGAAAAAATCACTCTAACTGCATAGAGAGATGTAGATTGGGTAGTAATCATAGATGGCCAAAAGAGTACAAGTGGTGGAGATTTCTTTCTTGGTGGAAGTCTTCTATCTTGGTTAAGCAAGAAGCAAGATTCAATATCTTTATCTACATTAGAAGCAAAGTATATTGTAGCAGCTTCATGTCACACTCAAGTATTATGGATGAAGCAAAAATTGAAGGAGATGACATTAGAGCTTGATGAGCCCATTTCCATTCTGTTTGACAATAGTAGTGCTATAAATATTTCCAAGAATCCGGTGATGCATTCAAGGAAAAAGTATATTACGATTAAATATCATTTTTTGAGAGAGAAGGTTGTAGACAAAAAGGTGAAGTTGGAGTATTTTGATACTAAGGAGAAAATAGAAAACATTTTCACAAAACCTCTTTTAAAGGATAACTTTGTAGGAGTAAATGGTGACTCCTCAACACCTCCAAGATCAGTTGCGACCAAAACCACTTTCACAAGAGAGAGAATAGAAAGAAAGCTTGCTTCACAATGCAAGATTGATTGATTACTTGATTACAAATGTACATGAGATGCCTTGCTTATGTAGGCAAGGTTGAAATGTAGTAGTGAACATGATGTTGACAAATATCATGATCATATGACATGAGACAACCAACAACCTAATCACCTAGGAAATGATGCATCCTAGCTAGATAAGATAAGTTCTAGATAAGCCAACTAAGCTTCTAGAAAGAATCTTTTATCCTAAGTAAACTTAACCATGTGAATATGTCCCCTAATTTACCTAGTGAATGAATTAGCTAGGTACAAGACAATTATTCACACCAACACCCCCCCTTAAGTGCAACTTAGGGAGAAGATTATTATGCAAACTATGCAAAGACTATGACTATGGTTCCCGACAACTAGGCCATGTTAGGTACCCATTTACAATGCAAATGATGCAATCTCTCACAAGCGGAGAAAAGGATAAAACCCAATGGGACAAAACTCCTCTCCAAAAGAGAGAAACAAAACAAGACAACATGATGTATGGAGGACTCAATGATACCCCCCAAGGACAACATGCATCATGTGTCTACAATCAAATACCCCCCATAAGAGGGAAGTAGAGAGATCAGATATCCCCCCATGATGTATGATCACTTGCAAACATGGTTAAAGTCTGAAGACAAAACAAAATCCAATGCCTACAAATAATGTTTCTCCCCTTAGGAAGAAGATACACCAAGTACAACTGCAGGAATGATTCCCATTCTAGATAGGAAGTGGTAGGAAGAGGAATCCAAATGTAGGAAGATTGTGTCTTTGAAATCTGCTCATGTGTTGCCAATTTATTGGATGATGAAGATGATGCCACAATCCAATCAGGTACATGCCCAATCACAACAAACTGTGACAAACTAGGAACCAATGTAAACTGATCTTGAACAAGCTCCAAAGACAAACATGAAGTGACAATAGTTGATCCATGACTATCATCAAATAAGAGAGATAAACCCTCAAATTGGTCCTCCAAGTCTGAAATGTGGGACTCCACAAACAAAGAAGCAATGTCTATCAAATAAGAATCCCAATCAGGAAGACTATCAGATACATGTTGCAATGAATCACTGGTAGTACTCAATGATTCAACAACATAAGATGAATAATCAGGAACCTCTGAAGCATCTGCAATCTCCTCCAAAGGATCACAAGCATGGGTTATCAACTCTGAAGAATGAAGAAGCACATGTGAGTTGGAAAGAGGACCTTCAAGAGATGGAGAAGAATCATGATCTTCATGCACCTCTCTAATGTGATTCCAAAGAGCATGAGGACATTAGAAGTGAATAAGTGTCTCCAAAAAGTCATCATCTACATTTTCAAAAATAACTCTAAAGATAGCAACCATGAAGCCTTTCCAAATGCAATACTCATCAGTTGTGCTAGGACAAGGAACTTTACAAATAGGACAATAGATTCCTCTTACCAAGATGAGTGAGTATTAAATTACTCCATTGCCTATAGTTCCCTTTCTCCAAAGTAACTAAGTCATCCATTTACAAAGATATGAGCTTCAAAATCCAAAAATAGAGATCTATCTTCAACCTGGAAAATATGGCACAAAACTGCAAAATATCTGCAAAATATCTGCACCACTGAAAAGTTGACTCTTCCAGCTTTCCAACAATATCTCGTTTCTGGAAAATGATCTCGATATGCAAAAGTTATGATAAAATGAAAAAAATGCCTATAAATAGGCACTTGGGGGCCAAAAACAGAAACCGTGAAGGCTATCTAGGCACAAAATTTGCGCACTTGGGGGCTTCAACTAGGTCATCCATATGACCACATCGGTGTACAAATTGTAAAAAAATTCCACTTATAGCTATCTTTACAAAGTGGTCAACCTTTATAACCTTTTAAATAAAGTTTTTAATAAAAAAATTTTAAATAAAAAAGAGTTAGCCGATTACAAAAAAAGATATTGTACCCTCAATGGCGCATTTGTTAGTGACCAGCACCACAAATTTGACGGCCTACCAAGGATGTACGCCGAAGTGCCGAAGAACCACGAATGAAAATTAAAGAGCTTGTAACCTTGAAGGACACCGACCATGATCTGACAGAGGGTACTGGGCATGAAAATGGCATACTACATATGATTGAAGGTAAGGTACGCCGACGAAGTCGATAACTACAATTTATTAAATACTCTGTCAAAAGATTGCAGACCGCCCTATTTGATTGATTTGGAGTCAGATCATACCGCCAATGGAGGAATATACTCAAGTACTGATGTCTATGCCAAAGCAATCACAAAGCCGTCCGAATGATGCAAGTGGAGATTGGCCGATAAAATAACTGATGACCGGGACAAGCTCTTACATACCCATGTACGCCGAGAGGACACAATGACAGCCGATGGCAATGGATCTAATCGTCGATGAACTGTGATTGGCGATGTCAATGGAAGTAGAAGGTACTGCCGATGCCGGAGAGAAGACCGTAGATTTAAGGTGATATGCATAAGGACCGAGGGTCTGTCGTCAATGTGAATGACAGATCTGATGCGAGACCTTCAAAAAATGCCAGTCGATGCAACCTATACCAGGAATGCGGAATATTCCGCAAAAGATGCCAACATAGTAATATATGCAAATCAACTAGAATTTCAATAGCCCCAAAATATAATATTTGTGCCCCAAAATATAATATTTGTGCCCCAAAAATATTTGAATAGCCCGATTAACAAATAAATTTTCCCCAAATTTAGTAATCATACTGCAGAAAATATTTCATTGAAAATATTTTTTTGCGAAATTATGAAAATCGTACCATTGAGAAGGTTGTTCTAGCAAAAAAATTTTGCCTCAAAAACAACTTTACCCAAAATAGGCGAATTTACAATCAAAATTCATCTGCGGAAGCTTCTGAATTCAACCATGAGGTTAATGAAACCCCAATCTGCATCCAACAAAAATATTCAAGCCAACACAAAACCTTAGACCTGGGAAGAAATCTGCAACACCTAGAGAGCTTTGATACCATGTATGAGTAAATGGTGACTCCTCAACACCCCCAAGATCAGTTGCAACCAAAACCACTTCCACAAGAGAGAGAATGGCAAGAAAGCTTGCTTCACAATGCAAGATTGATTGATTTCTTGATTACAAATGTACAAGAGATGACTTGCTTATGTAGGAAAGGTTGAAATGTAGTAGTGAACATGATGTTGAAAAATGTCATGATCTTATGACATGAGACAACCAACAACCTAATCACCTAGGAAATGATGCATCCTAGCTAGATAAGATAAGTTCTAGATAAGCCAACTAAGCTTCTAGAAAAAATATTTTATCCTAAGTAAACTTAACCATGTGAATATGTCCCCTAATTTACCTAGTGAATGAATTAGCTAGGTACAAGACAATTATTCACACCAACACCCCCCCTTAAGTGCAACTTAGGGAGAAATTGGGAGTGGTTTCTCTCTCCTCTCAAATCAAGAGGAAGGATAGGTTGAGGGGGAGTACTGAATCCCTATTGTAGAATAGGGTAAAATTAAGGTAAAAGGAATGAATCAATAAAAATAAAACCCTAAAAGCCATAAACCAACAATGAAGCACAAATGAATAGAGAATCATAAAATAATGAAGCAGTATTACCATAATTTCCATGCCATGGTTAATTCACCTTCATTTCCCTTCTCCATTTTTCTTCATGTGCTTGGTTTCCCTCAGATTTTAAGTATGCAACAACAAGCCTAGTGGTAATGACAACAAAATATTGAAGATTGTACCTGTCTCCTTTGATAACATGCACTTGAATTAGCCATGAAATGACAATGATAGATCTCTTTTATAGAGAAACAATTTTTGAATGAATGGCTAGGGTTAAAATCCAATATGACATGAAAATATATGGCCAAGATTGCTTAAGAAGAAATGAAATACTGTTAGGGAAAAATTAGGGAAAAGATAGGGTTTGGTTAGGGATGGATGGTTGAGGTTGAAAGGTAAATTAATTTAATCAAGGGTGGAAATTAATTAAGATGTGAAGTGATAAGAATGACATGGATAAAGAGGTTGGCACATAAAAAGTGCTTGTTGGAGCAAATTAAATAATTATAAAATTATTTAATTTAAGAGGGAAAGTGAATAATTAAATAAATATAAATATAATTTATTTAATTAATCGAAAGGAAAAATAAAAGGAAAGAAATGAATTAATTAAATAATTAAAATTATTTAATTAATATAAGAATGTGACCTTAGACAATAATCGAATAATTAAAATTATTCAATTATGTAAGGAAAAAGAGAATTGGTGAGGAAAAATGGTGTTCATAGGTGAAGGACAATTTTTAGTGTCTACATTTCCCCCTCTTTGATACAATGTAGTTTATCACATTGTTTCAAAGAAATTCAATTCAAAAATATGCCCCAGTATGTAGAAAGGAAGATGAGGTAGACCTATGCCCCCATGGAAAATTTTGCCAATTTTTGAAAATTTTGAGAAATTCTTCCGATAAGTAATTTGGATGGTGGATAATACATTTACAGAGTTCAGCTTGAAGTTACATTTTCATTTTGGTTTCCCAAAATCAGAAAAAAATACAAAAAAATAGAAAATTAAGAAAAATTTAGATTGGGGACATTACACTTGAGATTTATATATAGTTTTTAAATTTTTTTTATTAAGTAGACTATTCTTTAATGAGTACATCATTTTCAAAATTTCACATCCTCTTCTAGGAAAAAGCAAGAGATTAAGTGGAGAGGTTGAAGTTGCGACTATCAAAAATTTCAAAATTTGAGCCTCTAGGATAACTATATTAGGGTTTGAGACCAATAATTGAGTGCATGTGGTGAAAACCTTACTATAGGGGGTAATAAATAGAAATTTTATGGTAAATATGACCATTTGTGTATTTTTACCCTTGGTGAATAGTGAGCTCTGAGAGTGACCTGCTGCCAAGATATCACCTGCTCCACACTCACATTTTGGTTTCAGAGTTAAGACCTTTAGAAAAATTGAGGGCTCCAAGAACCCGGTACGTACGCTTTCCCTTCTTTGTAATTTTATTATTTTTTAGTAGTTTTAGGGCTCCACACATGACCAAACAGATGCAGTGAACCTTATTCACCCCATTTGCAATTGTGTTCACCATGTGTGGGGCCATTCACCACATCTGCATGGTGTGATGCAAATTCTAGGTTAGGGTTTTTCAATTGCAATGTGATAGAGCTATGAAAGTGTTTTGCATGTGATTCTCACATTGCACTCGTGGTCAGGAATGACACAATTGTTACTGTGACTTGTCTATGAGTGATTATGTGACACATGTAAAATGATGCAATGCAGCTGATGGTGAATTGACTACAAATGATTTATGTGACACATATGCTTAGGCATGCAAAATAATTGTGTTAGTAAGTCACATATGCAAAATGTGTGATGCATTTGTCGAGTGAACCATATATGTTTTAACAGTGCAACACATTTTCCTGATTAAAATTTTACCCCAAATTTGGATAAAATTTCTTTTGAAATCAGGGTCAAATAGGTTTTATTAGGGTTTTTAATTGATGCAATGCTCTTTCTTATGATCATAGGTGAGATATGATCCGATTTATACCCAGTAGAGCTAATTGTCGACATTTAGATTACGAGAGCTATTGACTGATGAGGAGAGGGATCAACTCCTTTCTTTGGGATTGTACTATGTGACATTTATACCCACCATCAGGGCTAATAGGGGACTGTTGATTGAACTGGCCGAGAGATGGCACTCGAAGATGAGCTCTTTTCATTTTCCCATAGAAGAGGTGACAATTACTTTAGAGGATGTTTACCAGATTTTGAGACTGTCAATCTATGGGGCATGTGTGTCTTATGATATTGAGTGTGGATTTTGAGCTATTGAGGGGACTTATGAGCATGACAACATTGCAAATCTTAGCATCAAGGAGTACGAGATTCGATGGGAGGTCTTGGTAGAGAGATATCATTGGTTTGATGTAGTTATTTGTATAGTGATTACTGGGATTGTTATTCTAAACTGCAGAGGACACAGGAATCTAGTCAACTAGGGAGAGATGTTGGTAGACATGTTGACTAGAGGGATAGTATATGCATGGGGGCCATGTTTGCTATCCATGTTATATTTTTCAGTTGCATGGTGTCAAACTATTGAGTAACATAGTCCATCAGCTCTAGGATGACATTATTAATGATATGGGATTGGGAGCACATTGATGTGTTCCAACCATCAATGGGGAGGAAAATAGGAGTCTATATGCCCTATGTATTCTTATACGATAGAGTGGTAACACAGATGCATGTTGGAGATGTGGATTACTGGCGTCATGATATAGATTTACTTGCTTCCTTTGTATGGAGACCTTTTCAAGAATGCCAGCCATGGGAGGGTGATCTAGAGAATTTGAATTGGTGTCAACATTCTAGATATTTGATTGGGTGAATAGTCCAATCCCAACACATTATAGAGATGTATCTTCTAGAGTGGGTCCATAGGTAGTTTGGTGAGCATCAAGGTTTGCCAATGGGTATTGCAAAGTTCACACAGTCTTCTTGGGAGATTGTGTAGTGGGGGACAGATGATTCCTGTGGTCATAGTTGAGTAGGGCATTGATGCTCTTTAGCCTATATTGTGGGGTACATGAGCTGAGGTTGTACATGCAATCACCATGCCCAAGTATGATGCATGGTGGGCCACACATAGGCCAAACCCCTTGATAGATCCTGACCAACCATCACTAGTAGAGTGGAGAGGTAGGGGTCCACACAGATAATTCAAAGGATGGGGATGAGGAGGATATAGAGGTCAAGGTGATGGAGGCAGAGGGGATGATGGTGGTGATGGTAGGGGAGGTAGAGGAGGGAGATCCATGCAGTAAAGAGTCCAAGGACTAAGAGTAGTGAGACAACTCTCATGATTAGAGAGGAGCCTGAGTAGGAGGGTCCAAGGGTAAAGGTGGAGTAGGAGAGAGTAGAGGAGAGGGACCTCGTCTCAAGGGAGAGAAGTAGGAGGTAGTCATGGTGGAGGTTGAGCATGAAATAAGAGAGGAGAAAATCATAGGGGAGGACATGGGAGAGGAGGAGCGGATGGTCCGAGCAGAGATAGTGATGGGAGAGGAGCACAAAGAGGGGTTGGAGGATGTGCTGATCATGGGGGGAGAGGGATAAGTTCATCAAAGGATAGTAAATCTTAAGGATCATCTTGATGCTATAGATGCTTGGATATAGGCACTAGAGGCTAAGGTTGGTACTCTTAGGATAGAGAGGGACCTAGTAGTCATTGGTAGGTAGAGGGTAGATCAACGTTGTTTGGAATTTATTGCTACTCTCACTGGTCCCACAAGTGAGCTAGGTCACTAGTTATTTCAAGTAGGGTAGGAGGCAAAATATTACAGAGACTTATAAGAGTGTTAGGTACCCTTGACTGAGAGAGCACCATCCTATACTCAAATGCACAACCACAACAGATCCCACTCATGTAGGTCCCAAAGCAGTGGTGGATTTAGTCAACCTAGACTATCTCCATATGATTGACCACCATTAGGCTCAAGGCACAAGCCATCAACGACACAACCACTAGAGGATAAAAAACCTTCCCCACAACCATCCCCTTCAAGAGACATGGGTATCTCTGGCTAGAGGATATTTATGACATGTTTAGACACATATTTTGATTGAGCCTATGAGCTCACATCTTGATTTTGTACTGTGACACTTTTTTGAGATATATATGAGATGCATGATTTTAGTGGTGACTATATGGTCTATTGTCTTATGTTATATGAATTATTTCATGTGATGGATTATGATGCTATATAATGTTTATGAAGTTTATATGGAAATGTGATGATTCTATATGTTATGATATATTATGGATGACTAATGTATGGTTTATACTTATGCACTTAATCTTTATGATGTTATGGATGTATTATGACTATGATTTGATGATAATGTATGTGATGATATATGCAATGCTATGTATGATTTATTTTCATGTTATGCAAATACAATGTATATGTAACGTAGTGTATGCTAATGGATTATGGATATAAGATGATATGATATGATTATGACATGTAATACTTATGTGGATGCATGTATGATTCTTATGATGAAATGATATCTATGTTTTTGTATTTTCGGATGCAATATGGATAAACTAATGTGTTTATGATGATGCCTACATTCCTCTAACATGATTATGTATGTAGGATATTCTTGTGTGTCACAAGAAACCATCAAGATGTGGATAGAAGAAATGTTAGCATAGAGGATATGGATGTTATCATGGAGTTAGTTGAGACAGGAAGATTGTTATTTTTCTTGATAGATGCTAGGCTTTGCATTTAATCATCATTGGCCATAAAAAATATGGAAAATTGAAAATAAAACCATGGTATGATATAGACCAAGGAATGTAATGTTATCCACTTGCAAAAACATACACTTAATAGACAAGGAATGTCATGACTCATACTAGGAGCGAAGTTTCCCGAGTCTTTTTTCCAAGACAACCCACAAACAACAATCAAAGAAACAACGGGTCATGAGACATCACTATCCCTCTAAATCCTTCTTGGGGCATCCTTAAGGTGGCTAGTAACACAACCAAAAGATAAATTGAAATAAAAATATAAGATAAAGTGGACCATTAAAAAATTCAACAACCATATAGATCATTTTCCAATGATTATTCGTTGATAGGATTGACAAGATTGAGTGATTGATTGATTGATCGATAACGCTTGGTTTCAGGAAAGGAAGCATGTTGTATAAGATGTCAAGTTTTGTTTCCACCATGCAGCCACCTATATAAGGAAAATGATAATGTTGATGAATGAAGATGTTTGGTTTCAGGAAGGACACATCCTGCATAAGACAAATGATAGGATTGGTTCTGGTTTCAAGAAATGAGGAAATTTGTATAACACACTGAGTCTGGTTTCGATAATGCCATCTCTTGTATAAGACCATTGATTGAAAATTTTGATATTTGATGTTTTGACTAATTAGGCAATTGATTGGTTTGGTTTGAAGACTAGTTGGATAGTTAGTCTATTAGTTTGTTATTTGTTTGAGGTATAGATGACTGTTTGCATTTGATCAAAATGTCTAGTTTATTATGTTATGGATAGTGGCTGACTTGAAAAACCCTAAGGGACCAACCTAATGCCTCAGGGGCTCATCAAATATGGCCTTTCCTACATAGCATGCATGGAGACATCGTAGCTCGACATTATTGTGACCATGGATAATTTTATTATGAATGATGATTGACTTTATTTGAAAAACCCTAAAGGACTAACCTAGTGCCTCAGGGGCTCATCAATGATGGCCTTGCCTATGTTATACATGGAGAGGAAATATAGTTTAATGATACTTGGAATAATAAGACTTGACACTAACTCTATTTTTAGAATTTTGAAGGTTATTTGGGTGTGTTTTAGGTTGTGACATATTTTGATTTGTTTGGATTTTTGACATGTTTTGATTTTTTTGGATTTTTGAAGTTTTCTGATTTATTTTGGATTTTTGTGATAATGACCTCCAATACCAAGTTTAGGATCCATTTAAGACATGAGTTAAGTACTTTCCCCTAGTCAGGTATAGGACCAATGTATTAGGGATGGAATCAGATAAGCCTTATTGTGGATAGATATGCAAGGAAAAATTCACAAAATTCCAACCGTTCTAGGCTATGGGAAGGAAAACAAAGTGTTATTATGGATGGCTTGAGCGATCATGGAGGTGAATTTATTATGAGCGAGGGTGGAAAACCAAATAGAATGATGGTAGATGATGGAGAAAAGACTAACTACTCATGGCACCTATTTACCAAATTTTCTCCATGGTACTTATCCAAAGCGCCATCAAAGTGGTTTTCACTATTGGATGATTTATTTCTCTTTACTATTTTCATCATTTTTTGATTTTTTTGTGGTCACACAAGATGTCTATTTGCTAGGTTTACAAGGTTATTTGATGCTAGGTGTAGAATTTATGCAAGTGCAGGCTATTGATAGGCTCTGACAAGGTTCACCTTGAGGAGTTGAAAGATGATAAGCACCAAACCCATATATGGTTGTTATGATGTACAAACCCGAACAATTATGTTCATATCTAGATGACCATGCCGGATGAAGGGATATGATTTGAACAAAGGATGTGAATGATGGATATGAAGGATGATGGATGCTATGGACGAAGGGAGCTAGGGTATGATTCCTAATGTGAAAACTACATGGTCCATCGGGCTTCACATGAAAAGGAGTTTGGGAAATCAATGAACTACAATACGTGAAGGATTTGTCATCAAAGGTCTATCAAAAAAACATCAGTAAGGGGGATGGGATGATATGATGAGTGTATTGATATGGGTGGATTTAGTAGAGTGTATGGATTGGGTCGAGATGATAGAGAATTTGACTTCACAAGCTAACCTTTTGATATTTTTCTTTGATAAATGCCCCTAGTTGTGTTGGAAAAAGAGGCATAATTGGAGATCCACTTTTGCTTGCTTTCATTCTTGACTATTATTTTCATCTTTGACTTCTCCAATAGTGTTTGATTTGGACTAAAGGGATTTTCTTGATCTTTTTTTCTTTTCATTCTTTCTTTTGATTGTGGAGCTCCATTTGAAGAGGGAACTTTCTCTTTTCATTTTTGAGTTATATCCTCATTATTTTCTCAAGGTGATACTTTTGGATCTATGTCGATGAGGTCGATGAACACAGATGAAATGGATGGGTCAAATGAAGTGGAGGAGATGGATGATTTAGATGAGATGGTAGGAATGTGTATTTCATAAAGAAGGTTAGAAATGCACTGAATGGATTCTTTATGACTATCCTTTTCAACACTCTTAACATCAAAGGAATCTTGCACATCCTTAACGAATTGGTAAGAAGGCATAGCAGAGGTAGTGGTAGGAGATGTATACCCTAGATCAAGATGGTTGAAATAGAAGAGAAATAGCTCAAAACATGGAGTGGAAAGTAAAGGATCATGGGATGGAGAGGGATGATCTTGGATGTCCTTAATAGGATCATTATCAAAAAGTGGATTATCATAGATATCATGGTCAAACATGGGATTATCATGGACATGAAAGGATTGGGATGGAGTGGAAAAGGTAAGGACTAGATGATCTTTAGGATTGAAAAAGCTTTATGTCCTAGCATGGTCATCTATTTGCATACTCTCACAAAGATTTGGAGCTGACTTAACATTGTCCTTTGGGGTTTGGATCTTCTTAGTAGCATGAATGACATTTAAACTTAGGTGATACAGATAAATTTAGGATACAAAATGAATCATCGATACAATAATCTCTAGGTCCCAGGTCTTGAATCTAGATCTTGGAATTGGAAGATGGAATGGTGGACGTGGATGTTTTGGTCAAAATGGAAGGATCAATGTAATAGGATGAAGTGGATGATAAAATTTCCTGATTGATTGACACTTGTCATTAAGGTGTCCCTCTTAAGTTGCCACAATATTGAAAGGGATTGAGATCACTAGTTACTGTGATTTCAATGCCATTATGGGGAAATTTTAAGCATTGGTGGTATGTAGAGGGGATAACCTTTATAGCATTAATCCATGGTTGGCCAAGGATGATGTTGTAGGGAAGATCCAAATCCAAGAATTGGAATGTTATATCCAATATGTCAGGACAAACTCTGATAGGTAATGAAATGAAACCCTTAGAAGAGTGTTTTGCATCATCATAGGCCTTTATGATAATACTCTTTGATGAGTCCACACAAGCTTCAAAGAAACCTAATGCATAACCAATTTTATGGTGTAAATTTTCAATCCTACTCCACCATCTACTAGGACTCATATGATTTTATGTTTATTGACATAGGCTTCATGTTGTAAAGGATCGTTATGGTTGGGATTTTTTGAGGAGAAGTCTTGGTCAAAAAAGGTGACATGGTGGGTGTTGGCTAAGTATCCCACCATTGCCTGGAATTAATTGGCATAAAGGTCTGTAGGAATGGAAGTGTATTGCAAGGATTTATCTAGGACAACTTTGTGCTTGGGAGATATGTGAAGTAACTCAAGGATAGATATCTAGGTAGGTATCTTCCCAAAATGGTCTAAGATATTATATTGGGATTTTTGCTATTGGTTAGGAGGAGAACCTTGTAAGATTACCTGGATTCTTCATGTTATGATTGCACATTGTGGTGGTTTCTTGATTTTAATGGTATTGATATTATTATTTGGGACTCAGAGATTATTTATGATATATTCATGGGAGACACAGGTATAATTGGTTTGGTTGTTAGTCTTTGTACCTGAACCAAAGGCTTTCACCATCCCATGGTCATGCAAAGGATTCTTAAAAATGATATGGTCATTATTAGAAGTTTCTTGTAGGTTGTCTACCTCTATGACACCATTCTCGATAAGGTCTTGAATTATGTTTTTAAGTTGCCGACATGATGAGGTCTTATGCGCTTTGGTACGGTGATAGTCACAAAAAGTGTTTTCATCCCACCATGAAAGTTTAAAAGGCCCTAGATTATAATTTTTAACCTTTGGAATTTGTATGACATTAGACTGCAAAATTTTTCTCAAGATGGATTCGATGGGTTCCCCTAAGGGAGTGTATTTGCATCTTGGTTGAAATTTTCTTTGAGGTCCACATTCTTGTTTATTTTGGATTGTGTTTGTTGTTTTCTTAGGAACATGTGGTGGGTTATTTGATTCATTATGTCCCTTGAGGGTGATTGTGGTACAAACTTTACATATTTCCTTTGTGTCTACAACTCCATCATTTATGACATTCTTATTGTGAGCCTAATACTTACTTTTGTCATTTGAGGTATTTTAGGAATTTAGATTTTTATTGAAAGTCTTAATTTGTACTATTGCAATAAGTGTCCTTTCAAGTGTAGTACATTTCTCCATAAGTTCAAAAAATGCAGGACAATAATGGACTTGCAATTGGTATTTTAGTTATGTGACCAAGTTTTCAAAAAACATGACATCCCTTTATTTCTCAGGTATCTCACAAGGACATAGACTATCCAAACTTCTCCATCTTTGAAAAAAAGATATGAATGTCTCTCCTTATTCTGGTTTTGTATGACAAAATGTTGCTATGGTAACGTCATTTACATTTCAATGTTGTAAGAAAAATGTGTCACAAATTTATCTGCTAGTTCAACCCATGTTCTTATGCCTATAAGTAAGTGGGAAAACCATTCAAGTGTTTGTCTTGTGAGACTTCTTGGAAATGATCTCATTATGTATGTATGTTCAAATGTGATGTTTATGCAAGTCGTATGAAAATCCCTCACATATTTAATTGGGCTTCCATTTCCTCTATATTTGGTGAAATTTGGGATAACATAGTTGTGAGGAAAGGGAGGCATGTATATGCTCTTGTCAAAAGGATATGGACATAACTCTTGCATGGAGTAGGTTTTCTTTATTGAGATTTTAATGTTGTCAACTCATCTTTGTAGTGAAAGATTTTGGTTTTTTGAGACAACAAATTGAGTCAATAATGTGTCCACTACATTAGCAACCACATTATGATATGGGGGGCCCATGTTTGAGTTTTGTAATCCAATATTTGGGGTTGATAAATTTTGGTTGGTCCCAAATGCGTGTAATGGATTTTTATTTTTAATGTTATGAGTGAAAGATGGAATTTTATTTTGGATATTGGGAATAAAAGTTGGAATTTGATTAATGTGTGGAGGATTCATATTGAATTGCACTTGCAATGGGATTGAATTTGTTTGACCATGTGGATTTTGGTTACCATATTGTTGAAAAGGCCCTTGTGTGTTGTTTTATAGAGGAATACTTGTAGTAGGACCTTGTAATGTGTTAGTGTGCAAGTTCAAATTGACATTAGGTGTGGTGTTTGTCTTTGGCTTAGGCCCACTAATGTAAACCTTACGCATCTTAGGTGGATTGTTGTTTGACTTATTTTGACCTATTGAAAAAGGATTGGATGATGAATCCCCCATATTATTAGATGATGAACCAAATTCATTAAATGTATTTCTAGGAGGTTATGTCATAGCTTGCAGACCTTTTGTTCCAAATAATGGTGTCACATTGACCGTTATGGTGTTTTGTGGTGTTCCCTCTAATTGCAAGGTAGCATGTATTTGGGGGGTAGTATGATTAGGAGTTGATGCATTATTCCCTTGGTTTTGTGTCGTATCATTAATTGGTGTTGTGAAAAGTGTGTTTTTGATAAAATAAGCAACATTTACAGGGTGTTGTACCCTTCACAAAGAGCCACAAGGGCCAATAAGTCCAGGATCAAAAAAGAATATAATAAAACACTAAGCCAAAAAATAGAATCACAAACTGACAACACATGGACAAATAGTAGGCCAGAAGTAGACTAGCTGGCATCCTCCCAGCTCTTGGACAGAAGATGAACCACATCATCACCAACCCACTCCTAACGGTTTTTAGTATTCTTCATCTCCATCTCATCCTTCATGACTTCTAATAGGGTACTAGTGATACAATGCACCAACTTGACCATGAAGCGGGTCAACCTACAAATTTTTTTGTCTAGTTTGTCCATTCATTCTTTCAACACAAAGAGCTCCTCCTCATCGCCCGCAATGTAGTCTAGATAAGTCTACTCAATATCTAGATGTTCCAAAGAGGGAGAGGCCGAAACCCCCTTCCGATCTTTGTGAAAAGTGTGTTAACATCAAAACCATGAGGTATTTTAGCTCCACTTTGTAGAAATTTCATGAGAAATCACTAGGGGTCTACTACTACTATCTCATCTACAAAGCATGCTACACTAGGATCTTGAGCAACTGCCTCAATTTATTCTTTAGTTAAAGGTCTACTGATGTCTTGTATTGTGAAATTCTCAAAAGGATTTGGAAATGAGGATCATGATTTGTGTACCTCGTTAGAAGAAGATCCAAGTTTTATATTGCTAGTTGTGTTGAGAAAGGGGTTTTCATTTGTGTAGTCCACTTCTTTTCTTTTCTTTTTTAACCTCGTTTGGACCATATAATATTTTCAAAGTGATGGAGGGAATATGAAGTCTAAGGAATGCTAATGCAATGGTAGGTATCCAATGATACTATGTTTTTGGAATTATTAAGATATAGGAGATGCCAAATGATGATGCACTTATGACCAAGATTAAGGTGCAAAGTGACAATAGATGAAATCAAGATATGGTAATGTCAATATGACCAAAATCTATGGTGCAACTAAAGTTATGCAATGATGTAAATGTGATGTTATGATCAAGGATGTGGTATGACTAAAGTTATGATATGAAGATGAAGAATAAACACCTTTGTGGACCTAAGAAGAGGTTACTAACCAAGCTAAGATAGTCTAAAGTAAAAAATATGATTGTCAAGACCTTAAAAGGATAAGGACTAAAATGATGATGATTGACAAAGTGAACCTTAAACTAGACTCATGAGTTTGAAGTTCTAGCTTAAATGACAAAGATTGATTGATGAAAAGACAGGGTCAAGGAAATCCAAATTTGTGACAATGATTTGATCAAAGGTATGACAAGTCTCCTAGTCTAAAGTCTATAAAAGTGTATGCAACTAAGAGTGACCTAGGATTTGACTAAGCAAATGCAATGATGACAAGCTAAAGAATGCAATGGAAACCCAAGTGAATGGAGTAAATGAATGGACTAAAATGAGAAAGTCTATAGTTTGATGAGATGATTACTATCAGGAATTGATCCAAAATAAGACTACACAAGAATCTCCCAAAAATTTTGATAACCATAAATTGCAATTCATAGTTTGTCAAATGCAATTTACTATCTTGTGAATGCAGTTCATAATTTTTAGTAGATGCAGTGCTCTATTTTGCAATTGTCACTTAAAATTTTGTAGATGTGGTGAATAGTGTGTTTAACCCTAGTTTGAATGTTTTGGAGTGTTTTTTCATCTTGGGTGTCTATAAAATGTGATTTAAAACACAACAAACAATCTAAAAAATAAGTCTTGGCTGTTGAGTGACCAGATTATATGCATTATGTGTATGTTCAAGGGTTATTCACCCAAATTTCCATGAGTCTAATCATAATTCTAAAACACTTCACACAAATAAAAAACTTCATATTCTTAAGGTCAATGGCCAATGACAACAAATATCAGGCCCACAACTTGGAATCTCCTTCAACTCAAATATAGGGACACCTTAATGGGCGTATACACTCTTGTGTTTACAAGAGAGGAATGGTAGGGGCCTCTAGGATTGGAAGGATGACCCAATCACCCTCTCTCCAAAAAGCTATGAGTAGATTATGCTAAGCCAAGGATTTTTGTCTCATCTCAAGGGAGCCATATGGTGAGTAACTTCAGGGTGAGATGCTACACCATTGCACTTGAATGACACCAAAAATAACTCAATCAATAAGGGTGGGCCTCTAACTAATGGTTTCTAGTCACTACTTGGGGACTTGACACCTTGCAAGTGTCCAACAAGCCACTTAAGGCTTTAAATAGCAAGCCACTTAAGTTTCACCAATGTAGAATGGGGTAAAATTAAGGTAAAAGGAATGAATCAATAAAACTCAAAACCTAAAGGCCCTAAACCAACAATGAAGCACAAATGAACATAGAAACATAAACTAATAAGCATTATTACCATAATTCCTATGCCATGGTTGATTCACCTTCATTTCTCTTCTCCATTTTTCTTTATGTGCTTGATTGCCCTTAGATTTTGAGTATGTAACAATAAGCTTAGTGGTAGTGATAGAAAAATATTGAAGATTTTGAGTGTATCCTTGAATAGCATGTACTTGAATTAGTCATGAAATGAAATGACAAGTCTCTTTTACAGAAAACCAATTTTTGAATGAAGGGCTAGGAATAAAAGCCAATATGACATGAAAACCTATGGCCAAGATTGCTTGAGAAGAAATGAAATAGGGTTAGGGAAAAATTAAGGCAAATATAGGGTTTGGTTAAGGATGAACGGTTGAGGTTGAGGGTGGAAATTAATTGAGATGTGAAGAGATAAGAATGACACAGATAAAGAGGTTGGCACAAAAAAAAGGTTGTTGGAGTAAATTAAATAATTACAAAATTATTTAATTTAGGAGCAAAAGTGAATAATTAAATAATTTAAAACAATTATTTAATTATAGAAGAAGGGGGAAAGTTGACTTTTTAATTGAATAATAATTTAATTCAAAAGTGGAGGAAGAGGAAAATTTAGTAGATAATTAAATAGATAAAATTTATTTAATTATAGAGGAGAGGCCAATACTTAATTAAATAATTAAAATAATTATTGAATAATAGTGAGAAAATGATATTAATTAAATAAATAAATAATTATTTAATTATAGAGAGAATTGGATATTAGTGATGTAATTAAATAAATAAAAATATAATTTATTTAGTTAATCAAAAGGAAGAATTAAAGGAAAGAAATTAATTAATTAAATAATTAAAATTATTTAATTAATAGAAGAATGTGACCTTAGACAATAATTGAAAAATTAAAATTATTCAATTATGTAAGGAAGAAAGGGAATTGATGAGGAAAAATGGTGTTCGAAGGTGAAGGAAAAATTTCAGTGTCTACACTTGTTGTAAGAAGACTTGGTAGCCTTGCAGAGTATTTCTAAATGTGGTTGTGTAGATGTAGAGTGTTTAGAAGGTTTGGTTGAAGCATGAACTTAGGGGGAGTCTATTTGGGAGATGAGATTCTAGATTGCACAGTAATCAGTTGACCTTTGTCATTGATATCAAAGGGGGAGAAACAAAACTCAAAATGCTAAATTTTCTAATGGGAGAAAGTGTAACTCAATGTGGAGTGACTTCAATTATTGTGATTTCCTGATCTTAACACATTAGATTCATCTTCTTATGCCAACAACATTTTTTTGTTTGTCATCAATGACAAAGGGGGAGATTGTTGAACACATGTTGTCATTGATGTCAAAAGTGCTCACTAATGTCAAAGGAGTGATGTCAACAGATCTATGA
Source organism: Sequoia sempervirens (assembly GCA_007258455.2). Lineage (NCBI taxonomy): Eukaryota > Viridiplantae > Streptophyta > Pinopsida > Cupressales > Cupressaceae > Sequoia > Sequoia sempervirens. The sequence continues at coordinate 300,924,302 of VDFB02193867.1, forward strand.
GAATTAAATGTAATCATACTGTTGAATTCAAGGTATATTTTTGTCATTATTATGTCATGTTAGAGAATTTGAGAACAAAAAAAATATTGCATGTAGTATGCTTGAAATATCATGCTTGTATCTATTCATGTTGATAGAAATAATTTAAAAGTTTGATTCATAATGTTTGAAGTAAGTTACCTAGACAATGAGATTATTTAAGTAAAATATTTTGATCTACATTTCTTCATGGATGGGAGTTATGTCATGTGGTTTGAAAGGAGATTATATCTACACATGTTTTATTTTATTATAGAGTTTCTAGAATTTATGTTCATCAGGAAAAAAGTTTGAAGTGACATAAGGGTCACTGTGCTTGTTATTCAAATAGGTTGATGTTCTAGATCAATACAATAAAGGCTTGTTGTGTGTGCTCTTTAGAGATATCATGGGAAGATGAAATAGGTCCAGGTTAAGATCCATAAGGGAAGCACATAACATCATATTTTTTTGGAAGAAACAAATTTTATATAGGATTGAACTACTACACATTTCATACAAATTTGAATTAAGGTCCACTTTAGCCAACTTGGCTAATTGTGGATGGTGTTAAGGAATTATAGGCTGACATGAAATGATTTTAATGTAATGGGATGCATATAATGTCTAATCATCATAGTTTAGATGTAAGTTTGAGTGAGTAACTATGTAAGAAAGTGTAATTTTGGGTGACTCAATGGGAGTTGCATCTCAATCATTGTGCATCATCATCAAAATATCATAAATTGTATAGGAGAGTGTCTGAAGGAAGATAAAATCAATTGTAAGCTATGTAATCAACATTGAAGATCTGCAAATCTCATCTATGTAATCTAGTAGGACTGCTTTCTTACTTATTGAGTTGGTGCTCAAATCTGTGTATTGGGGATTAGTGTCTCTAGTAGGTTGGTGCCTACTTCATGAATGTAAATTGTTCCTTATTTTGTGAGGCTGGATTTGGATAGTAGATCCAAGCATCTCTTCTCATTGTGGTTTTTCCCATTCTTAGTTTCCATTTATATCTAGTTTTCAATATGTGAATGTGTGCATCTGTATTATTTCTATTTTAATTCATGTTTAGAGAAGTGACTAATGATCATTCATGTTAAATTAAAAAGATTTAAAAAGAGTTGAGATATTGATTCACCCACCCTCTCAGTATATTGTGTGCCCTTTAGTTTCTAGCTTTCATACCCATCAAATTTCTATGGGAGCATCATATGTTGATCCTACATTTGATGACTTTGCAAATCTCCTAATTCAAGAGGAAAAAAGTTAACTCATATGGGTCTAATCAAGTCTTCTAAGTCACAAACATTGTTGGCTTGTGATCCAAAGGTATAAAAATAATTGAGGAATCTTGATAAGAAGAAAAATCTAAGAAAAATAATAATCCACATAAATAATATGAATCCTCTCCTTCGAAAGGTGAATAATCTATGGAGGAGAAGCATACATGTGTTTATTGCAAGAAAGTAGGGCATGATGAACATCAATGTTATTCAAAAAAATTGATGAGTTGAAGCATCTTCTTAAGAAACATCAAATCAATTTTCCTTCAGTATCAAAGGGTTCATCATCTTCTTCTTCATCAAATTCTGATAGACATAAGGGGAAATCACTTGTTGCAGTTGCAGATTATGAGGCATATAGATGGATAATTGATTCATGAGCCTCACATCACATGGATTCATCAGAGATTATGTTCTCTTCATTTGAGTCTTGTTCATCACCACACATACTGATGGCTAACAAATTCTATCATAATCAAAGATTTGCATAAAAAAATATAGTTATAGTTTTGGAGGTTGATCACTAATCTCATGTCTACACCTTCTCACATTTTACTCCTATTGATTCAATATATATTCACATTGAGGCATCTAGAGTGGACACTTTTGAGGGGATTCAATACAATCATTTGAATCTCGGTATTGTTTCATCCACTAAGGATATAATGACATGTATTGCTATTCCATCTCCTTCATCTACTATTATACTTGATAATGATTATGTTTCCACAATCTTGGCTCCTTGTGATTTAGTGCAGTAGGACACACATATTCTTCTAACTACATCTACTTGGAATGAGTGCTTGATAGACATTACTTGATTTTTTTACGAGTCTCGTATTTTAGATTTAAGAAATACAAATTATTTAATTCATTTTCTCTTTGATGGAGATTTCCCTTCTTTAGTTGTTGTGAGGGAACACTTTGAACCTCTTGTTCGTTCTCTACATGATCATTCTTTGTAGTTTGACATAAGTGTAGATTATTTTGGAAAAAATTGGGAGGAGGCTTATTTGTCTTCAAAGGATTTATCTTTGTCTTTGGATTGTGTTCTACATTTATTTCTAGGAGATTATGGATTGTGTTCTACATTTATTTCAGGAATGAGAAGACATCCTACATACTATCTTGGTTTTGTTTCTTCCTAAGGGGAGGAATGTTGTTCAATAGTTTTGGATCATCTTCATCATTTAATGTCGATCATCTACCATCATTGTAGTAGACTCAACATTGAGGGGGGCTACATGGTCTTCCTTCTTCTCTCTTATGGGGGGGTCTTTTTCCTTGCATAGGGTTTTGTTCTTCTCATTATTCATTGAGAGAAATTTGTTTTCATATTTTATGAGGAGTTTTGTTCCACTGGGTTTTCTCCTTTTCTCTATTTGTGGGAGATCACATAAATGTACATGGGTACCTAACATGACCTAGTATATGGGACCCATCTTTGCATCATCTACACAATAATATACACCCTAAGTTGCACTTAAGGGGGGTGTTGGTGTAAATAAGTATTTTACCTATCTAGTTCATTAGTGGGTCGTATTTACATGTTAAGTTTACTTAAGTCCTAGGAGGGAATATTTATAGAAGGTGTTAGTTTTCATTAGATCTTATCTTATCTTTTGAATTTTAATACTTGTGTCCTAATTCATTTAGTATTAGTTATCTCATGAGTTAGGATCAATAAAATTATCAAGATCTTGTCTAATCTCATGTCTCACCTTGGATATATAACCAGGTGGTCTCATGTATAAACATTGAACAAAATTGATAGAATCATATTATCATAATATCTCATTTACATCCTTTGATAAAATAACTTCATTCTCTCATAGCTGATCTCTCTTGTGCTTTTATGAAGTTTCTAGATCTTGGGTGGCTATAATATTCAACCAAATATTTCATGGTGTGGAGTAAATATCTCTATTTTTCTTAAGGATTGGATGGATAAATGTGAATCCTAGAGTTAGGGTTTGTAGTATGGAAAGAACCTTGTAAAAGAAATGAAAAATATTATAACTCAAGATAATGAATTTTGCAGATAAATTGATTAATTTGCAATAGAAACTAGTAAGAGGAATATAAATAAAAATAGATATGGACTATAAAAGGAATACTCTAGAGAAAGGGTAATCTCATGTATGGTGAGAATAATATTGTAAAACATAGTGATTTAAGGTGAATAGTGCAAGGATTTATAGGTGATATGCATTTGGTAGAATTAAAAACAAGTTACCCTGCATGCAACAAAATATTGATCAGAAGATTGTTGAAAATAGTAAGAAAAGTCAAGGTGATGTGAACATTATTAATGTTAAAAAATAAATTAAAAAATATTGTTTGATGTGATTATTATTTTTTATTTATTTATATTGATTACCATTTACAATTATGAAGCATTGGGAAGCATGTTTGGGGACCAAATTAACTAGTTTTCATTTCAATTGGTTGAGAGCTAGTGCCTCTCGATTTATACACCTCTTGTGTAGGTTTTCCATTCAATTTGGAATTTATTTTATGTCAGTATGGAATGAATATGAGGTAGGGGTCACTCTCATCATACTTAAATTATAGGCTAGTGTCTAATCATTGTCATGGATGAAGCTCCATCCTCTCATGTGGTTATCATGGTGATTTTTTCAAATGATTAGTGTGATATTTTGTTTTGTGCCACCATGTTTGGTGTGTTGGTGATGTCATCTAGGTGTTGTGATTTTCATCACATCTTGTGTAAATATGAGTGTAATGTGACATGTAAATGCCACATTTGCAAACACAAAAAATTGCCATTTGATGTTTTTTAGTTAATGTCTAGGGTAAAATATTTGTGAATTACACTTATAGCATCATTAGAACCTACAAATTATCCACATTCATTGTCATATGTTAAATCATTAAGGATAGGTGAGAAGTGTTAACAAGTGAGCACACATGCCTTTGTTTGTGTTGAGACTTTATATATATTTTATTTACATCTCTCCATCTTAGCTTAATAAGATTATCTGGCCATTAAAATTTGTTGATTTAACTCTTATGGGGAATGGAAAAAACCTATAGCCAATGGGGAACTTGGGATATCACATACGATAAATTTTCCCTCTATCAAGTAGGAGAAAATATTACTCTATTAGATAAAGGGGAGTGAATCATAAAAGTTGATGGGGGGAAATGGAGGAAATGCAAATGTAGAATACATATTTTATTGTGAAATTGGAGTAGGTATTTATTGAGAGGATAGAAAATTGATAGATGGTTTGTAGAGAGTGATGAATCCACTGTAAAATTTTATGTACTAATTATAGTAGACTATTTAGAGGATATTGTATAAAAAATGGGGTGATAGGAAAACTTGGGCTACAAATTATTTCAGAAGATGATAGTGAAATTACATTGGGAATGAGATAAGTGAGTAGAGGAACATGTAACAAGGTTATAAGTTGAGTAGTTGGACTTGAAAAAGTAATATGAAGTGAGGTATTGGTATAAAATGGATTTGTCTCAATGTATTAATGAGAAGAATATTTATTGTGCAATAAATAATGATTGAACATAAGGCATTGACAAGATAAGTGAAACAAAAAAAAGAGCACATTGGGAGGGATAAAAATAATTACCTAAGTTGTAGGGGTGTTTGGAAGTAAACATATTTGTTGTCATGGTCTTAATGCTTCAATATCTAAATATTTAGAATTATAGCCCTATTGCATAATTATTTTACTCTTTTCTTCTAAAGATCTTAGTTACTTCGAGCCTTAGTTCAAAGGTGCTTGCAAATCTAATAAAAATTTCTCCACTAATATTGTTAGTGTTGGAGAATGTGTTTCTTATTAAATTACCTTTCTTAGATGAATGATGATTTTAAAAATATCTCCATTTCATTTTATAGAGTTATTTGTGTTGTTTAATGAACTTGATAAGGTTGCACCCAAGGATCCCACATGATGAATCTATTATAGTCAAGTAGGTAGGTTCCCACAAATATTATCCTTGTAGAGTTTGAAATGATTGTGGCCATAAATTTTATCTACGTATTTGAGACAAGGGGATTTTTCACTAAACCATTAGTAGCCGTTGTAGAAAGATTAATATCTTCTTCCTCCAATTTTTATCTATAAGTTCCCTCAAATTGGATATTACTTGTATCATACTCTAGTGTGAAAGAATCATGCATTTCATCTGAAAACCTTTTTCAAGATTCATCTATCATAACCTAAATATACATGTAATCTTCCTTTGAATATTTTTCCTATACTTATAGTAAGCCCTAATTTTAAATTTTTTCTAATACTTATAATTGAGGGCCTTGTGAAGGACATGCATCACAATATTACTAGGGTTTGAGGTGTAAAAAAACATGTAAAAACCCTCCCTAGATGAGAGAGGTTTCATAGGGAGCTCATATATTTCCACATAGAGATTCAAAAAATCTCCAATGGGATGCTTTTCCAAATGTTTGGTTAGTTATCATGGATGTATTCCTCTTTCATCTTAAGTTTTCTAGTCTAATTCTCCATAAATTAATTTGGGTCATATATCCAATAGTCATATATATGCTATAGTTTAGGTCTGCTAAACTTAAGATCTAGGAGTCATTTTGTGCACCTTTTGTTTACTATGCTTTCATTGAAATAAAAAAGGATATCATTAAATTCCTTATTATTCCTCCCCATGCCACTCAAATTCAATGGAATCAAGTTGGAAAAAACTTAATCACTAGGAATTTGTTAATAACATATTTGGGAAGTTGAAAAACATTCTCTTTGAATTCATAGAGTTGGGCCATTATTTATTGTTGCTAAAAGTACCAATCATAGGGTAAGTTACTGATAAGGTGGAAAATTTGAAATCCTAGGACTTAACCCTAGGATTTTAAGAGTTTTCCACATGTGCATATCATTTAGAATTTGAAGGTGGCAAGGGCACAAGATTAACTTACAGCCTAAAAGATGAGTCAACCAACCCTTGCGTTTCAAATTCCTATTAGAGGGTTGGTTTGAAATGGATTTTGTACAAAATAAAATGATGGAACTAGACAACAATGAAAATGCACTACTTTGATGTAAAATAAACAAATCTAGAAAGTCACAATCAAATTTGGTTTTCAAAAATAAACTAAGTAGACTTGTGTGCACTTGCCATACAAATTTGGAGCTGAATTTTTAGGACTAAGTCACCCATGGTTCCTATGTCCTAGTAACTAAAATTGCAATCCATCTTCTTAGTTCTCAGGTGTCTAATTAGAGGCTTCTTCCTTTTGGATCTCACTGTCAGATTTTTGTCGGCGTTGAGATAATTGAGTTTTTGTATCTTTTCAAGTTGTAGGGTTTCGGTGAAAAAATGACGAAAATGTCCTAAACATTCCTCCAATACAAACATTCAAACAAAGAGGAAGGGTTGTGCTATAGAGAGGCTTGCCTTAGTCAAACCTCTTGTTGTTGTTTTCACCACCACAAATGGAAAAATTGATGATAGAGAGATTATCCTTTTGAGGGATAGAGGCTAAATGAAAACTAAATGATAAATCAATAATTAGATGCAACTCACTACTCAAATCTAATTCCTTGAAGGATTGAAGTCATGCACATCTCCTCAAGACTTGATTGCAAATTGGCTTGGGGTTAGTCCTCACAAACAAAATGTATGCATGAACATGAAAAAACTCACATAAAACTTGACATGATGCGTTGAAAATAAAATGTTGTAATGATCTTGATATTTAATACTCTTGACTTGATAATAATTAATTGATCACCAATATTTTTTAGTAATTTCCACTTTATTTCACTTTCTTTTCAATTGATGCAATGACTAGGTATTTATACACAATAATTCTAATTTCCCACAAGTTAAATTTGAATAGCCGACATTTGACATTTGAAATTAAAATAATAGAATTTCAACTTTGAAATATTAAAAATTAGAGCTAAAATAGGGGGGATAAAGTCACCTAGGGTGCCCTTCTCCATGCCCTATTTTGTAGGGTGTAAAGTGTCGAGAGAAAAATATTAAATGTCTACTTCAATTTTATGCATTTGACTCCTTGATAAATGTTAAAATGGGCCATATAATGCATAATTTTGGAAATTAGGAACAAAGTTAGGTCTATGCACATAGGAGGGAGAAAAATATAGTGTGAAATTATCAAGGGTGACAATTTATGATGCTACATTTAACCCCCAATTTAGTGAGAGTATGAACTTACGCTCAAACTCACACTAAAGTAGAAATATGCCATAAGGGGTTCAATTATCCAAACATTGAAGAGATAGGGTAACAATGAATCTAGAGGGAGTGAACAAGCCCCTAGGATTCAAGATCATATGTCAAGACAACATAAGGGAAAAGGAACACACATGTATGCAATGTAGCATGTCAACAAAAAATGATACACAACACAACATAAGCATAATGAACATGATGTCACACATAAGAATACACATAAAATACATAAACACAAACACAAGATTAGTACTAAAGGGATTCAAGTTGGTAAGGAAAAGATGTTACGCCCCATGTGTTAATACCTACCTACTATTACCTTGCTTGATAAATTAATTTAATATATGTGAATGTGTTCTATATATGAATCATGATGGAAATATGATGATGAATATTTGATTCAATTTAATGTTTTATAATGATTCTATATATGAAATATATGTGATGCATATGAATGTATTGTTATCAGCTAAGTACTATTATGATGTACTAAGATGGATGCAAGAACATGTTCAAACCTCTAGAAGAGAGGGGAAGTATCACTTAGGAGAAGAACTTGGTTTGGTAACCTTTAATTCATCCTTACTAAGCATTCACACACTCATGCCCTAATTGGTATTAGTTGATTCAAGTCAGTTTGGGTAAATGGTAAGTGATCTTTAGTTTTGGTTGTGAATGTTTATATTGGTTTGTGATCTTGTTTTATGAATCTTCAGATTGAGAAATGTGATTAAGTCTTGATGTCGAGTAGAAGTCCTTCCTTGTGTGTTTATGGTTATGTCGATGAGATATATGCATAAAATGTATATATATGTATTTAAGTATGTGTCTACAATAAACTCATACATGTGAGTGAATAAGTACATGAGTATATGTAGGTAGACGTACCTACACATGCTCATGGATGGATTACCCATATGAATGGGAATACCGATTGAACTAAGGTGACATATATATATATATACAATTTGTGTATATATGTAGATCAATAGATATGAGAGTATGAGTGTTTTTATAAAGGTATTAAAATAATATTATGTATATGTATATACGTAATGTATATATATTACAAAGGATATGTATATACATATATATATTATATATAATATATAAGTGATAACTAAATTTGAGACATTTATAAAGCACAATACATAGCACTGTGGTTAATAATAGTGAAGCGCTTAAATGAAACATGGGAACATATGGTGCTGCCTTAGTAATGCGTTGTATAGAATAACCTGCACATAAAGCAAACAAAAGACCAAGTCAACAAAGACTATGAGGCATGTATGGAATAAGTGTTGTTGTGTACATGTTGCAAAAGGAAGTGAATGCAATTTTAAAGCAATGAAGAAATAGTCTAATCCACTCTATCTTCAAGGGTACCAGTTTATAAAATGTGGCACCAATGCTGTAATACGTGGAATGCATAAGAAGTCTTTTCACTATGCATAAGTCTTGAAAAGCAATATCTTAGCCCTGAGACTCAGTCAATGTAAATTTGGAAAAAATATAAGGAATTTGATTTTCAAACTAAATAGGAAACTTTCTTAGAAGCTTGTTCATTTTGACTCGATAAAAGAGTCTTGTTGTCCCTTGAAACAAGTCGACTCAAACATTTGAATGGTGAGGATTGTTATGTGTTGCAAACCTGTAAGTTAGGTTGATGGGTTGTTGCATGGGGATAGAAAGGTGGCAGAAGTATTATCTTGTTTGTAGCCTTTGGTTTCTCACATTTTAGTATATATAGAGATGATAATTCTACAATTCACTACACTTTTTAATTTGATTACCTTTTTGTTATTCTACTATATTTTTGTGCAAAGTGAGTTGAGAGATTGAGAGTTGTTTTGTTGATTTGCATTAGTAGTGTTGAGAGATTTGGTGAGAATCTAGTAGTGGGTTTTGGGTTGTTCTTGGAGGAAGTTGTAAGCAAGCTTGATCCATTAAGCTAGGAGGGAAGATTAATTGGTTGGAGCTTTAAACAAACATGTTGATTTCTACTCCTTTGTTATTATGTTAGAAAGATTATTTATTATGCTGCCATTTTTGGAAAGATTGTCTTTAATGTGTGTTATGATTCTTGGATATGCTTTCATGTCTCTTGAATGTTTCTTGATCATTTCTTGTATTGTGAAACATTTCTTTTTGGTTTGTACTTGTATATATATTTATACTATTTTTGGTTTTATATGAATGTATACTATTTATACTATATTGGGTTTTATATGAATGTATATTATTATACTATATGTAGCTTGTTAGTACTATATGTAGTATGACAATACTCTAGGTGCATAAAATAAGATAGAGTTGTTTGAGATAGTAGCAATGTCATTTAAATGTGAGTTAATGGGAAGGTTATTCTTGGGGTTAGGATAATCTATGGGAAAGGGGATAACCTTAGAATAGAATACTAATGGTCAATACAAATCAAGCAATTATTGTGGTGAAATAGATGACCTTCACTCAAAGTACTGGGTGATAAATCTTTGGCCAAAGTAGTGTAAGTAGCCACTATTTGTATTTTTAGTTCACTGTGATCTAATTTACATTTTAGGTTGGGAATATGATACATGTAGAAGTAGACTTTATGATAGCTCTAGATATGTAGGACACATCACTATGCTAAAGAAAGGCCATATGAAGGATGAGGTTACCAAACCAATCTCTTCGTCAAAGGGAGGTCCATCTTACCAAGTTTGGTAGATGTGCGAGGGACCGTAGTAAGTCCATGGTTGGAAGAAAAGAACTTGAGTGATTCTTCTCCTCATGTAATTGGTGGCCAAGATTTGAGAGAAGGAAATTTTGGACCATTTGTATTTCTAGTTCATGTAAGCTTGTTGAAGCTATGTATGTAATCATATGCCCATCTATATGGAAATTGGAAATGTGAAATGTTATCTTGAATATACTTATGTAAAGTGAAATCATACTTATATTATTGAAATGATTCTTTGATTATGCAATGGAAAAGTTTGGAAAGGTTATGTTTCAAATGGTTCATATATTATTGAAAAGAAAAGAAAAATTTATTTCTCATTATGTTAGATGCATAAACTATTCACTTGTGGGTAAAACATAGTAAAATTACTAGGTAGAAAAATGGGCATGTTACAAAAGACACCTCAATATTTAAATTTGTCTCAATTACCAAACGTCATCCATGAAATGTATATTAGTCAATAGTATGTTGTCATAAGGATGTAAAATAACTCATAAGCTACACAGATCTACTGGCTAGCAAGCTACATTATTCTATGTGTTCATGCAATATGATGGGTTTCACAAGTCTAAAAATCTATATTATGCTAGGTATCTCATGAAACACGTGGTTCCATTGGAAAGAAAGTTATGTTATGCTAGGCGGTCATGTTAAAAAGGGTGCTCAAGTTCATGAACCTACAAGCAATATTATGTTGCATCCATGGATTATCTTGCAACATCTCGCTTTAGGGAGCACATAAAATTTTAATGTCCAAGGGGATGAATAAAACTCACCTTAGAGATTGCACAAATTTTAACATCCAAGGGGATGGAAAAAGCTCACCTTGGGGGGTGCATAAAATTTAATTTCCAAGGGTATGAATATCATAAAGCCACGCCTTAGTGGGTGTTATAAACAACACCACCATAAAAGGTGCCTCATAGATATCAAAGGGGAATTTATCAATAAATGAAAGGTCACACCTTAGCAAATATCGCGTATGACATCACCACTAAGAGAGCACAAGTAATGGAACAAAAGATCATACTTTAGGGAATACTAGCTATAGTATTGCCACAAAAGAGAACATCACATTCCATGAAAAGTCACACTTTTAGGGGATATCAAACCTAATATCACCAAAAAGGATACACTAACATAGATTGAGAAGGAAACACTTTTAAAAACACTCATATGATACTACCATTAACAAGATCACACTTTCTAGGACATGTATGATATCATCACTAAAAATGAAATATTTCTTACAAACAAAGTATGGGGTGTTATATGCTCCCCCTTTAAATGTTAGTGTACTTGCTACACTAATATTTAAAGGAGATATAAAGGGATCCATTTTAGTAAGGAATGAACCTAACCAAAAGGCTACTTGATCCTTTCCCCCCAAGTGTAGAGACAAAGTTGAGCTATGATGAATGATAATGATTTTCTTCTTGTAAAATGAAATATGATTATTGCACGACCAAAAATCAGGAAAATATGCAAGAATCATTAACAACTATGAAAACCATAAGATTCAAGAAAAATAATTCCAATCTATCAATGAAGAATGAATAAATGTAGGAAACATGAAAGGTCAATCAAATAATACACCTTTCTCACATCAAACATTGTTTCACCTCCATTGTCCTCAAATTTTATTTGTAAGCTATTGTTTCTATTAGATTTGTATGTGTGCAGAATTGCAATAACCTCAAGTGGATATGATAGAAAAATATTGAAGGTTGTGTTTTTTTTCAAATGAGAATGAAGGTTGATTTTATGGAAGATGCAAGTTTGATGGATGGTCTAGATTTGAGGACGAACTAAAAAGATTGATGGTGGAGAATCGATGAGAGGAATTGATTGATCTGTCAACTGGTTGCATGATTCAGTGAACTGAGTGTATGATTTAGTTAAGAGAATTGATTGAATTGTTAACTTAGACCGAGTATTAGTGAACCGGATTGATTGATGAGTAGACTAAAATTGATTGATTGGGGGTCTAAGTAAGTCTCAGTCAGGAAGTGAGGTGGAAACTAATGACTAATTAAATTAATTATTAATGAAATGTGCAAATGGATTAAATAAAGGGTGATCCCACAATACTAGTTTACAATTCCGTTGAGGAAGGAAAATTGTAAAAACACTCTCATGAATTTATTTTTTGGGTTTGTAGGGGTTTGCACGAATTGGGGTGGTCATATGGACCCAAAAAGGGGTTCGTATGGACCCTGGTTTGAGTGAATACTATTTAATGATGGGACCCACTTTTTGCATTAAAATGAAGACAATGGAAAATTCTTAAAGGGGGGGGGGGGTTCACTCGAATTAGGGTCCATACAAAACCCCCTTTTTTCCCCTTCCCCTCCTCTTCTACCAAATCTCTGTAAAAAGTTTCCTTTTGAAGCTTGGGTTGAGGATGAAAATGGAGGAGACTTCATAGACCCAACTAGATGATGGTAGTCCTCGGAACGAGCTATCTATCAAATATAATTTTAATATGTTTTGGTCTTATTATGTATTTTTTTAGTTCAATTAAACATAGGCTTTTCTCTAAAAATCAAGCTCTTTGTTTTGCACATGTGGAGAAATATTAGATTATCAAAATAAAATTATTAAAAATATGTTTTGGCTAGGTATTGATATCCTTGGTCTAGGAAAAAAAATTGAATTTCGATACATACAAAAAAGTTATGTTGTATATGGTTCGCCTATGTCTAAATTGTAATTGGTTTGACTTCGAAACTTAACTAAGGAAAAAATATTCAATAAAATACTATGAAACCAAATGAACTTGTTAGATATCATAGTTACAAATCTAAATTCAAAAAAATTAGAATTTTATCCTTCACGGAAAAAAAGTTACGTTGTTTACGGTGAGCATCACTCCTTAAAAATGGTGTTTATTGATAAAAACTAGTTTTCAAAGAAGATGGAAAAAGAAATGCAATCTGATTCAAAAAAATTTAAAATATATATATTTAGAATCTACAAAAAAAATGTCACAAATCACTAGTTTGCATCATCTTCAAATTCCTCATGGTTTAGCAGCTATAGGTGCCCAAAGGTGAAGATTTGGTTAAAAAAATTCAGTTCAATGTCCAATTTGGCCAAAAATTGTAAACCAATATTGTGGGATTACCCTAAATAAAATAAATAATTAATGATATGTTGATAAATTAATCAATAATTAAATAATTAAAATAATTATTTAATTTAGGAAAGGGATAATGGATATATATATATATATATATATATATATATATATATATATATATATATATATATATATATATATATATATTGATATGTAAACAGTGGGAAGAGGGTCCACACCCTTTTATTAAAACATAGAATAAAGAAATTATAGAGAATCTACCAAATAAGAACCATAAGGCAAAAGAAACCAAAAGGGGATAGAGAGGACAAAAGGTCTTAGCAACAAAAAAAATATAACATTAGTAAAGATCTTGACAAAGATCATAAACCACATTAAAAGATCATAGAACAAGCATGAGACATTAAGATTTTTTGTTGTTTCAAGAGAAGAGAGAATCCATAGTCCATTGGGTGCCCCCCTCCATAACTTCCATGCCTTCAATTCAAAAATTTTTAGCATCAGTCTTCCTTCCCTTCTTCCTCCTTACACCACAATCTGGTTTGAGTTTGACACTAGCTATTTGGGCAATTCCAAGTTTTTGAGGCAGCTCCAAAACTAAGTCATCCTTGAAACAGTCATGATTTGGGTTATCCATGTCATCCATAAAAGAGAAGATTCCATCAAAATTAGATTCAACCTCATCTGGATCGAGAGAAGCACTTGTCAAAGGATTTTGGATAGCGATAATCGAAAGAGGAGAAGGCTCCGTAGAAGGAACAAGATCCTACCTAAAAGTCTGATGGGAGTCCTAAAACTAACCATGATTTCACCATATGAAGTCAACATTATGGGAACTATTCTTTTTTACCCATTATTAAGGCTGAAAAACTTGTGCCCCAATTGTTGGTGGGTGGTGCAAACCTCAATTTTGTGTCCCAGATTGTTGTAATGAAAGTAGTGAAAGGGCAACCCTTCAAAATTTAAAAATTGAGTCCAGATGCCATGGGAAGATTGAACATGAATAGAGTGGGAAAGAGGTGTGGAAATTTTAATTATAGTGCAAACGTTATAAAATATGCAATTAGAAGAAGCCCCTTGTCAGCTTCCTCTAATGGTTCAATAACTAAGCCCTTAAAGTTATAACTTAGAGATTAGATATCTGCACTAAGTAGTTATTTTACTCATCATGAAGGTTCATTTCATTGTCAACCCAGGGATGTGAACTTGAAAGGGGTCAGCACTGTAGGTGCACTAGGACTCAACTGTAGTCATCCTTATCCTACAACTAGAAAGGAAGCAGTACTGAAAATGAAATGTTGGAAAGAAATTGACATAAGTACAGAGCATGAATTAACAACTAAACTGAGCATCAACAACTAAACTGGAATGGATGACAAAAATATAAATCTCAGCAAACAAACGAGAAGTTGCTCTATCTTCCTTGGTTGTAGGAATAGACAACTGTTGAGACCGAAACTAATTGTTGAATAGAAAAATAAATTTTAAAATAAATGGGTGGAATTCTCACCAAGTGGCCCCCCTTGAGTGAGTCTTCCTTAAGCTAACTCAGATGCAACAAATTAGAATATCATTTTATTCATTGATGTAAATGTAATCAAATCTTCTATCAAATTGAGAGACTAAGGGTTCTAAAGAGATTCTAATTGTAAGAATTTTACTAAAATTCTAAGTCAGATTTTTGATTTCCAGATTTTATTTATACTAAATGTGTTGATTGCAGAACATTAATAATTTTGATGATTGCATATCAAGAGTGGAATCACCTTTTGTATGTAAGGAGACCAGCCTCCAAGGGATGTATCTCTTGAGAGGACGTGTCTCCACACGTGGAGACACGTCCGCTCAAGGGACATGTTCCTTTGGGCGCGTAGGTTTCTCTTACAACTGATAATCATTCGGTTAAACAAACTTAGCATATATATACACCCTCACACATGGCAGATATATTATATGAATTCTGAATTTTATCCAATGCGAATTTTGAACATCATTTATTTAAATTCGATTTTATACATGCTTTATAAAATTCAATTTTTACTTATTTCTAGAAATATTAAACATGAAGAGCAATTGATCTTATATAAACAATGATGATGCTTATAACAATCATCGTTTATATCTGACCTAAGCTACCATTCATCAACAATTGAAAACATGATTACATCATATCAGCAATATAACTATATTACTTGAAACTGAAAATGCAAGTACAATCTTAGAACATCCAACCTTATGAAAAGGGGCATCTTACCATTATTTATAGAGGGAAAAGCTTCTAATTAGCCCTAACTAAATAGGCCGTCAACTCCAAAAAAATAGGAGGATTCCATTTATTGAAAACATAGAAAAGAGAGGCAGGAAGTTATGCATGCACTAGATTTGGTCAAAGCAGACCTACCTCAACAAAGATCCAACACAACAACACTTCCTAGATTTTCTCAACTAACAAACATGATCATTTAAAAGGTAGTTGCAACTTCCACACGAGCTAGGAATTTCCCTCCATTGGAAGTTTCCCTTCATTGAGAGTTTCTCTCCATTGACCTCTTTAATTACCATCTTTCTTATTTTCTTATCAATTGACCAGCTGGAATGAGCTTCTTCCACAATGCAAGCTTCATTTATATCTGCAACTTAATGTGAACCTGCATAATGACATTAGTATGCACAAAACAATTGCATATCCATAATTACCTTAAAGTAACATTCATTCAACCACATGTAAAATTAACATAGACAATTCACATTGTAGGTCAATATTATCAAAAGTTACAAGGATAAGTTCATGCCCAAGGTTCATAAACATAGGGAAATAACATGGAGAGTGTCAATAACCAAGTGCTAAAGTCCATAATAACAACAAAAAATACATGATAAACCCTATCAAAATTGATCCATTATTTAGACTCATCATCTCCCCCCCAACCTAATGATCTACTAGTCCTCTAGTAGAGGGAACTCTATTACTTTGCCTTGTCAAAGCTTTGAAGTCACCAATTGCTATCTGACCTAGATCAGTATCTACAATATTTGAATTTGGATCCTAGTGGAATCCTTTCTTGTTTTCCAATCTGCTCCACCTTGGCCTCTCAGTATCTATATCATACTGATAGTATTTGTAATCTAGTACTGGCCACAATAGAGTAGGTGGCTAGAATGTCAATGGAAGCCAATAGTGTTGCCTCACCCTTCCAAGCTATGTGTACCTAGTGCTTTGTTTACATGCAGTAGCATAATTTTGCAAAGAATGGGGTTCATCCTATTTTAACCGATCCAATAAACTATTCCATCTCTATGATATGTACCCCAATGCTATTTTTCCTATAGTAGCAACCACCTGCTCATATTCCTGGTATGCTTCATCCCTAATAGCCATAATCCTATTTTTGTAGTCCATATTATAGAGAATTTTGTTCCCTGTGTAGTAAATGTCTTAAGGGTTATTGGATTTAGCTCTCAAAAACAAGGGGGTATGGAGTTCTCTGTGTGTGTATATTTTAAACTATTTCCCCCAACTGATTTCATTTTGGATCTATGACATGAATGCCCTCAAATGAATATCTCCAATGTATAACAATGGATTCTAGTCATGATCATTAGGGACAACATAATTATACAAGTACAATTCAAACAATAAATTTTTAACTTCAAGAGGAGAGGATTGATAGGCTTGGAAAGACTCATGTGGTGTTTCAATGGAAAGGCTTAAACTTGAAATAACCCTTGAAAATTGAAAGAAAGATGGCGGTCCTTTAAATGTAGTGCATACACTCATGGAGGAGTTCAACATGCCATCATCTATGGTACTAGAGCTACCACATTATCTACCTTATCCTTCAATGCAACAATCTCTACATTCTTATTTTTAAATTCTTCATGTAGCTTATGTCTTTCCTTATTCCACTCCTCTTTCTTTTGCATTTCATTCCATAAGTTCAAGGCTACAGACACCCATGAAAAAGTTGGAGGTTTATGTTTCCCTACCAAGATCTTTCCTCTCACTGACTCATGATGTTCAAATTTCTTCGACTTTAATGGTTCTTGTTGTTCATCTTTCTCTAGTTGCAATGGTTCTTGTTGTTCATCTTTCTCTAGTTGCAGTGGTTCTTGATTTTCAACCTGCTCTACAACAACAAGAAGCTCTACCAACCCTATTTTTTTTTGTTCCTCAGAATCTTCTTCTACTTCTATATTTACCTGCCCCTTAGGAGCTTTTGTATCCTTCCTAGGTGTCCTTCTAAGTCTAGGGCTTCTTTTTGGAGGCATATCAATAGTTGTCTCAACTATTTTTGATTTCTTTGGAGGGATTTTATGTTTCTCAACGGCTACAAGATGACCAATGTCATCAACTTTCCATTTCCTAGGGCTTGGTTTTACTTTTTCTAATGTTTTCTTCTTGGCCTTCCCTTTTCTAATTTTTGCCTCTCATTTGCATTTCCTCTTTTCTAATGGTAGACCTAGTACAAATTGGAGTTTTAAGGAGAACATTAACAATAGGGTATAAGGATGAACTTCCTTCATCTGAATACTCTGATTTAGAGGAGCCAATTTCTACTGCTAATTCAGCTACAAGAGGGTTTATGCTAGGTTTTGTGCCAAAAGTTGAAGATACAAGAGTGGTTTTAGTAACCCTTTCACCCCTACTAACCCTATGAGCTTGGGGCTGACCTCTAGAACCCACATGTTCTAGTCTGAACTGGTCAATGCTTAAAAATTCTTCCCATGACATACTAGACACTTCTTGTAAGGTTTTTTCTACTAACAATTTTATCAAATAGTGATGGGAAACAAAATTGTCCCTACCTTTTTGCATTTTAGCTGCCACAATTGCAAGAAGGTTGTACATCAGATTGGGAATGTTCATCCTTCTACCATGTCTCATATGATTTAGAAGCTTAAAATGCACATAATGGAGGCATGATTGGCGACCTTCACAAGTAATGTACTTAATAATGTAGACAACAACTTGCTTCACTTTTTTGGCCTAGAATTTCTCCATGTTCCTTGCTTATCTACAACAAGCGAAGCTTCACTATGCTCAATGAATTCTACCCTAGCTGACCTTGCATCCCTGGAAGTAGGGTACGGCTCTCTGTCAACATGAAAACCCATTACTTCAACAATTCTCTCCTCAGTGGCTATACCTTCTAGCCTTTTTACCATTGCCTTACCGTCAGAAAGTGTTTGTACAAATTCCAGAGCAATGTCCTCATTGAAATTTTCTAGTTTCAGAAAGTATTCCAACCATCCACAATTCTTGAATTCAACCAGAGAGTGTGTATCTTGCAATATCACCTGATGAACTATAGGTTCATTTCTGATTATTTGACCTCCCATTGCTTCTACTCACAATCTGACAAACACTTCTATAAAATTTTCTTTCCTACAATTCTTCTTTTGAAAACCCAATTTCTTTTGCATATTGCAACTCTTCTTCAGTGCTAACACTAATGTCATATGACTCTTCAATTTACCTTTCTAGTGACGTTATGACTATGACTAAGGAAATAAAGGAAGCATAAATGAGGGGTATCATCAAAGAAAATGGTGGCGGTTCAATGTCATTCCATACATGCGAGCCGTTTCAACTATATCATTTTAAATTTGCTACCATGCTAGCACATGGATTACATGTATGACATGTGGACATGCGGTTC
Organism: Sequoia sempervirens; assembly: GCA_007258455.2. NCBI lineage: Eukaryota > Viridiplantae > Streptophyta > Pinopsida > Cupressales > Cupressaceae > Sequoia > Sequoia sempervirens. The sequence goes on from VDFB02193867.1 coordinate 300,943,319, forward strand.
ACACTCCCTCCAACCTAAATTAGAGCATGTGTTTGCATAGGCTAGATGTAATTATGATGTGATAGGGAAGAATACAAATATGTGCTATGTGAAATATCAACATCAATATACAGTAATTAAACAAATGCATTTAAGAAAACTAAGATATAGCAAGTTTTTATGCATGTACCTAAAAATTTGGAGTGTAGTTTGCAAAGAATATGGAAGGAAGTATGGGTTGCATTAAAAGTAAAGTTGAGAAATTAAATGAAGTGATGATGGAGTGAAGTGATGGTGGAGTTATGGAAGAGAGAGAAATGATAGAGATGGATGAGTGGATGGATTTATTGATGGAGAAATTGACTCCCACAAAAGTGGAAATCTTTATTGTGATTGCATTCATGCTTTGACTAGTCATAAGGATGGACACTAGGTCCACTTCCTTTGGCTGTAGGAAATTTAGAGGTCTAGTGTTGAATAAATTGTTACTTGAATTCTTGTTTGGAAGCTGGTTTATGGTATAACTTGAGGTGGTGATTGTTGACCAGGAGCTTGAATCTGATAGGTTCAATGGTTGTGAATTGAACAACACCATAAGAGAAGACCTCTACAACTTCATATGGTCCCAACCACCTAGTCTGTAGTTTGTCTACATTATCTTGATACCTAGAATCATAAAGAAGTGCTCAATCACCTAGCTAGAACTTCTTTTCCTTTATGTATTTGTCATGCCATCTGATTCTCTGATTTTGCACCATCTCAGCATGATGAAGAGCTAACTTCCTCATTTCATCCAAGGAATTTAGTTGCATGATCTTGTCCTTCTATGCCTCAGATATCTCCATCCCAAGGTCTAGTGTTGTCCAAAGAGTTTTATGTTCAAACTCTATGGGCATCATGGTTGTTTTTCCATATAGTAATTCAAAAGGAGTAAAACCAGTGGTTGTCTTCCAAGTGGTTCTATAAGCCTAGATAGCTTTTGGCAACCTATTTACCCAATATTTCCTGTGAATAGCCATTGTTTTGATCAAAATAGCCTTTATTTCTATATTTTTCACCTCATACTAGCCATTGGCCTAAGGGTGATAGGGGTAGATTTCCTATGCTTTACATTATATTCATTGACCAATGTTTTAACAAGAGTTTATGTAAACTGAGACCCTTCATCTGTAACTATCTCCCTTGGAACTCCATAGCATGTGAAGATTTCTTCATAGAGGAATTTTGCAACTTTATTGTCTCTGGCATGTTTCATAGCTTTAACCTCAACCCACTTGGTCACATAGTCAGTGAAAACCAAGATGTATGATTTTCCATTTGATGGTGGATCAACTGGACCTACAAAATTGAGTCCCCATTTATCAAATGGTGTGATGACTACCTAAGGGTATAGAGGCATCTCATCAGGTTTACTTGGTTGGCCCATCCTCTAACATCTATCACACTTCCTAGTATACTTGCTTGCATCCTTATGAAGCGTGGGCCAATAATATCTTGTATTAAGAATCTTCATTATTGTTCTCTTAGCTACAAAGTGCCCTCCATAGGTTTCATTGTGACATGCATGTAGTATATCATAAGTTTCATGCTCTCTTACACATCTCCTCATCACATTATCTAGTCTAGTGTAGAATAAACATCCTGCAATCCATGAGAAAGGAAAAGTTTTCTCAATAAGAACCCTTCTCTCCTTTGGAGAGAAATGAGGGGGAACTCTCCCTATAACCAGATAATTGGATATATCTACATACCAACGTGTGTGCACACTGATGGGAAAAACATGTTCATCAGGGAAGGATTCATCAATGACTTGAGTGTCCTTTGATGTAGTCAATCTGGAGAGAAAGTCTGCCACAACATTTGCCTTACCTAGTTTGTCAACAATGGTGATATCAAATTCTTGCATTAACAACAACCACCTTTATAGTCTACCTAAAATCAAGGGCTTATTCATAAGGTAGCTTATGGCTGCATGGTTTATATGGACAAAGATCTGATATCTTGTTATGTAATTCCTGAACTTATTGAGAGCATAAATGACTGCGAACATATCCTTCTCTATCACTATGTAGTTAAACTCAACTCTTTGTAGGTTCTTGCTAACAAAGTAGATTTCATTCTCAATTGCTCCCTCTTTTTTCCCCAAGACAACCCCTATAGTATAATCAGATGCATCTATGTGAATATGAAAAGGGAGTTCCCAATTAGGGCCTTTGAGCATAGGGGTATGGGTTAAGGCTGTTTTCAAATCAGAGAATGCTTTACCACAATCCTATGTCCACTGGAACTCAACATATTTAGTTAGAAGATTGTACAATGGTATTTCCATATTACTAAAATCTTTTATGAAGCTCCTATAGTATCCTGCATGTCTCACGAAACTTCTAACATCTTTTTTATTGGTAGGAATAGGAAGATTGGTAATCACCTCAATCTTGGTTGGGTCCACTTGAATTCCCTTCTGAGAGATAGAATGTCCAAGGAGTACTCCTTCCTGCATCATCATAAAGCATTTCTCACTGTTCAGGGATAGCTTATGGTTCTCACATCTTTGCAAAACTTTATTTAGGTTTTCTAATGCTTCTGCAAAATCAGCACCATAAGTAGTAAAATCATCCATGTAGATCTCCATACAATCATGTGAGATATTTGAAAATATACTAATAACTGCTCTTTGAAAGGTTGTAGGTGCATTACATAAACCAAATGGAAGTACTGAATAGGCATAAGTTCCCCAAGGACAGGTAAAAGTTGTCTTCTCTTGATCCTTAGGTGCAATCTGTATCTGATTATAACCATTGAATCCATCTAGGAAAGAAAAATATTGCTTACCTACAAGTGAATCCAGTACTTGGTCTATGAAAGGAAGAGGAAAATGACCCTTCTTGGTGGCAGATTTTAGTTCTCTATAGTCAACAAAAACCCTCCATTTCTCTCCCTTTTTAGGCATAATTACCAATGGGGACACCCATTGGCTATCTGAGATAGGGTAGATAAATCCTTCATCCAATAACTTATGTATTTCCACTTTTACAATCTCCCTCAATGCAAGGTTGATTGTCCTCTATGGTTGCCTTACTAGCATTCCATCATCTCTAATGTAGATCCTATGAGTACAGAGCTTAGAATCTCTTGACTTAGCTTACTGTTAATATTTAAATGTTTCTCTTCTGAAACTTGTACTTGTGTGGTCAACTCAATTATGGCTATTTCATTGATTCTTGGAATTTTGAGTTCATGAGGTAACAATGTATGAAGCATATTTGTTGTTGCAGGAAGTTTAGGTGCAGGAGGAGTGGGAAGAAGTGTCTTCAATAGACTTGCAAGACTAGATACTGGAGTGGATGATTCTTCATGCACCTCACAATGGTTTTGAATTAAATGAGATAATATTTCATCTTCTTCCTAAAGCTACATAAAAGTACTTCTACCTATCATCATGAGTTGTGCCACTGAATTGACTTCCTCGACCTCTTCTCCAACATGTGGCCATATGAGGTTACCCATATCATGGGATGGTTGAGCAAGAGGATAGAGAACAAGATTTTTAGTGTTTCTCCCATCAAAAATAGTCATGTCCCTTCACCAAAATCCAATGTAAGCATCTGTTGTAGCTAACCACAACCTACCTAGAATAATGGGATGCCCTCCCAATGTGGCTTTAGGGGAAAGAATCATGAAATATGTAGGGTACTCCCAAGAGTATAGAGTAACAACAAGGTCTTATACTATACCATCTAGTTTGACAGTGGAACTATCAGCAAGCTACATGATAGTATGAGTAGGTCATATATTTGCAGCATTCAATTGCTATAGGACATCCTTAGTCATCACATTGATCATTGCTCCCAAGTCTATTAGAGCATTCTTTACTTGGATTCCATTTATAATGAATCCTACCATAGGACTACCTGGGTCAATGTATTTAGGAATAGTAACTTTTCCAAGCATGATATCTGCCAACTATCCCATCACATGAATAGTAGTGGGGTCTTTCTTTTTCCTCCCTGGCTTTTTGAGGCATGCTTCCTTGATTTCCTTTCTATATATGGGGACATATTTTATATCTTGGAAAAATGATATCTTAACACATATGTGTTTCATCTGATCCAAAATATCAAAGGTTATTTCTTCCTTCCCTTCCTTTTGTCTAACAACTTCTAACCTTTAAGGAAATGGTCAGTCTTGATTAGACTGCTGAACTGGTTCAAAATTCTTAGGCACACTTGACTGAGTAGGGATATTCTGATGCTCCTCTTCTTCCATAGGAAGCTCAGTGATGATAGGAGTCAAAGGAGTTGGAAAAGTGGTTCTTGAACGTAGATAAATATCACTCACACTCACAACATATGCAAGAAATTGATTAGGATATGCAGAGTAGACTATCTGCTATTGTGGTTTCTTATTTGGGTTAGGTGTGGGTTGAGCTAGTAACTGAGTAGGTCTAAGTGTGCTAGAATTTGAGCTACTAGGAGGCATTATGGTAGGATGTTGAGTCTGTGGAGATGGTTGCATGTAACCAGTTGCTTGGTTTGGCCATTGTTGTCCTCCCCTCCATTGGGATGTCTGTTGCTAGTTTCCTGGAGGTGGCTACCAATTCCCCTAGACTTGCTTCCAATTCCCTTGGGATTGTTGTCACTAGGGTGGAGAGTTTTGGTAATTGGGCCAGATGTTTGGAGGGTTGTTCCAAGGCTGAGGTGGATATCCTCCATAGTTGGATGGGTAGGGGCTTTCCATTGATTACCAAATGTATAGGAATTGAAATAAGGTCCACTAAAAGATAATGGATCTGGTGGCATACCTTTTCTTGGAGCCCATGGTCTTCTTTGTGCAATATAGAAAACCTGATCATCGTCAACCTAAATTGGCCTAAATTTTGGTGGAATCTACTTTTTGTCAATGTTAGCTACCATTTTGCATCTGCAATCCTTCTTTTGTTTGCAATGAGGCCAATATTTTGCCAACATTGCCTCTGCCTCCTCTTGTTTCTTTGCTTGAAGAGTGTCTAACTGAGTAGCCATATTATTTATGATATCTTTATTTAAATTTTCCAACAAATGAGTAATTTCCATCCTTGAGACTCCAGTAGTGGAGGATTTACCCATAGAGGATTGGTAACATCTTCCTTTCTTTAGAGTTGCCCTAGAATAATTCTGACATATCTTCTTAATATCATCCCAAGGAACTTGGGTGATATCTCCTCCTCCCATGAGGTCCAAGCATCAATGCAACTCTCATTGATCCCTCCAAGGAAGAGAAAATTTTGGGACTCTTCATTGAGTGCATGATGTGGAGATTTCTACAGGGAAAACAAGAACCTTGAAATATAGTCCTCCAAACTTTCATCTTCCTTCTACTACATCCTGAAGATATCATCTCCTCTCATATCATTTCCCCTATAGTATTCTTTATACTTCTTAAGAAACTTTGTTTTCATATCATCCCAAGTCTCTACAGTATTCCTACCTAAGCTTATAAACCATCTTAATGTAGCTTCTTTCAAGGTGGTAGGAAGCAACTTAATCCTATGAGCATCAGTAGTATAGTCATAGCTTTTGTAGAGGATATCAAACTCAAACAAGAAAGTGTTAGGGTCTTCTATGAAAAGCCCATAAAACTTAGGAAGAGTACAAGTAGGGATGTTATTGAGGTTATAACCTTCATTTTGGTGGGTGATAGGAAATTGAAAAGATAGTTGGTTAGGTCTATTTGGATTTTGACCAGTCATATTTGCTTGATGGAGTGCCAAAGCAAATGGATCCTCAATCAGGTTTTGGGTAGCTCATTCTTCAAATGAAGTTTTAGAACTGATCAAATTGGTAAATGCATTAGCAAAAGGATTTTCCTCTACTTCATCATCTCTTGGTAGATTCTGAAACTCAACTAGCTGGTTATCAGGATTAGGGTCATTAGGAAGGAATCTCCCATGAGCATCTCTTCTCTTGTCTCTATGCATGTGGTATCAACTCAGTATCAGCCAACTCACACAAAGAATTGATGAAAGAATATCAGATCATTAATTTTCTCAAATGAGGGGTATTCTAGGAAAAAAATTTAGAGATACTAAAATAGAAAAGAAACTAAAAATGACAATAAAAAACTTCCTAGTTTGACACCATCCCCGAAAATGGCGCCAAAAATGTTGGCCTCCTCTAATGGTTCAATAACTAAGCCCTCAAAGCTATAACTTAGAGATTAGATATATGCACTGCGTAGTTATTTTACTCATCATGAAGGTTCATTTCATTGTCAACCCAGGGACGTGAACTTGAAATGGGCCAACACTGTATGTGCATTAGGACTCAACTGTAGTCATCCTTATCCTACAACTAGAAAGGAAGCAGTACTAAAAATAAATTTCTGGAAAGAAATTGGCATAAGTACCGAGCATGAATTAACAACTAAATCGAGCATCAACAAATGAATTGGAATGGATAACAAAAATAGAAATCTCAGCAAATAGATAGGAAGTTACTCTGTCTTCCTTGGCTATAGGAACAATCACATAAGAAAATTCCAATGGTTGCAGGAATAGACAACTATTGAGACCGAAACTAATTACTGAATAGAAAAATAACTTTTAAACTAAATGGGTGGAATTATCACCAAGTGCCCCCCCTTGAGCGAGTCTTCCTTAAGCTAACTCAGATGCAGCAAATCAGAATATCATTTTATTCATTGAAAACATGATTACATCATATCAGCAATATAACTATATTACTTGAAATTGAAAATGAAAGTACAATATTAGAACATCAAACCTTATGAAAAGGGGAATCTAACCATTATCTATAGAGAGAAAAGCTTCTAATTAACCCTAACTAACTAGGTAGTTGACTCCAACAAAATAAGAGGATGCCATGTATTGAAAGCATAGAAAAGAGAGGGAGGAAGTTATGCATGCGCCAGATTTGGTCAAAGCAGACATACCTCAACAAGGATCTAGCACAAAAACATTTCCTAGATTTTCTCAATTAACAAACATGATCATTTAAAAGGTAGTTGCAACTTCCACACGAGCTAGGAATTTTCCTCCATTGGAAGTTTCCCTCCATTGACCTCTTTAATGTACATCTTTTTTATTTTCTTAGCAACTGACTAGTTGGCATGAACTTCTTCCACATTGCAAGCTTCATTTATATTTGAAACTTAATGTGAACCTACATAATGACATTAGTACGCACAAAATAATTGCATATCCATAATTACCTTAAAGTAACATTCATTCAACCACATGTAAAATTAACATAGATAATTCACATAGCAGGTAAATATTATCAAAAGTCACAAGGATAAGTTCATACCCAAGGTTCATAAATTTAGGGAAATAACATGGAGAGTGTCAATAACTAGGTGCTAAAGTCCATAATAACAAAAAAAAATATATGATAAACCCTATCAAATTTGAGCCATTATTTAGACTCATCACCCTTTTCGAGTCAAGTTTGACGAATGAACCAATTTGATTAATCAACTCATGAATTAAGTCTTTGTTTCTCAGCACTAGAGGAAAATTGTAAAGTCTTATCCAAAATGATATGGAAGTGATTTTAGTAGAGGCTAGATCAAAGAAGGGGGACCAAAAAGAAATGAAGATTGTAGAATGACCAAAGAACCAAGGACCATTCTAGAAAACAAACTCGCAATCTGCAATAGAGCCAAAAGTGATCAGAAAAAATACAAAGTCTGTCAATTTGACAGAGGGGGTGGGAAAGTTTCCCTAGTTGATTTGTGTCCATTCTAGGAGCACTTTCGTAGATGGGCACCTACACAAGCAATGCCAAATTAGGCAGCGCGTTCCAGTATCTAGGGAGATCCCATTTATGTAGTTGTTGGTAATGCAAAATTCTTGGGATCATCATAAAAATTCACCGTAGACTCCCCAAGGGAAAGACAATGACCATTGGATTAAGGATCTGACTCGATAATGGGGAAGAGTGCAGAGTCATCAAAGCATTGGAAGGAGGAGCATAGGGAGAAGATCACTTGATTTTCTCTAGACGAAATTTAGAGCAAGTGTGAAATGGATTTTACCTATTTTTGCACTCAACAACTATCATAGGATCCAACATAGGGGGAGAGACTGCTTTAGGAGTCATGACAGAATGCCCTAGGGGATCAAAGCCTAGGGTTTTCTTTGGAAGGTAGGAGCGAGCCTCAAAGGTTCCAAATCTGAGAGGGTATTGAAGGCACCCATCCCTAACCTCAGATCCACGACCTCCCAAGCCAATCTTTCGTTGCTTGTCATTAACTCGAGCTTTGCCTACAGACTTATGCACCTTCCTGCCATCGTGCCCATTCAGATCCTCCATGCTATAGTATTTCTTCAAGGGATAATGGATAATTAATTGAATAATAATAATTTATTTAGTTAATTTAGAAGAGTAAAGATAATTAGTGATGTAATTAGATAAATAAAGTTTTTTTAATTAATCAAGGAAGAATAATAGTAGTGTGAATTAATTAAATAATATGGAATTATTTAATTAATAGCAGAAAGTGAAATTAGCAATAACTAAATAATTAACAATTATTTAATTATATGGATAAGATGAGAATTAGTCTAAAAATGTCACTTACATAAGCTAGGATAATTTTTCAGTTTCTACATTTTGCCCCTCTTTGAGACAATGCATTTTTATAGCGTTGTTTCAAAGAAAGTGAAGAGATGCCTCATTTTTCCCCAACATAATGAAGAAATGAATGTAGGATGCCCCCTCGAGAGTTTGATAGAAGAAAGAAATTGTTGAGTTAAACTCTTGAAAAGAATGAGAAAGATGCGATGAAGATGTAGGAGAATGGAAATAGTAGAATACTAAAGATTTGGAAATGGAAGAAAGTATAATATAGAAGAAAGATAGTGATAAGATAGTGAATGTTGATTGATGAGTGATGTAAATGGAAAGAGATGGATTGATATAGAAGATGCTTTCTAATTGTGGTTTTTTTATCATCATAGAGAATTTTATTATGTGACAAGCAGATGTATTCACACCAAGGCATGAATTGTGATGGCGGCATTTGTTTCCATTTGCCTAAATTTTTTGATAAGAGACAAGTGGATATATGTACACCAAGTTGAGACAAACCTTTGTGACTTCAGTATTCATTTTTAGGACTAAGACACAACAAAAAAGGTTTGTTCTTAAACTTACTAGACATGATAGAAGATTGTTCTAATATGTAAGGGAACATAGCTTCACAACATGATAACCTAAATGTAGAAAGGTAACTGATGACCATATATACATAGGGTGATTTGTTAATACTCAAATCTAGTCCAAGGCACACAAGGAAACATACCTATCATAGAAACGCTTAAAAACATTCCAAAAACATGACATATTGAAGTAATGACCTTGCCCCATTCTTGCTCCTCTCATCATTTGGTGATATCCTTGAGGAACATTGGAATAAGACAATAAGATAAATCAAGTAATAAAAGACTCAAAGACAAAAAAGATCAACAACTATCAAATTTCTTGCCAGAAAATATTTTCTCAGTAGTGAAAATTTTCCATTGTAGAAAAGATGTATTTGCAAGACATGATTTGTTTGATAAGATGTTTAAAGCATATTTGGAAATTGATCAGTAGTTTTGTAAATAGTTTAGCTAGAGTCTTCTATCCTTGATTATTTCATGAATGTTCAATGTGTCGAGATGCTACATAGTTTGTGTTTGCTTAAATATCATGTTGAGACAATGGAAATTTATTATGGAAATGGGAGATGATGCTACATTTTGAAATTTTGAAATTTTTTATGTTTTTGAATTTTTTGGAATATTTGGTATTTTTGGATTTTTGAAAATTTTGATGTTTTGGATATTTTTGGAATATTTAATGTTTTTGGATTTTTTTAAAATGACTTATATGGATGATGATGATGATAATGGATGATAAAAGATATATCAATATGTAGGGATATCAAAAATCTTTTGAGATCATGTTGATAGCTAGGCTAAAATCGATTGATCTAATTGAGTGAGTGCCAATAGTGATAAAATTATTGAGGATAGACTAAAATGAAAGGATAGTGTTGTCAAGATAGGAACAACACAAAGATTAGGAAGGATACCTCCCAAGATGAAGATTGATTGATAAGATAAGATTGATCATGATTTGTAGCTAGGCTAGGAACAAATTTTTCTAAATATTTTGATACCACATTGATGCATCAACAAGTTGCAACTAATATGGATTATTTGGATTGTTTGGATGATACCTAGATTACAACGTAAGCTAGAAGAAATAGATCAAGATTTTTTCTGAAGCAATATGTAAGTACCTACCCCTAGTGTCTAGCAATGTATAGGACACTATGATTGGATGACTAAACTAGTGCAATGAGAATGGATATGTGAAGGACAGGCATTGTGAAATATATCTAGGATAAGGGATTTTACTTCCAAGGACTATCTCATAATAGGATATGATGTTTCACCCAATCAAAAAATTTGGATAGTGCTATTTAGGTGAGGATATGACATGGGATAGTTTATGGTCAAAGGAAAATGACCATGCCAAGATTTTTCCAAAAGCATGTTTTGAAGTATATGCCCCTAGTCTTTATCAAGATCAAGATGGATGGGGAAGGTGGATGAAAATGGAATGAAATGGATGGACAATGATGTTAGGATAAAATGGAATGGTGTATGAGATAAGATACTTCCAACTAGAATGGTACACATAGATAATCACATATTACACATGACACTTGTTTGCCAGGTTTTCATCATGGTACTAACCCAAAGCGCCATAAGAATGGTTCACTATTGGAAAAAAAAAATTATTTCTTTATTTTTTTAAATTTTTAAATTTTTTTGAATGATTGTCGATTATTTTGGACCACCTAGTGGTGTTGATGTAGATGCCACTATCATAGTGTGCTAATAATTTCCTGTCTTGAGGAGTTGCTTCGCTAAAATAGTAGCACTTGTCTACAAACTTTGAATGTTATTGTGATAATATTTGGTACTAGAGTTGGTTTTATCTGAATGCACACATCATGATAGAATTTCATTAGATTCCTTATGATAAAGTTTTGCTACCAAGACATGATCAATGTGGGATTTTGGTTTTTTGGTTTTTAAATGAGATATTGGAGTTTGGTGAGGGATGTGAGATATGGATAAATTACTTGGTAGTTTGGATGTAGGGTTTTTTATTCTCCAAACTTTGGATGGTAGATGATGGAGTGTGGATGTGAGATTTTGAGTATGTTTGGGACCAATGATTTCGGACACTTTGTGTGTCAATATTGAAGTTTTCTTTGAAGGTGGAGACTTTTGATAGTTTGAAAGAATTTTTTGATGTGGTTCAATAGTTTCATTGACTATTGGATTTGGATTTGGATGTTGATAGGATACTTTACATGATCCAATTTGCTCTAAGATCCATTTTGACATTATGTATCTACTTTGACTTTTAGATATATTAGCTTGAAGAACTTGACTTTGATATTTTTCTTTGTAATAATTTTTATTTTGTTGGTTCCTTTTAGTAGATGGAAGAATTTTGGAATGATAGTTCATTATGTGGATGGGTGGAGTTTGTTGTGATGCATGCATAGATTTATGTGACACATCTATTGACTTCTACAACAAAATTGTTTGAGATTAAATTTTTAAAATTTTTAGCTAACAATTATTGTCTTTATTATTGCAGAGGGTTGGAAATTGATTGTGTGAAACCCTAACCTTTAATTTTCCCTTTTTTGGTTGTCTTTTTTGTTTTTTTTTGGGCGATTTTGGTGTTTTTAGGATCTATAATGAAATCATATTTCTACATCACAATCATTTTCTATGACACATCTGAAGGTTTCTGCTTTGCAATCATTTTTGTGATGCATCTAAAGGTTTCTGCACTGCAATCATTTTTTGTGATGCATATAAAGGTTTCTACATTGCAACTGTTTATTGTGACACAACTATTAGATATAATGACACATCTATCTAATTGAATCAAAAGGTATACAAATTTTAGTTTCTATTTTTGCATGCAATAAGATTCAAGTAGATTAGGTTTTTTCTGGTTATTGATATTTGTTTGCAGCTTTGTGGTGATCGTTTGGAAAAGATATTTCTTTAATACTACTAATCTTGTTTGTTATAATACATTTACAAAGACATCATTTAAACTACTGACTAGTTTGATGTAGGTTCATTAGCCAAAGAACTAAATCTAAAAATTGTGTGTATCCAATTTCTAGAATAGGTAACATTTGGATTTGAGCTTAAAAGAATTTATTTTCTGTGTCGGCAGGCTAGTGGTGTGTATGCTCTCTCCTTGCGCTACGTGTGATGTTGGAGATAAAAAAAATCATTAGTTTTCAATCTATTTGTTCGCCTAAGGTGTGGTTGTTTTTGTGTGCTCTCCCCTTGCAACTCTTAAGAATGATCTTCGGGATCATAAATAGCACTATAACCATTTATTTTTAGTAGGGGGTTGCTTGGGGACTATCAACCCAGGGTTTGACCCCAACCATGTTTCTTGATGGGGTATAAAAAGGGGTGAGAGAAAAAGTTGTACCTCAAGGAGTGGCTAGCATCATTCAAAGTTGAGCCATGAGACTCTTGGTCCACCAAGACTTGCTTTGGTGATGAGAACGGAGGAGACCCCTCCAATCTCAGGCTATTATAGATGAGCTCTCTATTAACAATAGCCCCCACTAAAAACCTTTGTAAATTAGAAGCTTAGGAGCTATCAACCATAGCTTGATGTAGTGCAAGGTACATTATCATTCCCAAAGCTACTCACCATGCACTCCATTAATTAAAGATAGAAATTATTGTGTTAGATTGTATAGTCTCCGAGGGAGAGAAGGAAGCTGAGCCTGTTATCGTATTAGGCCTGTGCCACTAGATCTCTAGCTATATTCTTTCATAAGAAATGTATTTCTATCTAATATTACAAATTATTAGCACTTAATTGTGTGGTGTGACAAGATCAAGTATACACACCTATTTTGACTAATTAATTTGTGTTTGTCTTCCAACTGTCTTCAATTTGTGCTATACCAGTGACACCATTGGCCTTTTTGGCGTTAATCCTTATTACCCAAGAGTCAAGTGTCAAACATATATTCTATATTCTAAGTTTTTTATGAGTGTATTCTGTCCAAAACTAAAAAATCCAACACGAACAATCACTTAGAACACCTGATTTTAGGGAAAAAGATAGAGTCATGCATTTGATCCTTTCTATAACATAATTGTTCAAAAAAGAAAACTAGATTCACACATTTGTTAACTCCTACATTGCATATGTATTATGTAACACATCTGCAAAAAAAAAAATCACACATTTGTTAACTCCTGCACTACATCTATTTTATAAACCATATCTATAACTTTCTATAACACAATTGTTAAGAAAATCCTAGAAAAAAACTAGAGCAACATAACTGGCTACATTTTTAATGCACTTGTCATTGTCACACATCTGTAACTATTTTGTAATGCAATTGTTTCTTTTTTTACCACATATGAATCTTTTTGTACCACATCTACAACTTTCCTTGACGTGTTTTTTACACAAATAAATTAGGGTTTATTTTAGAGGATCCAGATTTTAGACCTGATTAATATAATGACCTAACATAGAGACCCAAGACTTGTTAGATTAGTATTGCACTTTCAGTATTTTCTGACTTTTTTTAGCTTAATTACTTTTCCATCCAACATCATAGACATTCACCTTTGCATTTTCAAACCAGGAAACCAATCATACTTTGATCAGACCATAGTTATCCTTTGAATGTCTTGACCTCACACTCTCTCATTATTCCATCAAAAGTAGGACCTATAACTCATAAGTCTATTTTAGGTTCAAATTTTATCAACCAAAATCTCAATATTTATCCCTTTGAAGTCTAGATATTTCCTTTGTTCACCTTGGTTTATACCAATTTGTTAAGTATCCTTTCAAAATCAGAAAAATCCAAAAACATGGCATAAAATTCATTTACAAACATCCTTTAAAAATCAAAAATCCCAAAAAGATTTAAAACCAAAAATCATTAAAAAATCCCAAAAAGAACATTTTAGCATATTAAGTCTTATATGTTCAAAACAAGGTCACAGAGAGAAAGAAAACAAATGGATCCCATAAGTGACCCTACTTTCAATCCCACTAGTGTGATGTACTTTGGGTCATCCTCAAATGAACAACCAAAGGTACAACCTAAAACTACTCCATCTTTTGATGATGAGTTTACCTTGAATAATGTGGAACAAAACCTAACCCAAGAGGAAATTGATGATGCATCACAAGATCCTCAAATATTGAGAATAATGGAGGCACTCATATCCGCAGATCCCAATAGATACTTTTTATCACTTGTACAAAATGGAGCTAGATTCTCGCAGAATTTGACATTTCAACCATAACAGAACCAACGCCTAATGTGACATCTCAAGAACATGGGTTCATTAACTCAACACTTCCATCAAATAGTTCCACTTCACCACATTTGAGTGCAATTATACCACTTGGAAGGACATTCCATAATGCAACAACTGTAAACATACCTTCCACCCTGATATTTGGCACATAATTTATGAAACCACTCTACCACATGTCAGCAAAATCTCAAGCAACAACACAACCAAGAAATATAATACCTATGACTCATAACATCATAAATCAAAATCTACTGAACAAAACTCAAAGGAAAAACACTTCATTTCCAATGTCACAGGTAAACATGATCCAAACATCACAACACATAAACATACCTCTAACCTAGACTTAAACAATCATCAGATTAAACCAAAGCTTGAACCAACCTCCACCACTGCAACAACCTATCCCAAATCTGACATTTACATCTCACTTTCACAAAACCACCCAACCTATGCCACAACATCATTTAAACAAACTTAAACAATACACTCACACTTCCACTTCAACTACAAGCTATCATAACATGAACTCATTTGTAGACCCTACATGGATCCAAACAAACACATCTCCTATGTCACCATCACCAAGAGAGATATTAGCTCAACAATTACAAAGCTTGTAACAAATAGATTACAAACATATAGGTTATTGGAACCAAAAATACTTACTCAATCAAGGACTTATGTTGTTACCCTTTTGACAAAAGTATATACATGTCGCCTTTCCCAACAAACTTTGACGTACCAAAATTTGACAAATACAAGGGGAAAGGAGATCTTATAGAGCATGTGAGATAGTTTCACACAACCTTTTTAGATGTTTCTTATGATCACATGTACCTAATGCGTCTTTTCCTACATAGTCTTGGGAGACAAGCACTAGAATGGTTCACTCATTTTCCTCCTAGCATAAGGACCTAGAGTGAATTGGATCATAAGTTCATTTCACACTTCTACAAATTGAGAATGAAATAAACATAATAAACTTATACAAAACTAAAAAGAAGGAGAATCCTTTGCTTCATTCTTATAGAGATAGAGAAGCCTTGTGGGAAAATATATGTCATGTACTAGAAAAGAAATAGTGAAAATATTCATGGAAAAACTCAATTCAAAAGTTACATTTTATCTTTGAATTCATTGTTCCAATACATTCAAGGATGTTATTGTGAAGGGTCTCTCTATTGAGAAATCCCTCATTGTAAAAGGGCTAGTGAAAATTTTCAAAGAAAATAACAACCCAAGCACTTCAAATGATAATTTCTTTTGGTCATGCAACAAGAATGTGACAAACAATGGGGTGGTGGATGAAAAAGTGATAAAAAAGGATCACCCTATTGTTAGTCTTAAAGGACCTTCTATACAAGCATCAAACAACAATAACCAATCACAATCACACAAAAAATACATAAACATAATTTAGAACAATGCACAATGAGGTCCTCCAAGGACTAATACAAATACACAAAGGAAATACACTTAGGGGAACCCATTGAATTAGCTTTGAAGAAGCTACTGCAATCCAATGTTATCCAACTTCTTGAAATAATACATTATTATCCAGGAACCTTTCAAACTATCTTGGTGGAACGACAGTGACTTCTATAAGTATCATATAACCAAAGGGCATAAAACCTTTGTGTGATTTAAACTCAAGAATGTATTCAAGACTCATAGAAAAGGGATATAGTGATTGATAATACACATAGATCCTCTAACTTTGATCATACCATATTTAAAGATCCTCTACAAAATCATGGATAGGAAAAAGCCTTAAGTTCAGGGACAAATACCAAAGACCAAGCCAAATACAATCATATCACCTACGAATACATAGTTAACCATATCCAATAGATTGATGATAATGCTTCTACTATAATCATTAAGAACAAGAATATTGAGTGTGTGGTTACCACCCGTAGATCCAAAGTGACTCTGCAAGGGGTCATTTCTAAATCTCAACCGAAAAATCAATATAACATTTTGGGTCATCTAGGGAAGAAACCTTCTCAAATATTCATTCTTGAACTACTATGTATATCCCCTAAGCACAAGGCTTTCTTAGATAAATCTCTACAAGATTCCTTAGCTCCCATGAACCTAAACGTTAACCAATTTCAGGCTATGGTAGGGTATCTAGCTACTACACACAATTTTACTTTCACAAAGAATGTTCTCTCTTCACAAAAGCCCCCCCATACTGATCCCCTACATCTCAAGTTCTTTATCAATAAACAAAAAATTAGATGAGTTCTGATAGATGACAGAGCAGGCCTAAAAATTTGTACTCTAAAATTGGTCACCACATTGGGACTCTTTGAAGCATGTATTGGTATATATCAAAAAGGATCATCATAATATCTTATGATGATGCAGAGTGCTCTTCGAAGGGTGTTATCCTCCTCCCCATCAGTGGTCTAGTTATTCAATATGTAATATACCAAGTTCTAGACCTAGAAATTCCTTACAACCTTCTCCTCGATCATCCATGGATTCACACCATGAATGTCATTCCCTCCACATACAATCAATGCTTTAAATTCCCTTACAATGGAACATAAATTACCATATCAGGTGACCCTAATTTTTTTCCAATATTGCAATAATTTGAAAGGGGCTCCTGAACATGAAGTACCTATCAATAAGGAAGCCTCACCATCAATCTCATCCCACTATATTGATCCTACATCATTATCCAAATCACCCAATCCATCCATATCATTTCATGAAAACAAGGTCTAGGTCCAAGATGAAGGATGCAACAAATACACCATCGAGAACTCATTCTACATTGGTAAGTTTCCAACCTCTTTGAAATCTTATGGTAAACAATTCCCTATCCAAAAGGATCCTAAGATCATCATTCAATATCAACCTCCAACTACTTTCACTAAGTGGGGTGAACTAGGAATCTATAGATGAAGACATCTCTACTTGGATTTACAAAGATGAAGCTCAAAAGTAACTAGGTTGAGCACACAAAGTGAAGTTTCACCTAATAAATAAATAAATAAAAATTAGGCGACTCAATTGACTAGCACAATATATTATGGGAGGATCCTATATGTGACTAAGAGATCACTAATCTATTAGTATGGTATGCTACAATGGGGATTGCATGCAAAGTATACTATGCAAACCATGAGGACTCCATCACAACAATGTTAATCTACAATGCCCATCAAAGATAAAATTGCCTACTACTTCACCATAGAAGAACTTCTACAAATTAATGTAGAGAGAAAAAACCAAAAGGAAAAAACAAGGCATACAAATGAAGGACACTCAAGTCTTTGAGGAAGAAGAGGGTAAGCAAGTGGAACACAAAAAATAGAAGGAAAAAGAAAAATAACCAAAATCGGGTAATAGATGTAAATATTTTATATAGGTGCCTATTTAGAAAGGGGGTATTGCACCAAACTACACACATGTAAACATAGGTGGGGAAAATAAAAAACAATTCATCAAAGAATCCATGCTAAGATACATGGTGGCCTCCAAAATAGCATTAGAGAGCATGATAGATTAGTTTCTAGAGGAGTTAGGCTCCTCCCCAAGAAAAAGAGGGAAAATCCATCTAGCAAGAGGAAGAAATAAGGAAGAATGCTTTAGAAAAAATCATTCCCTCCATACTACCAGCTCAATAACAAAAATTAGATCAAATGTAGGTTGAGGAGCTCCAACCTAAACAATGAGTGGATAATTTAATGATACAAAATCCAAAATCCAACAAATAAATCTAGGAAGAAATAGTTGAAGCAACTAAAAAAGTATGAGTGGTGTTAATGGAGGAAAATAAGCCACAATAAACACCTATTGGAGGATCACAACAAGAGACAAGTCAATCAAAATGGCAAGGACTACCACAAATATCAACTCCATCTTCCAATAAGCCCTCATCCTCCACCACCACATCATCCATGCAATCCATCAAATATTTCTTGCAACAAAAAAAAAAATCCAACTAATGGAAACTTCACAACTACTACAATTACCTCTAGCCAGTACATAAGTGAAACTCTTAGGCATATCACCTATACAAAAGTTTCAGCTTAGAGATACTTTCCTCTAAATAGAAAGAGAAAATATTTTAAATCAATATGTAGAAAACATTGAATAATTGGAAGATGTTATAAGAGATACATAATAAATCTCCCAAAATACATAAGGACACAACACAACCATTAGGGAAATGAATGAAAAAAATGGTCGACGGGTTAATCAAATAAATGAATAGTCAAGTTGCAACAATTTACAAAAATATTATAGAAGAAATGAAAAAGGCCAAGCTAGATGAGGAGAGGAATAAATTTGAGGCAAACCACACACAAACAAAGTCCAACATCAACACATTACACAACATAACAAGTGATAGTAATACTTTATATTAGTTTTGTTTCCAATGGCCTCACTTGACTAAAGCTCTCAAAATTCAAATAGATCAAATCAAGCAACAAATTCTCTAGGTGGCCACAACTTATGACATAATGCAAGATATGTATGAAAAGATTAAAGAACAATTAGAGTCCTTACATACTTAGATGCAACAAGTATAGGATCAAAGAGAACCTACCAAAGCTCAAATTAAATAACTGTGGGAAGTAGTAAGTTTAAGAATTTTTCATGTCACTGGTCTACTATGATATACTAAGAATATTGTACAAATATATAGATTTGATCATCCATACAGGAAATAGATTAGATTTTAACTCAAGTAAATCCATATCTTGCAATAGGAAAAATACAACGGGATAGCACATTTCTCTATTTAATGGAGATTTATAAAAACATTTTTCCTAATAATTTATTTATTTTTCATTTCTTGAGGAGAAGATAGTTTTGAAAGGGGAGTGATGTTGGTAGAGGTCATAATAGAGGTGTAGAAGCCAATAGAATCTAGTGTAAATGGTCACAAATGTAATTTGGAGCAAGAATATAACTATGCTTAATAGGATAGTTATATTTTGTAAGGTGCCCATTCCCAACATCATCTATATGTATATTTAGTAAGATATTGTGAGAGAGATAATACATATGTAAGAGAGTAAGAGAGAATAAAAGAAGAGAAAATAAATATATTATGCTCAAAC
Organism: Sequoia sempervirens; assembly: GCA_007258455.2. Taxonomy (NCBI): domain Eukaryota; kingdom Viridiplantae; phylum Streptophyta; class Pinopsida; order Cupressales; family Cupressaceae; genus Sequoia; species Sequoia sempervirens. The sequence goes on from VDFB02193867.1 coordinate 300,962,792, forward strand.
TATATTATAATAAATTGTGTGAACTTAATGTATCAAGGATATTTTTGGAGATAATTTAAATTGATATTTATTGTTGTCTTATATATATTTTATTCTTTCTAAGTGTCATATTGTAACCTTATGTACCGTAGAAATAAAAATTATTCCATTATTATTATCACTGGGGTAAAAACACAACTCCTAAGAATTCCTACAACTAATAAATCTAATATGTGACTCACTTTTCTTTCTAACAATGATAAAATATAGAAAATCCTTGCAAGGCATTGTATTTCCTTTAGCCATCCTTTTTGGATGACCTACTTGGAAGGGGATTTGGGATACAAACCATTCTCACCATAAAGAATACATTAAAAATCCAAGGGACTTAATGATAAAAAGTATTTGGAGAGCTTAGGAATCCATAAAGCATTGGCTTCTCTAGAATGGTTTTGGATTATGTGATAGAATTTCCATAGACTACTAGAATATGTGGTGGTCCCCCATTTTGCAAGATCACAATCACCCATTAACAAAGATGCCTTGGATGTGTGCCTTGAGATTTCATAAGTAATTTGAACTATATAAGACCTCTTCTTTAGAGCTTCAATGCATCTTCTATCATGGAATGAAGATAAATCCAATTTTTACCTTTCTAATTGAGATCATAAAATTTTTGATATAGTCATGGGGGCAGTTCTAATTGGTATGGTTCACAAAATTGGTAACAATTCTTCCACACCTTGGTAGAAATATTAGAAGTGGTGTCCAAAAAACCAATTTCTAGAATTACAAACCATGACAAGGATATCTTTGGTTCTCTCCCTATTTTTCCATGGTTCCCACTTTGAATCAATGGTGGAATTTGTAATCACTAGTCTTAGTTTGGAAATGCAAATTTCATACCATTTTGTTGGCTATTCTAGATCCAAAATTGGCTCACTTTTTCTAGTTCATTCCTTTACAAGGTCTTCTTGTTAGCTCCATATTATTCCATTTTGGATTTCTAGATCCCATTGCCCATTTTGTGGGAATATAGAGTCTTTTAAGCACCTATTATAGTTTTTTTCTAGATCCTAAAATGTTTGGACTTATATCCATTATTTTTTCAGGGCCTTCAGAATAGAACCTTTTTCATGACACATATTGATTTGAGGGATTGGCCTCACACCTCTCACAAATTCAACTAGATTTGAAATTATTTAAAGGTGGAAATTCTCTTCACTATATAGAAATATTTTTTTAAAAATATATTTTTGTCAATTGTTTTGTTGATTGAAATGTTTCACTTTTTTCTAAAGCTATGATATGTTCTAATGTCTTATTATAGATTAATATGAAATAAAAAAATTACACTTGAGGTGCCCCACTTATAGGTGCTCCCCAACCACTAGGGAAATGCCCCTTATGTGGTGGCTGAGTTCCTATGTCTCCCTCTTCCTCTAGGAGCCACTCACCTTCTCATAGGCACCATCGTGGAAGGAGTATTTTTTCTTGAGGTACCCAAGAGATTCACTCCTAGAATTCTCCCCCAACTATAAGGTTCAATGGGGTTGGTTTTAGCCTATGCTTTGTCACTCTGCTTCCCTACCACCCATGAGATGAACCTCTAGATAGCCTTCTAGTGGTGCATCCAACTAGTTAAATTCGAACAATTTTTCTCGACTGGCTCTTGCTATTTCGTAAATCCATACTACTCAAGAAGAAGAAAAATAAAAAGAAAAATATGATGATGGGTGAGACCCTCCCATGGAAACTCCAAAATCCATTGATGTATGGAGAAATCCAAGTGATTGGGATCCTCATCCTCCCCCCTCTATTACTACTTTAACCACCTAGAAAAATTTACATTTGTTTCTATATTTTTATGCTATGAGTTTTAGCCCCATGTGGACTTTAGGATTGTGACTTCTCTCCATCCACCTTTTTATGAATATGTGTAATAGTATTTTATAATTTATAATCTAGAAACATATTCATAAAAAAATAAAAAATGAATTAAGTTGCCATCAAATATTTTATATATTTATATAATTGATTTAAACTTATCTTATTTTAAAAAATAAACTTAATATTTTTTAGAATAATCCTAATTTATTTAGAATAAGTCTAGTTTATTTGAAAGAAAATAAATTTTATTTGGAATACAAACATTTTGTGTAATATAATTTTATGAATTTTTTTAATCTAAATATGATGAGCATTAATGTTTGTTGTTTTTTTAAATGGAAGTAAAAATGTTATTAAAAAAAACATTTGTAATTTGATTAAAAAATAAGTCACATAATTAATGATTTGAAAGAGTATATTGATTATCAACTATCTTAGATTTTTTTTTTTAACCTAGATGTTTGACATAATGAAGTATCAAAGGTACACATTAGTTGACTCAAGATGAATCTAATGGTACCCTAATTTTTTATTATTTGTTTGAAAACAAGTTCCCTCAAACATGATCCAAGATATCATTACTATGTATTCTTGATAGTGTTCATATTCCTATAATTACTAGTCAATGAATATTTTCCATAATTTGTCCTTTTTATATGGTGCAATTAGATTTCCATAAGTTGAGTCACTTGGCCACATGTATTATTTTTGGATTTAGTCATAAATCTCACATTATCTCATCATTTTCTAGGACTGATTTCTTGTATAGTGACCTATTTTATATTAGTGTGTTAGTGATGAGATTACACATTATCTCATCATTTTCTAGGACTGATTTCTTGTATAGTGACCTATTTTATATCAGTGTGTTAGTGATGAGATCAATTGAATGTTTCACTTCAAAATGTAAAAGTTCACCTAACAATGAATTGAATACATCTTCTATCTTAAAATTATTTGGTATATCTATTTATTTTGTGATATTAGAGCCTTTTTTTAGTGCATGTGATAGCTATGAATAATTCAATATGATCATGAAAATGATAAATGTTTTATTCTATGCAATAACATGTTGCAATTGCTTCATTCTTATTAGAGACACTAGCTTCATGAGAAAAGCACTTCTAGTATATTAATTTTTTATGACAAAATTTAAGAATAATGTTGCAAGGTCTATCTTTATAGATAGAATGACACTCTAGTAAATATGGTGACATCCTAGAAGACCATCACAATTATGTGGTGGTGCCACATTATAAAACGCATCATCTTTGAAGGGATTTTGATAGAATGGGATAGAAAGAATTTTACACCAACACACATGTATCTTCACTCACTCATTATCCAATAAAATATGGATGTTAATGAGGTGTAGTTTGAAATTTTAGTCTCTCAATAATTGATGTCGGAATCAATTTATTTTGACCTTTAGTGTGAACAATCAAATGATTTTTTATGAAAATTTTTACTTAAATATAATAAGGATTAATATTCTATTATTTTCAAATAACATAAATTTTTATTTTTATTTTGCTTGGTAAAATGTAGTCTAGGGGATGCACCATATATTAATTCAAAAAAGATTTACATATCTGAGCCAAGGACCCACCTTAAACAAAATAAAGGAATTTATCATTCTGAATAGTAGCTACTAATCTACAATCCTTATGGTTGAACACCCATAATCTACCCATATTATATTGGATCACCATCTAGACCCATAATGATTATATAGTACAAAAAAGGGAATGCATTACATCCAAAAAATGGAGAAAAATATTATATTATATTATACCCCACCCTAGAATATGAATTTGTAGAGCTAGTCGAGGTCGAAGACGGGTTTTGGGCTTGAATTTTTTTTAGGAACGCACATCCCTGTTGGGCCCTTGCTCTATGCTGCATGAGAGTGGTAGTGTGGAAGTTGGTGAGAAATGGTAGCTATTCCACAACCACCACCTCTTCCACCACTCATTGAATGTACCAAGGTCATAGGATTCCCACGCTAAATTGAGCCACCAACAACACCTCTTCCAAACCACCTAAGTATTTCTATTTTAAGAGTTCTTTTGCTAGCTCCAAGACCATTTATTTTCCTTCCCCCATGTTAGTTTTAGGATCAGAATTGACATAAGTAGAAAACTCAACACATTTAACATTGAACACAACAAAATTACCCTGGGAAAACCCTTGTTCTCGAGGGAGAAAAACCCAGCAAAATATATCTCCAATATATTAAATGAATAAGAGTAGAAATCTACTTACAAGTCTAGCCTTAGTCAAGGTTAAATTATTACAAAGAATAATAGCATCACTCCTTGATGCAAAGTACAAATAAATATGCTAAATATGCTTCCCCTTGAAGTTTGATGTGCTACAAATGAAATGTCAAACTTATGTTGGAGGTGAGAATGAAGTGAATTGAATTGATGATTGAATGAATGAACACCACCTTGTATATATACCAAACTAGGCAACCTTTCATCTAGGTCAGCCTCTTTGATTTAAATAACAAATATAAAATATCATTTGTTAACAAGGCTAACCTACCTTGATAATTATTTATTATCTTATTTTTTACTTAGGAGAAAAATATGTCCCTAAGCTACAAACACTAACACCCCAAATATTATAGTGACACCACAAAGTGGGATGGAATGCCCATATTCACTTGATAGCCGCAATCATCTATCAAAAAATCCTCCCCCAAAACCCACTTCATGGCTTTCAAAATGAGGTCACTCCGCTCTTTAAGGGCCCACTTTAGTCACAAGTCCATAATGTGGTCAAGGAAAGAAACTTATTGATATGGGCTTGTGAGTATAGCTGACATATCCATGGGATTCATACACACCACATGTCACAAATACTTTTGTACACCTAACTTCATCTCACCAAGATGCAATATATAGCCAATGGCCTTTCTATTATCCATTCTATAAGGGCTGGAAGTAGTTATCATAATTGTTTACAATCTAACACCATGCAAAGATATCTCTCTCATACGAAGGAGAATATAAGGAAAGAACTCATTTTATCTTTTTTTTGGAGATCCTAACTAGTGTTGGCATGTGGCAACTGATCATGCTATACTATACACTTTTCATGTATCCTTGCGTCGTCACCAAAAAAGGAAAAAAATGACTTTGTAGAACCCTAATTTTGGAAGCTTTAAAAAAGATTGTTATAAGCGGTTGGGATGGGGGTTGTAGTATGATAAGGAGATTATTCGCGATATTGTAATAAGTTTTGCACTAGATAAAAAAATCATTGGATGGCTATGGTTTTGTGGATGTAGCTTGGATTGGGTGAACCGCGTTAAATTCTATGTGTTAATTTTTCTATGTGTGTTTTATTCCTTTGTTTTATTGATCAAATCTGCATTTAATTGTTAGATATCTACCTTCTAACCCTAACAACTAGGTGGTAGGCCATAAACACCTTGGATAACTATTTCCATGCCCTTCACCACTTGTTGTACCCCATACAAGCCTTGATCCACACACAGTCACCCATTAATCTTAGGTGTCGTGTACACACACCATTGTGTACAAAGAAATGATTCTTTGAATATAGCTAGAATTTAAATGATTCTCCATTCAGCTTCATCAGTCACCACATTGGGAAGTGCATCAACCTTCTTATTTCCCTCCTAATATGTATGTGAAATTGAACTTAGTCTTTGAAACCTTTCAATAAAAGTGTTATTCATTCACCAATTTATCATTTTTATAACATACCCAATCCTTACTCTTAAGTTTTCACCTTGGTTTAAACTCATGAGGTGAATAATTCAATGTTTTCATAAACAAGATTTTTTTTTTCTTTTCCAATAATATATTTCACATGCTGTATAAGAATTTCATATAACATTGCATAATAAAAATAACATAACTTTAACTTCATGTAAATGAAAATCATCTTTTCAAATATAGTTTATAAATAGAACTCATGATTGGGAAGAATGGTGGGAGTGGGGGTTTGAATTCTTTGGAGGGAGAGGGAGATGGAGAGTCTGATCCAGATGATGACATGGCTGGTTGGCTTCTGGATTTTGGTTGCTTTGTCATTCGCAGGAAGTTGGGTTTTTGGGTTGCAACTGGTTGCATGGATGGTGTTGTTGGTTTGCTTCTCTGGTTTTTATTGGTCACTTCTGCCGCTTTTGGGTTGTAGGAAATCCTTTTTGGTGTGTTCTTTGGGCTCCTTGTAGGGGTTTTTTTAGTGGCTTGGTCTATCTTTAGCTCTAACGAACGTGTTGGGGAAGATGGTTTGCTTCTTGTTTTGGCCTGGTCCTTGACTCTTCTTTGCATTTCCCCTTGCCCTCCTAGGATTTTTCTATTTCTCATTGTAGTTTGTTGGCTTATGGGTTTCAACTACTTTTTGTGTTGTTGGCATCTAGTTGCTTGGGTGGGGTTGCTATTTGGCTTCCTCACATTTTGTTGGCTACTTGTGCTTCTTTTAGGCTGTAGATTAAACTTGTTGGTGCATTCTTTGGGTCCTTTATGTGGGTTTTGTCGATGGAATGGTCTATCTTTAGCTCTAACCAGTGTATTGGGGAAAATAGGGTGCTTCTTGTGTTGGCCTTTTCATTGATTCTTCTTTGCTTTGTTCCCCCTTTCCCCCTGGGCTTTCTCTGTTTTATGTTGCAGATGGCAGGCTATGGGGCTTCTATTTCTTTTTCCATGGATGGCTATTGAATTCTCTATGGTGTTGGGCTGCGACTGGCTGCATTGGTGTTGTTGGTTTTCTTCCCCACATTTTTTTGGTTGCTTTGATTGCTTTTGGGTCACAAGAAAGCCTTGTTGATGTCTGCTTTGGGTCCCTTGTTGGGGTTTTTTCATTGGAATGGTCTATTGTTAGCTTTGATCGATGTGTTGGTGTGGATGGTATGCTTCTTTTTTTGGATTTTTCTCTGACTCTTCTCTGCACTATTTCCCCTTGCCCTCCTGGGCTCTCTCTACAACATTTTGTGGATTGCAAGTTGTATTTTGATTGCTTTTCCAATGACTAGTTGTTGGATTCTTTGTTAGCCCAGTATTCTCTATGGTTTATGGAAGTTGTTGTGGCCTCCTTTTTGGTTATGAATCTTATGAGAAGAAAAGGGGGAATTATTGTTTATTCACAAAAGGCTTTCTACATTTTTCAATTAATGATCTATGTTTTGATTAGTACTAGCTTACTGGTGGCTGGGATTTTGCTTCTTAAGAAAGCTAATATTGTTGATATTGAGCTTTTACAATGGTTTATTTTGAAGGATCAATCATTTTTGTGTTTAATGTTGATGTTTTTTTCTTCTTTCAAGCTCTAGTATCTTACCAAGCCAAAGGAGGATGTGTTGGTCCTTTCTATCAAAGTTCTTTCTTTCTTCCAAGTTTTACAAATGGTGTCTTCTATGGAGGTGAAGATTGTTCCTTCTAAGGTGGAGCCCTCTCCTTTAGAGGTGGAGTTGGTTGTTGTAGACTTGGCAAGAAGTTATCTTCTTTACTGCTTGTTTGTATTGAGGTGAAACTCATGTGTGCAGGAGATGGTGGGCATTTGTGGTAAGGCTTTCTTTTCTTCCTCCCCATTAGAGGGGAGCCCTCTCCTATTGAGGAGGAGAATGGGTTGGATTTTCATGTGGGATGGAGTTGCAAGGAGGTGGATGGTTATCAATGTTTTGTTGTTCTCTCTAGCTTCCCTATTGAGGTGGGAAGTTTGGATTTGTTGGGCTTAGTGTTTTTGTTATTGAGCAGATGGTTTACTATAACCTGGTTGCATTGTTTCCTAACTGGTTTAGGTGATTTTTGTTGTAAAAAGCTAGTTGTTAGGGTTTAAGGTCAATTATATTCTTGTTAGCTATTTATAGCCTATGTTTTCTTGCCAATCTCTTATGGCTGTTGTTGTTTGAATGTAGATGATTTACTATTTATTTTTTCATAGCTTGCTTGCTTTGGATAGGGTTTTAGATCCCTTTAAAACTGTATGTACTGGGTGTTAGGGCCCATCAAAACCTATTTTACCTTTAATCAAAAACAATTTTATAATTTACAATAGAACAAGGTCAAGGTATCCTTATTTGGATTACTCTTCTATAATTTCACAAGCCTTGATGTGTCTTCTACAAGAGGGAGAGTATCATCTAAGCACTTTACCTCCAACCACAAATCGGCAGTCCCCCGCACACCTTACAACTAGAAGTGGCCCTACCCTTCAACAAAGAGTTTATTATTGGAACCCCCAATATTTCCATTTAAGTATCTAGTGTTGTGTCCTACATAACATGTACAACCATACAACTATGGATACCTTCCAACTATGCATGATGGTACTAAAAAGTTATGCAAACCTAGAGCATAGTGAAATGACAGGTGTAAGCAGTGACTTTTACACTTACTTTGGCAATTTTTTTGAAATATATAATCAATCCACTTTCTAAGGAAGCGGTGTCATAAGTTCACCTACCTCTAACTTGACTTGGAAATCTTACTGACCTATGGTTAACTCTACTTTTGGTTTGATCCAAAAGTTAACTAACTCAAATATATTCTCTTTCAATAGTGATGAATTCACTAGTGTCAATCATTCAACTAAATAGGTCTAACACATCTAATTCAAATGCTCGTGTTATGTTCACGTAACATTCTAGGCCTTGGCGACTACCACTTTTTCAACCCCTTTCTTCTAAGTTGGTAAATGACTTGATAGGTTATCTTCTTTTGACTAGAATACCCAAGTTATGCTCTTGCAATATTCAAGGTCTAGGCAATTGCATCTTATTCGAGTCCTTAGTTTTAACCATGGGAGTAACTACTTGAGCCTATTTTATGCATAATTACTTATTACTAATGACACAATGCCATCAACTGTATACACTTGGTCTCAATCTAAAAGTACTAACAATATGTTGATATATATAATAATCTATTATTTAACTTAAAAGAAAGATTACTTCTTCATATTAAATTTTTAGGTGTCCCACATTTATGCTTATGGATATTTTCCTAAGAATTCCATACCGAATATGGATAATCTTGAATTGAACATAAATAGACAATCATCTTCTTCTTAGATAATGATTTAGACTCTTCATTGTTGTTCCAAGTATGGATTTCGTACTTCTAGAACTCCATAACTGATTTGGTTATTCATGATATTAAATATCATTTAGTTTGATCCAATATAAAAACTTTATATTCATAGTAATTTCCAATAATAATTCAAAATATTAAGTTGTTTACCCTTTGATAACTCAATTGGGAACCATTCAAATAATCTCTAAATTCCTCACAGGTTTCTTCCAAGTTATCCTTTGCATATTTTATAAGGTACCTACATTTGTTTGTATATAGACATTTATATATTTATGTTTCCATATGACACACATCCTCATATATAAATGTATGATAAGTTTATATCCAAATTAATATTTTATACAAGAGAGTTTTATGTGCTTTTGTACCTTAAAGCCTCCTAGCACTAAGGCCTTTGATTAATAATGAGAGAATAAAGTCCTTTATCCAGGATACGTGTTTTCCAATCAATAGATAATAATAATGACTCTTCGTCTATTATGTATTATGATAATTTTCAAAAGATAATAAAGATATTATTGTTTCTATTACATTTTCAAACCTTCTTACTAAAATATAATATAAACTTGTTTAATAACAATATATATGACACTGTCTCTTTGGGATAAATATCATATTCACATACTTAGCTTTTCTTCACTAATTTGGTTTAACAAGCTAGTTGTTTTGGTTTAACACACCTCAGAGAGATTCTTAACTGTTCATTGAAGCTCTCAAATATATATTAACTTAGTATCACGTGAATCAAACATGATTCTAACAATGTTTTTAATAGAAATCTTCTTTGAACGAACCAATTGGTTACACTAGTTCTTATTAAATCTTTACATTTTTAATTGGCATTTTGCATAAATAAACTAAGCTTTTCGTACATGCATTCATATAATTTTCCAAACAGCCATTCTTTACATATAGCAATGGAAAAAGAAACTCAACGCAATCAAAGAGATTTTATCAAAATTTGAAAGAGAAAGGAGAATCATTTAAATCATTCTTGGAATAAGATAGTTTGGCTTTGGTTCTAGTATTCCTTGCTTTAAATCTGCACCATTAACTCAACTTTAAACTTGTTTTCCTATCAACTTCAACACTCAACACTATCCTTGTACCTCTTTCTTGCTTCTTAACTATTAGTCTACAACAATCAAACAAGCTAAATTTGATACTAACCAACTAATCTCACTCTATGACATATCAATATGTTGTTTACAATGCTCTTCTTGCTATTCTTTCATCAAAATCATGATATGTAACTCTCTGAAAGATAAAACTAATGAACAACCAAACAATGAGAAACTAATCTCTATTTATCCTTGAACGATTTTTCCAAAGATAGAAAATAGTTAACATTTGGGGCTCGAATAGCTCTAATAGTTGCCATGATTTAAAAACTCTATCAGGCATGAGGAAAAGACTCCTCAAATCTAGTTGACTATGCACTTTGAATTTCCATGAATGGCATTTTGAAAATTCAAGCAATGCTAATAACTTATACATTGAAATTCAGCTCCTACTAATGTAGTTTATAGTTTGAAAAAGACATCAAAACCGAGTCGACTTCCTCTTCTCATTGCCATTACTAGCTTGGAAGTTAATACTTTGTTTTTTTTTTAAATGCCTCAGAATAATTCCTCATAGATGGCATGATAGGCAGTCAAAGACCTTTCAAAATCTTTACTTACCAACCACCCAAGTCGTGGGCTTCCATTTTAATAGCAGCACACATAAAATAGTCTCCCATTTTCCACCTTATCATGGTTGTTTAAATAGTCTTATAAAGTGCAAACACTCAACCACTATGTGGCTTTGATTCAAACTTAAATGCACCACTACTCAACCCCTTTCATGGCTTCCAAATCAGTTTAACTTTATCAATTCCAATGCTAATAATATGGCGCCTAAGTAACCATTTAAAATGCCCTTCCATAAAGCCTCATACATCGGCTCATTAACCCAGTTTATGCGTGGAAAAACTGCCACTTAATATGGCTTACAATAAAATAAAATAAATTATATATATATATATATATATATATATATACTTTTCATTATTCTTTCATTTACATATATATATATATATACATATACACATATGATTATATGTAAATATTAATCACCTAAGTATATTCATATATACATATATATATATACTTGCATTTAATTCTTAATATATATATTACGCATATATATTTATATATATTATATATATATATATATTACTTTTATTATCCAAAAGATATTTGCAATTAATGTAATTTTAACGATTAAAGAGGATCAAAGATGATTAAAAATATAATTTTCCCTAACATCTCAAAACCCTATCAACTTAAGTTTAGCACTTACCAATACAAAACTCAAATTGACTTGACGAGGTTCCACTAACCTATGCAAGTGAGTGTGTGTGTCTAGTTAGATAGAAATACCAAATATTCCAATACCAATCTCTTCTTTTGGGTGATATTCTCCCTCCCCCTCTAGAGGTTTCAAACTTTCCTGCATCCAACTTAGAGTAACATGTTTGTAGTTAGATGATACCATATAAATCATAGTCACAATATAGCTTAAGCTTCATATAAGCATTTAAAAGTAGTTTCATCACATTGCATATTCATTCATTTAATTTAGCTGTCAAATACCATAGTGACATAATCCATGCATTAATCCATATTTGAACATATAGGTTAAAGTAATTGGATAAATTAAAAATGGGGTGTAACATTTTCCCCTTATGCAGATCATTGATTGTTATTAGCGAATATCCCTCTATCTCAATATTTTTAACTCCCAGGAATATACCTTGATTTAGGGGATTGTAATGAGCCTTGCTTAATCTGACCTCAAAATGCTGATTATAGGCTCATTGAAATATCATCAAACACTTCTAATGCAAACTCAATGCTTGTTAGTCTGTGGTTTCAGTCTGATATATTTTCTTGGAAATGATATCAAAGTACTCTAATTGCTTGTAAATAAAAACTACAATGACTGAGCAATCATCTAAATGCAAGGATGACTCTTTTTGAACTTTTACAATGCACATATATGATTCGTAAATGGGAAACATGCACCTACAAATAAATGACATTTCATCATACAATTGGCATGCCAACTAGAGTATGGGAATGAGAGCTACAACCATAAGCATTTTATCGAACATTTTTCATGCAATTCCTATTATGAAATGTTGACTTTCGGCTAGGGACATTAAGACAAACAGTTATCTTGAAAACTGAAATAAATGCTACAAATATATCATATGCAACTCCTTTTTATTGATGTCCCAATTACAATGCAGATATGAAAGGCCAAGACTCTTGGCTTACAACTGAATATGATATGAAACAAAATACCCAGGTCTGAGTACAATGGCAACAAACAACCAACTTCAAATGTCTATTAAATACATCAATTAAATGCAAGAGAACCTGATCCAATGAAGCGCCTATGTTGTGGGTGATGTAGTAACTCAAATACCAAGTAAATTGTGAAGCAACATGTGTGGTTTTTTCTGCTATATTACGGCCTCCAACAACTATAAATTTTACCCATATTTCAATGTTATGATAGCAACAACTAATCTAGAAATGAGCAGTAATTAAAACCCTTGAAGAACCCTTGAGTAGACTCAACTAAGATGAAAGATACTGTAGTGTTTACTGTTCATTCCACTGTAGCATCCCATACAATTTTTAATATGCAATGATCAACTCTTTAATATTTTGGTCTGCAATTGGTAAACCTTCAAAGTCCTCAAACCCTTGGTTTAATCTTCACTTTAAGCACAAACTGGACCCCTGTATGAAGCCCACAATCAAGCAATAATTCAACTGATATTTCACAGCCTCAAAATTGCAAATCAATGAGAGTGATCATTCCCAAAGATCTCAAGAATGGCATAAACCCTAGTTGGCTCCTTCACCAAATAATCACATCAAAAAAATATCAATTCCTGGATGCAAAAGAATGAGCTTTTAAGTTCCTTATATTCTTTTCTTGTGAGAGCTCAAACACTTTCCTTGCCAATGTGGGATAAAAGATATATTCCCACTTTTAATTTTTCACTTAACTCACTTTATAAACTTAAAGTGACTTTATTATTATAAAGTTACATTATAACTTTATAATAATATTTAAATATTCAGCTTCCACAACATAATTAATTAATACACTTTAAAATCTCTTAAATGAGGGTCATGGCCCCATTGCACATAAAGTGATCTTTAAAACATTATAATTGCACTTTATATTTAATTATTAATAAAGTATTACTTTATTAATAATTAAAATAGCATAACTCCATAAATACTTATTATTTCTCGATTCCGTTTGAACCAAGGAGTTAACTACTACATCCACTGCACATCCAACTGCCTTAGTAAAAATAGTAAGGGTCCCCCTCTATCAACCACTTATTTACTATAAATAGTAAATCCCTTATTATCTGATCAAACCAATGGTGTAAAGGATTAGCACTACAAATGAAGCTTGTTCAGGTGCCCTACTATAGATAGAAACCCTGACTATCCTGAAATAGTCACTTACTATAAATAGTAAGTGTGCCAAACAGAGTCCAATGAAGGTCAAACCTGAATTTTCACTAATCACTAGAGGTTAAGCCATACCAAATACTACCAAATAAGACCCCCTAACCATCTTCTCTAGCCTACGAGGGTCAGGAATAGGTTAAACCATCAACAGTCATGGTCACACTAAAAACAAGACATTGCAGTCCTTCCTCCCTAAAATCGCTTGTCCCCAAGCAATCTCAAGAGCAAAGTAAAAAACAAGTCCACCTGAATCCCAAGGGTAGATCTGTGTAATGTCCCTACAATCACCAAACAACCTCTGTAACACCAGCACTAGCACAACTTGCTAAATCATCTCAATCCCAAAACTGTGATGGTGAATCTGATGTAACCACACTGTTGGAAAGCCAATACCTACCGCTTCCCATTGTGCCATTTTGATACCCTATATCTCCAAAACGCAACAAGTCTCCAAGTCCTAAAAATAATAATCATCATGAGAGAACAAGGTAGGAAACCTGTCAAACCTAGAATCACCATCATGAATGCTAACTACTCTCTAGAAAAAAGTTGGATCATCAAGCTATACCCTATCAACCTCAACATCATTAGAACTATTCACCTAAAGAAATTCATGTACATGTGGGTCAAACGCAAAACTGTATGTACTCTGCATCGTGCACACATCAACAAACTCCTCCATTAGTTGCGTCTAGCATCCCTATACACTAGTAGGACTCCAAACATCTCTATCGTTGCTTAACTCAAGGCTAGGGTCTAGAGTACGATCAACATCCAACTCAAAAAGTGGATTATCATAGGCCATAGTAGTGTCTGCCTCGAACAAAGGATTGTTCACAAACTAAAAACCACCTCCAAACTGATCAGAACCATACATCTCACGTTCCTTCTCCTAAACCACCTCTTTCTCTCCATCCAAATCGGAACTATAGCATGAGGCTGAATCAACATCACTTCCCTCATAATCAAAAATATCATGTGTGTTGTCATCAATGCACCCATCTACATCTAAGGTATTGCTGCTATGTACCTCATAGGATGTCTTAGAAGATGTTGTAGAAGCCATATCCTCATACACTTCCTTTTCCACAATAACTACATGTCCATCCCAAACATTATCTTGAGATTCATTTCCAACAAGTGAATTATCCGTAGTGTCCTTAGGAGACTCAACCAAAATTTCATCCTCTACTAACTATCCATTGCCAAGTGTTGGTTCAAGAGGTGTGCCATGTGCCATAACTTTTGTCCCATGGCTGCAATGTAAATCAGCATGTGTATAAGTCTCCTTAATCCCAATGGCTTCATCATGGAATCCTCTGTGTCCTTCCAAATGATGTGAACCATGAATCTTAACATCCTCATGCAGCATGTGCATCTCCAAATCTTCCTCCTTCATGGCTTCTTCCTCAATGCACTCATGTGTTAAAATGAGGTCTTCCTCAATCTTCTTTACCTCATTATCAGTGCATTGGTGGTTAGGCTCCTATAAACCTTTGCAAGTGAAGCATAGACCTTATCTCCTCATTTCATTTTTTCTCATTATCGGAGTTCCTGTAACTTGATCATTGAGTTTAGATGTAGAACCATCTTCATAATTGGATTTAGTAATTCTACCATACCTGCTCACACTATGCCCATGACTGAATTTTGTGCCTTTAGATTGAATTTTCTCCTTATACACCCTCCTTATATACTTTACCAACCCAATATTTTCGGGCCTCATGATGACAATAAGGTTCAAAAAATTGTTCAGAGAGTATTATGCTTTAATTTTATCTGGAAAACTTTGATATTCCTTAAAGAGTCAAGGAGCTTCCTGTTCATAGCTTTCCTTCATCTTGATGGAATCCTATTCGATCTCTTCCTTTGATTTCCCTATAATATCTTAGTAACCCATAACTTAAATTATGAGTGTTGGCCACTCAAATGATGCAATGTGAGATCTTTGAGTATTTAATTCAAGCCCCAAAAAGATGGCAGGAAACCATTCTGATACCACTATAATGAGCCTTGCCTAATCTGACCTCAAAATGTTGATTATAGGCTCATTGAAATATTGTCAAACACTTCTGATGCAAACTCAATGCTTGTTGGTCTATGGTTTTAGTCTAATATGTTTGCTTGGAAATGATATCAAAGTACTTTCATTGCTTATAAGTAAAAACTACAATGACTGAGCAATCATCTAAATGCAAGGATGACTCTTTTTGATCTTTTACAATGCACATATATGATTCTTAAATGGGAAAAATACACCTACAAAAAAGTGGCATTTCATCATAGAATTAGCATGTCAACTAGAGTATGGAAATGAGAGCTACAACCATAAGCATTTTATCGAACATTTTCCATGCAATTCCTATTATGAAATGTTGACTTTCAACTAGGGACATTAAGAAAAAACATTATCTTGCAAATTGAAATAAATGCTACAAATATATCATATGAAACTCCTTTTTATTGATGTCACAATTACAATGCAGATATGAAAAGCCAAGACTCTTGGCTTACAGCTGAATATGATATGAAAAAAATACCCAGGTCTAAGTACAATGGCAACATACAACCAACTTCAAATGTCTATTAAATACTGAAATTAAATGTAATAGAACCTGGTCCAATGAAGTGCCTATGTTGTGGGTGATGTAGCAACTCAAATACCAAGTAATTTGTGAAGCAACACGTGTGGCTATTGCTGCTATAGTACGACCTCCAACAACTATAAATTCTACCCAGATTTTAATGTTATGACAGTAGCAACTAATTTGGAAATGAGCAACAATTAAAACCCTTGAAGAACCCTTGAGTAGACTCAACTAAGATGCAAGATATTGTAGCATTTACTGTTCATGCCACTATAGCATCCCATACAATTTTTTATATGCAATGATCAACTCTTTAATATTTTGGTCTACAACTAGTAAACCTGCAAACTCCTCAAACCCTTGGTTTAATCTTCACTTTAAGCACAAATTGGACCTCTGTATGAATCTGACAGTCAAGCAATAATTTAGCTGATATTTCATAGCCTCAAAATTGCAAATCAATGGGAGTGATCATTCCCAAAGATCTCAAGAATGGCAGAAACCCTAGCTGGCTCTTTCACCAAATAATCACATCAAAAAAATATCAATTCTTGGATGCAAAATAATGAGCTCTTAAGTTCCTTTTATTCTTTTCTTGTGAGAGCTCAAACACTTTCCTTGCCAATGTGGGATAAAAAATATATTCCCACTTTTAATTTTTCACTTAACGCACTTTATAAACTTAAAGTGACTTTATTATTATAAAGTTACATTATAACTTTATATTAACATTTAAATATTCAGCTTCCACAACATAATTAATTAATGCACTTTAAAATCACTTAATGAGGTTCATGGCCCCATTGCACATAAAGTGATCTTTAAAACATTATAATTAAAATAACATAACTCCATAAATACTCATTATTTCTCGATTCCGTCTGAACCAAGGAGTTAACCAGTGCATCCACTGCACATCCAACTGCCTTACTAAAAATAGTAAGGGTCCCTCTCTATCAACCACTGATTTACTATAAATAGTAAATCCCTCATTATCTCATCAAACCAATGGTCTAAAGGATTAGCACTACAAATGAAGCCTGTTCAAGTGCCCTGCTATAGATAGAAACCCTGATTGTCCTGAAATAGTCATTTACTATAAATAGTAAGTGTGTCAAATGGAGTCCAATGAAGGTCAAACCTAAACTCTCATTGATCACTAGAGGAAAATCCATATCGAATACTACCAAATAAGACCCCCTAACCATATTCTCTAGCTTACGAGGGTCAAGAATAGGCTAAACCATCCACAGTCATGGTCATGCTAAAAAGGGGACATTATAGCCATGCCAGAGGGCCACAAGCTTAGATTCATTATTTATCCCAACTAGCAAGGGTATTCTTAGTTATCTTATCAACATCCCTTAATCATCCCTAAATATGCACAGGTAGTGACTAAAGTTCCTAGGTTACCTCTTGAGGCACCATCAAAGTTTAGTTTTACCTAGATCCCATTCTTGAGGGAATCCAAACTATGATTTTCGTGACATGTTTTGGTCCTATCACCTCATGAATGGGGGGGACCAACAATCCAGGCCAAGATTTTAGAATTAAGTTGTCCCATGAGGAGAAGATCTTCTTGGGGATAGAGTTGTTTCTAAAATAGTTATTGACTACCTCCACTATGACTAACTCTAGTTTCACTAGGAACGAGTCAAGATCTAAGCATTTGTCTTAAAATATTTGCATGTTTCTCTCCTTCCATACCTCCAATATGAGAGTGGATGGGGCTATAATCCAAAAGCTTAATAAGGAAGATTGAAATCCTCAATTAGGCCATGCAACAAATAGATTAATGATATCTGCAGGTAAGGGGTTGTACCAACATACTTCTTCATTATGTGGATCCAACACTCTCTAGTGAATTGGTATTCCAGTAATAAGAGATTTGTTGATTCTTTGTTACCTTCGCATAAGACACATCTAGTCATCCTGCACACACCCAATTTCCACATACGATCACCCATGAGGATTTTCTTCTAGAGTGCAACCCATACGAAGGTGCCAAATTTTGATAGGAAATACTTGTTCCAATAGATATAATATGGCCAATTTTATTTCTTCACCTAGCTAGTAGCTACTTCATATCCCATTTTGACTTTATACAACCCCAATTTGGCCATGCACCATTTAATTGTATCCTCCTTTTCAAATACATAGATCCTTATCCTTGCTAACTATTCCTTAAGGTTGGTGATATGATCTTTTGCAACATTCAATCCATTTAATGACTTCCCCTCCCACTTAGTTATTTGTTTAACTAGGAATGGTTCCATGTAATCTCTTATGATCATGCCCCATGTTTCTTTCAAGAGACTCATGATGTCAACTAATTATCCCTAGACGTCAGGGAAGGAGCACCATCCCAAGAATCCTCCCCAAAAATTTCCTTCCTATCATCTACAATATCCCAAAAACAATGATTATTTATCAATTTCCTACAATCTAACATGATGTTCCATGTAGCCGAACCACTTGGTGGATTTTTCATGGTGATAATGTGTTATGGTTCTTCACAATCTAGGTACTTGTGTTGGAGGAAAATTTCCCATTTTTCTTTAGGATAAGAGTACATGCTCCATACCAATTTTCCTCCTTGGGAAATGTTGAGTATAACTCAGTTTTGAAGACTAGTGCCACTAGCATCTTTTGACTTGCAAATTTTGTCACAAGCCACAAGTGGGAACTTCTTACAATATTTTTCTCCTTGCTAAAATATTTTTTCATAATTTCCTTACTACTACATCATGTGTCTTAGCCAGTAATTTAAAGCTTAACATCATGTATGTGGGGAGCATTGAGATCGTAGACTTAAGCATTTTGATATTTCCTACCAAGGATAGCCATTTTCCTTTCCAAGTTTCTATTATGTTTTTGCACCTTTTTTCTCCTATTTCCCAAAGAATCACCTTACATGCCCCACCAAAGATGAGATTCCCAAATATTTTATATTCAATTTGCTTATTTTAAGGTCTAGGATGTTGGCGATCTCTTGTTGCTTACAAAGTACAATTTTGAAAAGAGCACTTCCAACTTGTGCCAATTGACTTATTGGCTCAAGGCTTTACAACAGGTGACTAATGTGTATCTAATGGTCCTTTCTTCCTTTCTTGAGGCTACACCAAACAATAGAGTATCATTAAGAAACTGTTGATAAGTAATTGGGGGCACATTTGGTGCTATTCTTATACCCTTCCAATCTCTTTTTTTCCCTTGCTTCATGGATAAGGCACCATGAAATGCTTCAACCATTATTATAAACATGAAGGGAGAGAGTCGGTCCCCTTGTCTTAGTCCTATAGATGATGGAAAGAACCTGTGAGGGCTCCCATTAATTAATACAAAGAATATAGGGGAAGAAATGCAACTTTGGATCCATCTACACCATTCATCACAAAAACTCATATTTTCTAATAACTTATAAGGAATTGTCTATCTACCTCATCATAGGACTTCTATATGGGTGATCCCACATAATTGGTTACAATTGCATTGACAAACAAAAATTGCTTGGGTGCTCAAAAAAAAATTGGGGGTTCACTAGCTCAAACTCCATGTCGGCCATTTTTTTGAATAAAAAAATGGTATTGCTTTTTTTAATGTTGTTTTAAGGGGGTTCTAGAAAACCCCCCTTCTAGTGAACCCCCCTTTTCTTGAAGGGGTTCCAAGGGGTTCACTAGAACCCCCCCTTTTTTTCCCTTGCCCCCCTCCATTTACAATTTTATGTAGAATTTTGGGTTTCAAGGCTTAGGCTGAGGATCAAAATGGAATTAGCTAGATATCGTAATTACAAATCTAAATTTAAAAATAAAAAATAAAAAAAATTATCCTTCATAGGAAAAAAGTTATGTTTTGTACAATAAACATCATGCTTTAAAAATGGTGTTTATTATTAAAAACTAGTTATCAAAGGAGATGGAAAAAGAAATGCAATTTGATTCCAACTTTAAAAATATATATATTTAGAATTTGTAGAAAAATGCCACAAATCACTAGTTTGCATCATCTTCAAATTCCTCATGTTTTAGCAGCTATAGGTGTCTAAAAGTGAAGGTTTAGTTCAAAATGTTCATTTCAATGTCAAGTTTGGCCAAAAAGTGTAACCCACTATTGTGGGATCACCCATTATATGTCTAGCTTGAGAATCATACTTTTTGTTTTTGCTTTCCTTATGTTGTGAATAGCTTTGTGAGAAATGATGATTCCCTTTGTGATTGACCTTCCTAGGGTGAATCCACTTTATTCTTCGATGATGATGTCGGGGAGTAGTTTCTTTAAACTATTTGTCATAGATTTTGTTATTATCTTGTATGCCACATTGCATAGGGAGATTGTTATGAAGTCTTCCATTTTTTCCACTTCCTACTTCTTGGTAATGTGTGAAATTAATGTGTTGTTCTAGTCTTTTAACATAGTGGTCAAATTCCTTGACTCTTCCATGGCATCAAAAATATTCTTTCCTAATATATGCCAAAATCAATGATAGAAGCAATGCCAGGAAATCATTTGGACCCAAGGCTTTATCTCCTGATAGTTGCATGGCTGCCAATCTCACCTCATCTTCTAAAATTGGATGATAGAGAGACCAATTTTGGCCTTCTGTAATCATACAAGGTATTTTGTTGAGGACTTCTTCTTGGACAATTGGGTCAATTATGTTGTTTGCATTTAGAAGGCATTCAAAGTAGGTCATTGCTTCATTGCCTATATCCTCCCATGTTTCTAACCTTGTACCTTCTTCATTATTTATGTAGGTGATACTATTGAGGTTTCTTTTGATTTTTATTATATTGTGGAAGTATTTAGTGTTTATATCCCCCTCCTCTAACCAACATTCCCTTGATTTTTGACACCAAAATATTTCCTCTCGTTGAAACACTTCTACATATTTTTCCTTCAATGATTTTTCTTTTATGTATGTGTTTTGGAACATTCCATTCCTTATGATATCTTCATTCTATTATATCAGTTTCTTTTCCAAGTTTCTATTTATCCAAAGATGTTATTGAAGTATGTAATATTCAACTCCTTTAGCATTCTTTTTACATAGGTGAGTTTCTTGAATATTGTAATCATTTTTGTTCCCTTATCATGTGGTGCCTAATGCCACCATTCATTGATTTTTTTTCTATTTCCTTATACCGAAGCCATAATTTCTTGAATTTGAACGGGCATTTGTTACGTTTGTGGTCTGGAGAAATGGTGAGTTGGACCGGGGAGTGGTCCAAACCACATAGCCCCAAGATTTTTGCTTTCCCTATCAAGTTTGATGAGTCCCAATTACCCCCTATGAAGAAGCTATCCTATCTTCCTGCCACAAAAATGTGTTTGTGTCTCCTATTCGACCAAGTGAATATGTCATTTCCAACCTTCATGTCAATTAATGTATTATTCTCGCCCCCTAGGTCATATGGTTAAGTACCTTTGCACTAATTAGTAAGAGAAAGAATAGTTGAATCCAAGAAAAACAACATAAAAATATGTAATCTTCTAAAATAATTAATTTTTTTTTTCTATAAGATATTCAATAGTCATCATTTCCATTGTTCTATTATTATTATTGTTTTATTAATACTTTTCAAATATTAAAATGGTGGCATTTTGAAAGATTTAACATCAAATCTAGATCATCGTTGTAATTGGATATGGGAGAACAAGTCTAGAATAATAGTTGTTTGGTTGAGAGCTAAACATTGATGGGTATCTATTTTTCTAAAGTTGCCTAAGACATGTTCATGGCCTCATCCCCTAATTATTGCACCTCTAGAGAATTTGAACCTCAAGGAATATTGATCTCTAGGAATATATTATCACCCTCACCAATTATACTAAAATAATTATACTACAATGTTTTTAAAGAATTTGAATCTTAAGGAATACTATACTCTAAGAATATATTATCACCCTTACCAATTATACTAAAATAATTATACTACAATGCTTTTAGAGAATTTGAATCTAAAGGAATATTGTACTCTAAGAATACTTTTAGAGAATTTGAAAAGAATACTGTACTCTAAGAATATATTATCACCCTCATCAATTATACTAGAATAATTATACTACAACGTTTTAATAATTCATTACATTTTAACATCAAAACCGTTCGAGAATAAATAAATATATATAAAAGAATAAATCAGTTGTGATTCTTATTGGCTATTTATGAGATTTTTATGTGGGCATGACCTCAAAGAGCACTATTAGATTATTCCTTTCCAAGGAGGGAGAATTCTTTAACTCCTGTCCATTAAAGCATTATCTGCTGTGGGGAGGAATATAAAGAGAATGTAGAGATCTTAACCTCCAAAATAATCAGAATCAATGTCATTCCTTTTTCAATGTGTTTGGATCTGTGTTATCTTTCTTATGGCAATTGTGGGTATTGCTTTTTGTTTTCACTTTTAAAATGGCGAGGAATCTCAGTATCATTAGTGGTTGATGGATGACAATTTGAAAATTCTGTCACTAAATATGCCAGACTGTGAAAATTATTTCTGTTAATATGCCACCATTGCTGTAGTAGAAAAATTGCTCTCATTAGCTTAAGATCCGTGGCCTTAGGTGTAAAGGAAATTATTGATTGAGAAGGTTTTAAGTAAGGATTTTTAGGATGAGAGGCACATTATGCATGGTGTTGTGAGTATATATCATTATAATTATTATATTTTGAAAAGAATTTGGTGCAATTCAGTTATTATTTTAGTGATAGTTTCTCATTCAGATTGTCCTTTTATTTTTAATTTTGTATCAATTTTAAATCTCAACTTCCACATTTTAATGGGGTTGGATTCAATTTTAGTTTAATGTAGCTTTTATTTTTAAATATTATTGATGCTATATAGATTTATTTAGAGATGGTTAGTATTTCAAGATTTTGATGCAATCAAAGGATGATCTAATTTTTATTCTTGTTTTATTATAAGTTATTTTTAAATTGATACATTTTAAATGACTTTACGAATAAAGATAGATACTATGAATGGCATCTTATGTGATAAGGTATTCAATCAATTTAAATTTTAATTGATTTCTATACTATTTTATGCATTCTTGATTTTAGTAAGTCTTTTGTAATTGTCACCAATTCTTGTGGTTTAGGTAGAAGTAAAAATCTAATGTGAAAAAGTAGAGTTGTGCTACACATGAACTACTATCGTCTAAAAATAATTCGTGTCTATGATTTGGAATTACTTAGAATTATTAGTGCACTAAAAATATGAAGATATTTGTTGGAAAAAATATTGATCATAATAGTTTATAATACATTTCCACTCAACCTCAATTAAATATTAGAAAGTAACTATGGATGAAAATGTTCACTAAATATGATTTTGATACCACTTTGTCCCTTGCAAAGAGAATTTTAGTAGTTAACACTCTAAATAGAAAATATACTTATACAAATATCTTTACACTTGAATGAAGTGGTTTTGAACAAACTATTAAAGCTAATCATCTATTGATAATTACATCCATATTATTTATGAGGGTTTAAAAATATTTCTTATTACATATATTTGAATGATTGACTTAGTTCTTATCTATTAAAAACTAAAATATTTATGTATTACAATGAATGACTTTTGTTGAGAAATAGGGTAAACTATTATAGTTAAAAACATGTTCACTTAGTACACAAATCTCAAATTAAAATATCATATGATTAACCATGATATTATTGTGAGAAAATTTAAATCAGCAAACACAAAATAAAACTCATAACATCAAAAGTACATAGAGAAACCCTTTCAAACAAATTTGCTATCAAAGAGAGGAATATATATATATATATATATATATATATATATATATCATCATTCAATCTTAATAGTACTAGTAAAATAATATTTCTTAACTTGTGAATTACCACTAAAACAATTATCTGCTACAACCAATTAATAGAAGATTGGAAAGATAAATACACAAGTGGATTCACCAAAACCAACTACCAAGAAACCATGGTATGGAAAAATACAACACCCCAATATGAAAATAAATTAATACACTATAAATAACACCAGTCATTCAAGAATCTTTGATCACTCAAAATTAACAACACTTCCCCAAAATTATCACTCTAGCATATGCTCCATTATGCATGAGGGACCCAACTACTCAATAATGAATAAATGACCCACTCTCTTTCCTAGCAATTAGGAATGGAAAGTGGTGCAGATGAAGTCAAATCAATTTGTAACCACCATTTCCATAAGAAACCTTCGTCGAGAATGGCACTAAAAATAATATTTCACGTTATAAGGTGAATAATAGTTAAATAATCTCTCAACTACCTACATGATCATCCAAGTACCCATTCTCAAGGTGTTGGGGATTAGACATTAGTAAATACAATTACAATGATAATATCACCTTATTCTAACATTTTCCAACTTGATATTATCTATTGAAATTTCATAAAAGGGAAACATAAAATAAATCGAGTATATGATGCAAGGCCCACCTCCCTACACTATAAGAACTTAGTCATGCTCACTAGTTTTCTAAGTGACTTTGTAACATTATCCCAAATTTTAAACTTTTAAATCATGACCTTACTCTCCACCATCTCATAAACAAAGTGATATTGAGCATCGATATGCTTTGTAAAAGTATGGTACATGGGGTTTCTAGCCAAAAAAATAACAATCTAGTTACCACATCTAATTTGAACCACCTTATAATTGATACTAACCCTTCATAATCTTTGTAACCAAACTACCTCTTTACAAACATGTGTAGTAGCAATGAACTCCACTTTGATAATGGACAAAGCAACTATGTTTTACCTCTTAATTATCTAACTAATAACACAAATTAGAGAAGACACATAGCCATTAGTGGAATTTCAACTATTGTATTGACCTTCCCAATCTGCATCAACAAATCTATATATCCAACATCTTATCCACGTCATTAGAACTATGATAACATAAGTATTGATTATCAAAGGTCAGTTTGGAACTCTAGGAGCTCTGGGATTTATGTGGACCTTGGTTTTTTAAATGTTTATATTGAGTGTATACTTCTCTATGATTGTTTGATAGTCTTGTTTCTTGGAAATTGAATAATAGTTTCATAAATTTTATTTTATTATGGAAATTAGGATTTAATTGAATCATCTTATGTGCAAACCTTAATTCAATCAAAGGAATAAAATTAATCATAGTAAGTGTTCAATTTGGTTCATTTTATCTAGTTAATTAAGTGATATGTTAGTCATTTCTTTACCTTTTATCTATTGTGAATCTAAATTGGTGTTAGGGTAGGAGGAATTTAGCAATGAAAGCAACATGTCTTTTCCTAATGAAATGTATTATAGCCAATATTTTTTGTAAGTGAAATTTCCTTGTATTTATTTAATCATGTATGTATGGGAAAGTGACTTCCTTATAAAACTATCACATTACATGTGTAGACATTGTAAATTCGCTGAAGTGGAAATAAAAGGGTTAAAATTATGCAAATCATGAGGATTTTGCATTCTTATAATAATGAGTGTGATGTTTACTACTTATGTATCATATGGGTAAGTGCAAAAAGATGGGGGGCCAAAAAGGGGTCTTAAGTTGCCGCTTTTTTTCTAAAATCAAGAAATATTGACCTTGGATGAGAAATTGAGGATAGTTACACTCAAAATTTTAAGATGCAACAAAAAAAATGTAGCAAGTGCTCCAGGTCTTCTTTCTAAACTACTAATTTTTAAAAAACAATATAGACTAAGGGGTTCAAAAGAGGGAGCCACATAAATTGGTGATATTTTTTAATCAAAAAACATAACATAGTGACTTTTGTGGCTCCCTCAAAAGGTTAACTTTTTTTTGGTATTTTTTAAATCACTTCAGTGAGAAATTGGCTAACAACATGTAGTTTATAACCAATTTTTATACTAATTTTTTAATGAATATTTAATTTTTTACTAATTTTCAAAGTGGACACTGTATCTTGAAAAATAGAATTTCGGTCATGCTACCCCTATAAATTTTAAAAACTAATTGATTTTTTTTTAATATGTGTAGAATGGAGTCTAGTTTCTAAAAATGTAATTTATTTGAAATTTCAATGAATGGTTAATTTGTAACTAAAAAAATACCAAACACTAGTTTTTGACCAAAAAAATGGACACACAAACAAAAGAAATTAAAGATGAAAGGTTTAACAAAGTCAAAATGTGAAAAAATTACATCTTTAAATAGTTAAGAGAGTGCCCAAATTACCCAAGTGTTTGATTTGTTTGACCTTGAAACACATGCAAACGTGACGGTTAGCATGTGGTGCAGGGGCACCTTGTCAATTTTTGTCAATATGGTCACATGTTTGGTTTTTAGGTGTTTAGAGTTTTGTTGGATGTAATAAGGTCATAAAAAACCATTTTCTAATGTATGGAGTCATATTGGGTCGGTTTGGAGTCATATTGTTAAAATTTTACAAAAAGTTGAAAAGTTGCTTGTGAAACTTTGCATTTTTGGTCATAGGTGGAAGTTGAAGAGTCATACATTCAAAAAGTAGCTTTGAACCATTTTTTTTTGTTGTACAAGTTTAAATTGGCCTGAAAACATTTGAGGCAATCTTCTGGATGTAATTTTGGTGATCAAGCAACATTGAAACTCTGTTTCCTGTGAGATTTACGTGTTTTTTGTTGCTTCAGAGATCTATACGCTCTCCATTTGACATGAATTGAATTGGAATTGGTAGAGTAATGAATATTCTTTTATTTGGTTGTGGTTGTGTATATTTTCATTGAGAATTGAGGTAGTTTGAAGTGATTTTCTGAAAATGAACTGAAAAACCTTGTTTTGAGGGTTTGGAAGTGTAAAATGGCATAAGAGGCTATTCCACCAATGAAATGCTCTAAAATTTTGTGGAATGGTGTTATATAGGGTTTAATTTCATGTTTTTTAGGTTGTAGATGCAGGGAAGGAGGTTATGGGCTAATATGGTGGTGCCCTAGAGTGAAATTTACAAGTTTTCATGCAAATGAGAGGTGTAGGTGTTAGGGTTTGATGACAAAGCACTGGTAAAGAGTGGTAGTTATTTTGTGAAGCATTCACATACCATATTTGTTATGTTTGAAGTTTTTGGTTGCAAAGTGGAGGCTTGGAGTTGGTAGTTTCAATAAACCCTCTTGTGTACAAGCCTAAATAGGCCTAAATAAGGGTTTTGGGGTTTGGGGTTTGGTGAACTAGAAGGTGTTTCAGTTGAAAAAAATTATTGATTCAGACCATTTGTGACGTTTAAAGAACATTGGAATATATTTTAGTGGATTGGGTGAAGAGTTTCACAAAGGTGCTTTGTAAAACAGGGCTAATTGAGCATCATTTTAGCGTAGCAGTCAAAATAAGAAGGTGAAGTTCCAAAAAAAAGGTATGCACAAATTAGATATGTTAAAAAAATCCATAAAGGGTATCTAGAATGCCAATTCTTTTGTGGGTGTGAAACTTCTTTTGAAAGATATGAAAAAAATTCACTATTTGATATGCTACAAGAAGAATATGAAAAAATTGTTCAACAATGCCAAGTTAGGGTTTTAAAGGTTAAAGGATTGTTTGAATTTGATTTAATTGTGATTGTTTGAAGATCTCCTCCCTGCTCTACATCAATTGGTATCAGATAATAGGTTTTGATCTTCTGAAGGAAAGTGGTCAAAGTTTGAAGAGGGAAAATTGCAATTTGAAGAAGGAAAGATGCCTCCTAAAGGTAATGCAGTCATGGCTAGAGAGATAAGGATTTTGAAAGAGTCTCAAGAAATAGTTTTGGCTAGACTTGTAGCATTGGAAACAAATCAAAGGAGATGAAAGGCCATTGAAGAAGAAAGTGACCAAGAGGAAGAGGAAGAGGGTGAGAATGAAAACCCTCAGAGAGGAGTCCAAGGTGATGATGAGTTGGACCCTGATGAAAGAAGGATGGTTAAGATGTTGAAGGCTATCAGAGGAGATGCTTCTGAGATGAAAATGGATTTTCCAATGTATAGTGGAAATTTAGATGTTAAAGAGGTGTTGGACTAGATTAATGCACTAGACAATTACTTTGAGTACAAGGAGGTAGTAGATGATCAGAAGGTAAAATTTTCTAAGACTAAGTTAAAAGGCCCTACCCTAGCATGGTGGAACTACGTGCAAGAGGAGAGAGTAAAGAAGGGAAAAAAAAGATAATATCATGGGATAGAATGGTAGCGAAGGTGAAGGGACAATTTCTACCTACGGATTATGAAATTCAGACATTTAGGAGGTTATAGAATCTAAAGCAAAAAGAGTTGGATGTCATGGCATACACTGAGGAGTTCCATAAGTTAAGAATTAGAACAAGACATGTTGAGGATGAAAGAGAAAAGGGTGCAAGGTACCTAAATGGCCTAAGGTACAATATTCAAGATGAAATCAACCTCACTACACCTAGGATAGTTGAAGAGCGCTTTCAGTTGGTTATCAATGCAGAGGAAAGGATAAAAAGAAGGCAAGAAAGACAAGGAAGAGGCAGAGGTAGCACTAACAGAGGAAGAGGTTCAAGGAATTCCTACAAAGACCAAGTTGTTGATCAAAGATGTGGCTTTAGAGGTAATGGATCAGGTTTTAGAGGAAGATTTGGTGGACAAGGTAGAGGTTCAAACACATTTTCAGGGAGATGTTATCATTGCAATCAGTTTATCCATCAACCATGGAAGTGTCTGGATAAAAAAGATTCTACTTCAACTAGTGGTGATAAGAGAGTTCAATTGGTGTAAGAGAAAGATTGTGAGATTGCTAACTCTCCTAATTAGCTTGCTGCTTCAAAAGTTGGAGAATCCTTAATGGTTAGAACACTCCTCAACGCATCAAAGGAGAAGGAGGCGTTACAAAGGAGAACACTTTTCAAGACAACTTGCAAATGCATGGGAAATGTATGTAAAGTTGTAATAGATTCTAGAAGTACAAATAACATGGTGTCTATTGAAATGGTTGATAAACTTAAGCTAGAAAAGATACCACATGATACACCTTATAAGGTTTTTTATTTGAATGAGAGTCGATCTATTTTGGTGCATGAGCAAGCTTGGGTTGAATTTAGTATAGGTGGATACAAAGATAGGATTATATGTGATGTGTTGCCTATGGATGTGTGCCATTTGCTGCTAGGGAGACCATGGAAGTTTGATAGGCATGCAATATATGATGTTAGGAACAATACTTATGAGATTTAAAAGGATGGAATCTCTTTTACTTTGAATCCATTGCAGGAAGATGATAAAGGGAAGATTATGAAGTCTAAGGTGATAATGTTGGGTTAGAAAGAGTTTGTAAAGATGGAGGAAGAAAAGAATATGGAGGTTGCAGCCACTTCAAGAATTGAAGGTACCAAGATAGTAGAGGTGAAGAGTGATCTAGTTTTAGGGAAACTAAGATTGAGAAGGTCGAGGATGAATTGATTGTGGAGATTCAAGAGTGGGTTAAGAAGCATGTTGAGGTGGTGATGAAAAGAATGTTTTGTTCATTGTGTCCAAAAGAGGCTGATGGTAATTCAAGGTTTGGTAAATTTGAGGTTGGTAAACCTAATGTTAGTTATTTCATATCAAAGTTTTATACACCTTCAATGGAGCAATAGACATAATGGCAGATCAACAAATGGAAGAGGTGAAAGGTAAGAGTGAGGAGTATATTTTTAAGAAGGTAAAAGAGGCATTGCATTCATTGTTTGCACAAGAAGGTGTTAATAATTATTTTTTGTCAAAAGTTAGGTTGTATGGAGAGGCAGCAGTTGTAAGTGCATCACAATAGATGGAAGTGATGATAGTGGTGAAAAATAGTGGTGAAGAAATCAAAGATAGACTCCAAGGGAAAAAAGATAAAATTTAAGCAAATAAAGGGAGGTTTGGTTAAGAAGAAGAAGAAGAAGAAAATTCAATTCAAGAATGGAAGAGGTTTGGTAGCAGGTATAGGGGCAGATGTGACAACATTACCTAATGAAAGAGTAATCAAAGAACATCCATCAAGTGGAGGACAACAGTCTCAAGGAAAGAACAGGTCAAAGGAAAGGCACAATGCATGTTTCCAATACTTGACTCATTGGAAGAAATCACCATATGGGGATGCAAATTCAAGATCATTGAATGATGACATGCAACACAGTTTTTGTTGTAACACATTCCTCAAGGGGACTTGAGTTTTTCTTATGTCCGGGTGTATGGTGCAGGGGCACCTTGTCATTTTTTGTCAATATGGTCACATGTTTTGTTTTTAGGTGTTTAGAGTCTTGTTGGATTTAATAAGGTCATAATAGACCATTTTCCAAGGTATGGAGTCATATTGGGTCAGGTTGGAGTCATATTGTTAAAATTTTGCAAAAAGTTGAAAATTTGCTTGTGCAACTTTTTATTTTTGGTCATAGGTTGAAGTTGAAGAGTCATACATTCAAAATTAGTTTTGAACTATTTTTTTTTGGTTGGACAAGTTTAAATTGGCCTAAAAACATTTGAGGCAATCTTTTGGATGTAATTTTGGTGATCAAGCAACAATGAAACTCTATTTTCTAGTGATATGGCTCTGTACACTCTCCATTTGACATGAATTGAATTGGAATTGGTAGAGTAATGAATCTTCTTTGATTTGGCTATGGTTGTGTATATTTTCATTGAGAACTAAGGTAGTTTGAAGTGATTTTCTAAAAATGGTCTGAAAAACCCTATTTTGAGGGTTTGGAAGTGTAAAATGGCATAAGAGACCATTCCACCAATGAAATGCTTTAAAATTCAGTGGAATGGTGTTAGATAGGGTTTAATTTCATGTTTGTAGGTTTTAGATGCAGGGAAGGAGGTTTTGGGCCAATATGGTGATGGCCTAGGGTGAAATTTACAAGTTTTCATGCAAATGAGAGGTATAGGTGTTAGGGTTTGATGACAAAGCATTGATAAAGAGTGCTAGTTGTTTTGTGAAGCATGTGCAGACCATATTTGGTATGTTTGAAGTGTTGGGTTGCAAAGTGGAGGCTTGGAGTTGGTAGTTTCAATAAACCCTCTTGTGTACAAGCCTAAATAGGCCTCAATAAGGGTTTTGGGGTTTGGTGAACTAGAAGGTGTTTCAGTTGGCAAAATTTGTTGATTCAAACTATTTGTGACCTGTGAAGAACATGGGAATAGATTTTAGTGGATTGGGTGAAGATTTTCACAAAGGTGCTTTGTAAAACAAGGCTAATTGAGCCTCATTTCAGCGTAGCAGTCAAAATAAGAAGGTGAAGTTCCAAAACAAAGGTATGCACAAATTAGATATGTTAAAGAAAACCATAAAGGGTATCTATAATGTTAATTCTTTTGTGGGTGTGAAACTTCTTTTCAAAGATATGAAGAAAATTCACTGTTTGATATGTTAGAAGAAGAATATGAAAAAATTGTGAAACAATGCCAAGTTAAGGTTTTAAGGGTTGAAGGATTGTTTAAATTTGATTGAATTATGATTTTTTGAAGATATCCTCCCTGCTCTGCATCAACATGAATGTGATTATGTGAAATCTTGTAGAATATGCAAAACACGTCGTTGTATGTTGGGAAGGAACTCCAAGCCTTTGGGTTGGTAATACAAAGAAAATACCAAGCCTAAGGCTTGGGGATTCCCAAATCAAGAAATACTACGAGCCCATTATAATGCACTCTCATTATTTCATAGTTTTGACATGATTTTTGTGTTTGTGCTCAGGAGATTCCTAAGAAAGACATAATGTCAGCACTTTATAATGTGCTCGTGTTACATGTCTTGCTTTGTGTTAAATGCTAGTCTATTAATGTATGTATATATATTTGTATGTATGTATGTATGTATGTATGGGCATGTATGTATGTATGTATGTATGTATGTATGTAAGATTCTATGTATATATGTATGTATGCTTGTATGTATGTAAGTATATATGTATGCATGTATGTATGTATGTCTGCTTATATGTATGTATTTAGAGGGAGGGATAATTTTAGAGAGAGAGAGAGAGAGAGAGAGAGAGAGAGAGAGAGAGAGAGAGAGGAGAGAGAGAGAGAGAGAGAGAGAGAGAGAGAGAGGAAGGGTGCTAGAGGGAGAGACTTAAGAGAGGGGGGGGATGGGAGGGAGAGTGAGGGTGTGGGAGGGAGAGACCTGAGAGAGAGGGAGAGAGAGAGAGGGAGTGGGGGAAAGGGGATTGGATTAAGAGGGACTTATCTAGGTATGGTGGGATGGATAGAGAGAGAGGGGGAGAGAGAGACACGGAGAGAGAGAGAGTTATCTCTAGGTAGGGTGCCAAAGGGAGAGACCTAATAGTGAGAGAGAGAGAGGGTGGGAGGGAGAGACTTGAGAGATAAGGAGAGAGAGAGGGAGTGTGAGAGATAGGGAGTGGGAGAGAGAGAGAGTTATCTAGTTATGTAGGTAGGGTGCCTTAGGGAGAGAGATGAGAGAGAGAGACGAGGAGGGAGAGACTTGAGAGAGAGGGAGTGGGAGATAGAGGGATGGTAGAGAGATAGAGGGAGTGAGAGAAACTTGAGAGAGGGAGAGGGGGTGGGAAGGAGAGACCTAAGAGAGAGGGAGAGGGAGAGATGGGGTTGGAGTGAGGACTTATCTTATCGGACTTTAGGAGAGTGGGAGGGAGATCCCTAGGGATGAGAGAGAGGGAGAAGAGAGAGAGGGGGTTGGAGTGAGAGGGACTTATCAAGGTAGGATGG
This sequence comes from Sequoia sempervirens, assembly GCA_007258455.2. Classification (NCBI taxonomy): domain Eukaryota; kingdom Viridiplantae; phylum Streptophyta; class Pinopsida; order Cupressales; family Cupressaceae; genus Sequoia; species Sequoia sempervirens. The sequence continues at coordinate 300,995,517 of VDFB02193867.1, forward strand.
GAGAGATAGAGGGAGGGAGAGAGAGAGAGAGAGAGAGAGAGAGAGATTATGGTTTAGGGTTTAAGGGTTGAGGTATTAAAGGTTTAAGGGTAAAACATTGAGGGTTGAGGGATTAGGGTTTAAGGCATAATGTCTAGGGTTGAGGGTTTAGGGATAGGGTTTATGATTTAACGTTTAAGGGTTGGGGGTTGATAATTTAGGGATATGGTTTAGGGTTAAGTGAGATACCTATATGGCTAAGGAGGGATGGATGGATAAGAAGAGAGAGAGAGAGAGAGAGAGAGAGAGAGAGAGAGGAAACCTTTAGAAAATCAACATCTTCATAACACGAGTGTGTTTTGAAGAAGTTTGAAAGATATAGCCATTTTGTATAGCAAGAAAAAATGTGCTTGTATTATAACATGAGCACGTTATAATGTGAGTGCATTTTGACTTGCTCTAAAAATGGTGAGAATTTTAGCACACCCATGATCCAAACCCACATGTTTATTATTCTACTGGTTATGTGTGTGTTCCAACAAAAAAGAGCTTTTTGATGTTGTTGGGAAGTGCACAAGCAATTTTTTCACATTCTACCACCTTTGCATGAACTTTCCACCACCTTTTTATGGTTTTCCAACTTAGGAAGGAGGAAATAACATAGTTTTCACATCGAATTTGATATAATCAATTCAAGTCTCAATTTTTGTAGTGTTGCAATGTTAATTGTGATTGAATTGTAGGAATTTAACATTATACATTGGTTATTTGTATTGTTTTTAGTAATTCTATTTGAGAGAGACACAATTGAACGTTGAAAAGGAAGCAAGCTTGTGAAAAACTCAAATTTTTGAGGAGTTTGATTCAAGAAGAAAAAAATATTACATAATTGGGTAGTTCCTCAATTCGAATCTTTGGTTTTTAGGTACGTCAAGTCTTTACACATTTTCCTTAATTCTACTATGTTTCTTTATCATCCCTTATCATACATGCTTAATACAATGCTTTGATTTTGTTATTATGCATATTTCATGTTCATCAAATTGTTTGTTTCTCATTACAACCTTAGCTCCTCTTGGCACATTTTAAACTACACAATTCTTTACACTTGACAATTACATTTTAAACCACATCTCTTTAAGGCATTTTGTTAACCAATTGACCTACCTTGTGTATGCTTCCACATTTTGTATACACATTTATGAGAGTAGTTATATAAGTATGTAATATAATACATCATTTCTCAATCCTTTTTTATGGATGTGCATACCTCTTTCCAAAGCTTTCATTTTGGTATAGACATGGGGGATGTTGGAAAATGCTTTGGAATTCGGTTTTACACCTAGAAATTGCATTTTCTTGAAATTTTCTAAATCCTTTTCAACAAATCTATTTTGTGCATAACCTGCAATCATTGTAGTCCACAAGGACATATCTCATTGAGGCATTTTTTCAAACAATTCACGTGCCTTGTATATACATTTCTACCAAAGCATTTTATCAAATATCATAGACAAGGAAATGAGCTATTTGAAAAAATTCCTCAAAGAAATATGGTTTCATGGTGATGTCCATCACCATGAGACCATATTTGTTTGAGGAATTTTTTCAAACAACTCACTACCTTGTCTATGCTACCAAATTTTCCATACATTTCTACCAAAGCATTTTATCAAACATGTTAGACAAGGCAATGAGCTTTTTGAAAAAATGCCTCAACGAAATGTGGTCTCATGGTGATGGAAGGCAATGAGATTTTTGAAAAGATGCCTCAATGAAATGTGGTCTCATGGTGATGGACATCGCCATGAGACCACATTTATTTGAGGCATTTTTCAATCAGCTCATTCCCTTGTCTATGCTACCAAATTTTCCATACATTTTCCATTTTGTGCTTATCTTGCAATCATTGTAGTCCATGAGGACATATCTCATTGAGGCATTTTGTCAAATAGTTCATGTGCCTTGTCTATGCATCCACATTTCACATGTGTCTACTAAGGCAATTGAAACCATAACACTCATGAAAATCCTCCCTTTTATGTTTTGATAAATGTCATACCCCATTCCAAGGTCCCCTTGTTGCTATGGTTAAAAGCCTAAAACATGTGCTTTTGACCAAACTATGGATGCATGAAAAAAAACTATCAAAGCATAATAGAAAGAAAAAGCATAGACAAGGTACTGAGAAGTTTGAAAAAATGCCTCAAAGAAATGTGGTCTCATGGTGATGTCCACCATGAGACCACATGAGTAGGATGATAGGTTTAGCGATGATGATGACACCTTATTTGGATGATGACTAGAGTTTTGATGTGGTGATTGGTATTATATATGGGACCAAACAATTCATGTCTTAGAAAAATATAGATAAATTACATATGTGATACTTCATATACATAACTCATGGATTTGTTGCTTAAATTCCTAGGTTGTGTGGGACCTATGCTTGTTTGACAATATATTGCTTACTATATTTTTATGGGGTTTGCAACCACCATGATGTTGCATTCTATTATATATGGTTTGAGACCATCGTTCCCTTTAGGTAGCCTTGTGGAGGCCACATGGTGATTGTGTTGTGTGTATTACTATGATTTTGTTGGTGGATTGATTTAATCATTAATTTATTGGTGATTTCCTTTTATTTCATATATAATACCAATAGTATTCTTAAATTTAAATGGTCCTTTTGCCTCAAGGACTTGTTTAATTTTAATTTGTTTGTGATTTTCTAATATTAATTAATCGCTACTCTTAAATTTTATTCCCTTATATGAATTTTATCATGTCCCTTTTTTTTAATCAATTTTGATATATATTCACTACAAATACTTCATCTAAACTCAACTCATTTATCTAAACTAATTATATGATTTATCTAAACTCAAATTGTAAAATTTATAGAAATAATATTATATCCAAAAAATGTTATACACAATTATTTTCAAAAAAAAATTGCAATTTACATTATAGATTATGGAAATATCATATCTTTTATCTAAATTCAATTTATTTATTTGAGCTAATTATACTATTTTTAATTATTAAATTATAGGTGTTTATCAATGGCAAAATGGGGTTTGAAAGTTTGTGTACATAAAATCAAAAGGTAGGGAAAATATAAGATAATAAGATAATAATACTATAATAAAAATAAAATTAAAAAGTGAGGATAAGATAAAATAAGATACGCTAATAAGATAGTATAGTTATAATAAAAATATAACTAGCACTTGCACCAAAGAGGGGGTGCAATGGTTACACCAATAGAGAACTGTATATAAGTAAGCATGGTATTGTAGTCTAGTTTGAAATACATATAATATTGATTGTAAAATGTACAAAATGTTGGCAATTCTTTTTCTTATAGTAAATTCAATGATACTTTCATAACAATTATAATTATGGCAATTTTTTTGTAGATGAATCTATTTGGTAGTAATCAAAATGAGTCTTTATATCGTCATGTATCAAATTTCATATTCTTCTCCATTTAGAATACTTGACTATCACCCCATTTATTGTTGGAAGTGGATTCACTCTTAGAGGGGGGGGGGTGTGAATAAGAGTGAAATAATTTCAACTTTTGACTTTGAAAGCACAATGAAACTTTTTACTAATTTTAACCCAATGTGGCAGATTTGTTTATGCAAGTGAACATTAACACTTTAGATCAAATTTACATGAAACTTGACTAACATTTACAACTCATATTAAAAGCATCATATGAGATTGTTCAATTAATGTGTGAACAATCTTGTTTATACTTTTAAAATGGAACTACAACTTTGCCCAATGCAGATTTAACTTGTTTTATTGTAGAAGACTTTTTAAAATCATATTTGAACAATTTACTTTGTATTACAAACTTGAAGAAATTGACATTAATCTTTTGAACAAACTTAAAGTATCAGAGAATTGACCAACTGAATGAGCACATTAACATGAAATAGAATTAGAGACAAAATCACATCACATAACACAAAGATTTCTTGAGTGAAAAAACCCTCTTGGGGTATAAAAAACCACTCGCAAACTGATCCTTTTATTCATTCAAAAGAGCACCAACTCTATTACAATGTGGAGCACCAACTCCAATAACTTTTTTGAAGCACCAACTTCATCAAAAACTCAAGGTATTGCAACCTATTAGAACCTTATAACTGCAATGACTATCTGCAGTTACAAAATTACAATAGGATACAAACTGATATTCAATAATTCCCACTTCAAAATAATCTCTATAATACAACCAGAGATGAAAATAATATGAGCTCGCTTTTCCTCTTTACAGAATGGTATCACAATAAACAATACTCTGTTCAAACTAATTCATCTCATCACCCTCTAAATGATTTTGCAAAGATACATATATATACAATGTTTGTAAAATGGTTATTCATCTTTGTCAAGAAAACCCGCAATCAATAACCAGGGTTTGTAAACTAGTAAGAACAATAATATTTGATCATGATACCCATCAAGGGTTTTTTAAGAATAACCACATAAAAATGAATGATATGAAGTTGAAATGCCACTATAAGATGAAGCCCTTGAGTTTACACTTGGGTTCAAAGTAGTTTCATATTAGTTAAGAATTTTTTTCGAAACTGAAACAAAGTTTTATTTTCCTCTTTTAGTTCTTATTTACCAGATTTACCTTTGAAAGATCAAAATAATGTATACATATTACCTAGTTGTCATGGTGGATTTAACTTGCAAAAAAAATCCATGAAGATCTTCATGAAAAACTACCCAAACTTCTGCTTCCAGCTCAAGCGAAAAACACCAACTATCTTGCCATCCATCAAAGACCAACATAACTAAAAACTAGGTCAGAATACCACAACAAACTTGCTCAAACTACAACTATAATTTCAGCATGGCGGCGCTAGGGTTCAATCTTTTGTTTACCCTATTTCTTCCTTCATCGAAACTCCAAAACAAAAAGAATGAAATTTGAAATCCAAACATCATATTAAAATAATTTTGGAATCCATGTAACCAACAAAATGATGCATTAAATAAGTGCCAAATTATAATCCACACGTGATGTCCAAGTCAACACAATCAACATGTTCATTGAAACAGTAATATTGTCACTGCCATGTAAGAAAATCAAGTGTAATACATATGCCGACAACCCAAGTCTTCAAATAATGTGTATTTAATTGTTGTGCAATGTATAAGCCTAAAATATGACTGACCTTCAATCAAAAAGCTGAAGGAAATTCCAACTTTCCAATCACTTTATAAGTGATAAAAAACCATAGTGAATGTTGTCAGCCTTAAGTGCTAAAACAGTGCACTTTAAAAACAAATAGAAATGTCTTAATGCCAACCAAGGCATTTACCAAAACCTTATATCACAAATAAACCATATGCCAAGATATAAGTAAATATGAAATGTGAATCCATGTAAAATGTGAAGGCCCAAGTATATGTCAAAATACACTTTGTAAGAAATGATATGAAAAGTCCAAGCAATACCATTGCTTATGAAGCTATATACAGTAGCCAACTCAAGAATACAAATCTGATTGTGTATCAATATAAACATCTCCACCTCATGTATAATGCAATAACCCTTGTGAAGCTATATGTATAGCATGTTAACATATGCACCAAACTAATCTAGCCATGAAGATAAGAAATGACAAAAACCAAATAAAAAGTGAAATATCAAACTCAAGTGTCAAAGAAAGCATTAATATAATTCCAATCCAATATGCCATGTATCAAATACTATATCATAACCGTTGACACCAAAAATTATGTGACAACCATGAAGATCATCAATAGAATTCCATGAAGACATAATCAAATGAAGCTTGTCAATGATGCCATGATCAACCTGATACTGAGAAATTGAAATAATATACCTATTCTGCAATAAAGAAGATCCAACCTATCCAAATGGAACCAACTGTTCCATGATCAACCATATAAATGATATCACCTGTATATGCAAGACAATCTGCATATGAGGCTCAATATAATCAGTAACACAAATACATCAAATCTGAATGTAAGCAAAATGTTGTCCATTGAATCAACTGTACCAAGTGAAACCAACTTGTATGCCATGTAACCAATACCAATCACCAAGACACCAAGCCAAGCCTATGATCTTTGAAGCATGGTAGGCAACAACCATCAACCTAAATCTTGACCTAAACTTGTACTCTAAATACCAAAACACCATTTGTGCCTTTGTCATCAAGGATAAACAACTAAGGGATGAGAACAACATTTATATTATTACATAACATCAAAACATACATTTGGAGCTACAACTCTGATGTTCCCTACTAATTATCCTTGCCTCCTTGATCATATTAATGTGAGAAAATGTCGATGCACATTTAATATTTGCTTCTTTGACCTATATCATATGCAAATGTGTTGCACAAACAATTTTCATTGCACCAAAAGATTGACCTGTTAATGCCTAATACAACTGTGAGAGTTAATGGATCCATGGGAGGCAGTTAAGCCATGTCACAAAACCAAGCGTTGCATTGCATGACACAAAGAGACCAAGGGCACATACCTTGCAACAAATCCCCCCCAGTGCAAGAGAGGGGTTTGAACCCATGAACCAGACTATGATACCAATTTTGCACAAATGGTTGTTGTTGCACCAAAAGATCGACCTATTAATGCCCGATACAACTGGTAGAGTTAATAAATCCATGAGAGGTGGTTAAGCCATGTCACAAACCCAAGTGTTGCACTGCACATCACAAGGAAACCAAGGGCACACACCTTGCAACAAAATGTGCATGAATATCTTTCATGGATGTCAAATTATTATTCCATGTTCACACCTCAATGATGAATTTGTTGATTGTTCCATTTGGTTTTAATTGAAACTCATGAGTTGGCATAGAGTTTTTTTGTTGTTCATGTATTTTGTTCCTACAAAATCAAAGCGATAGTTTGTATATTTAGATAATAATTGCATGTTCTTGGTTATATATCAAGGGTACAAAAATGTAGGAAAAATAAAGTAGTTGTTAAGGAGAGGAATTGGTAGCATGTTTAATTTTCTTCTTGTAAAAATATACAAATATAGAGTAGTCAATTGTAAATCATCTATATCTAATTAAATGGAGTTGGTACATAAGTTTTTTTGTTGTTCATGTATTTTGTTTGTATGAAATTGATTGAATCTTTCGTAACAATTTCAATTATGTTGTTTTGATTGTCAATGATTAGTATTGTCAAGAACCTCCAAGTGTGTGGGGATTACCACATTGTAACTAAGTTTATCTCCAAAATTGTTTATAGAGAAATTATTGTGAGAGATGCAAACCACTTCTCATTTCAAACATGGAAAATGTTCTTTTGGAGATTATGTTGGCTCACAGTTGTCGTTGCATCAAAAGGTTAACCTGTTAATGTCTAATACAACTGCCAGAGCTGACGGATCCATGGGAGGCGGTTAAGCCATGTTGCGAATCTTGAGGAGAGCACTGATCATTTGAGGGGATTCGAACCCGTAACTTTTGGCTCTGATACCAATTGTTGGCTCATAGTTGTCATTACGCCAAAAGGTCGACCTGTTAATGTCCGATACAACTGCCAGAGCTAACAGGTCCATGGGAGACGGTTAAGCCATGTTGTGAATCCTGAGAGAAGTGTTGACCATCTACCAACAAATTATAGGTTATGCTTAATGAATAAATCTATAAACATAGGGATGCGCTATAACAAGGAGCATAATATCAGAATTGGAGTGCTAGAACATGTTGTGTGTTTGAAACTAAACAACCCACATGTTGTACTTTACATGAGTTCCTCTTACCACCTAAACAACCACAACATACTAGTTGTTTAAACTCTTCACTTTTGTATGGTATGTGTCATTACTTGGATGTACTGATGGGATATTTTTCAAAGCCAATAACCATGGAATCATTATGATATAAATTATCATTCTGGAAACCTATACATATCTCGAGTGAAAAGCTAGAGGTAGCCAAAAAAAAAAAAGAAATACAAAAGGAAAGGAAATGCTCAGAGGAAATGGTAAGCTACTCAGGGTGGTAGGAAGTATAAGAGAGATTTACAATCAATCCACTGCTTGAATAGGATGAGCAGAGCATCTCTTGAATTTTTAAAGCTCCCATGTTTGTTATTTTCATGGTCTTTTTTGGATTAAAAAATTTATTACAAAGTTATATTTGTCCATGTCAAATTTGTATTATATATGGTTAAGAATTTCTAAAATGATTCATATGTATATTTTTAGTTCCTGCCAATGGAACTATTACTTCGAGGTAGTTTTGAACAAGTGTTATTCCTTGTGGTTTCAATAAATCATTATTTAATTTCAGTTTAAATGAAAGTTTGGGGTAATGTTTTAGCCACCAATTTGGGCTCTAGGAAAATTCACCGTCAGCAATTCACCAAAGGAAAATTCACTGTCAACAATTCACCGCCACCAACAATTCACCGCCATAGAAAATTAACTGCCAAAAATTTATGCAATTAATTTTTTGCGTGGTGAATTGTCATCGCTGTGAATTTTTCCACAGTGAATTGTTGGTGGTGAATTTTCCATCGGTGAATTGTTGGCAGTGAATTTGCTATATGCCAGCATACTTCTTACTTCAAATATTAACAAAATGGTTTATTCTGCTCTGTGATTGGACTAGATTTCAGTCTGCAGGTATTCTCATGACTCCCAATGCAAGAGGTGGTGTGATAGACAAGGTCTGTTGCATTTGTTCAGTTTTTGGACACAATCAGCAAAGAATGTTTGTATGTGTGGACATATTTTGTTGTACAAGATCTTATCAACAACTCTCCCTGGGTAGAAGTGAGATCTGGATATGCATTTTAGATAGCCGTTGTTGGACAGGTCAGTCACTTGAGGGCAAAAGGCAAGGTGGGACAAAGGTTGTGGTTGATGAGTGTTGTTGTTAAGAAACACCCTACTTTGTCTTTGGTCAAGACATGGGTCGTTTACAGAATGTAATTTTCTAAAATATAGTGGTTGTGTGAGCTCCATTCTATTTCTCATTTGGAGAGTTTTTAGAGGCTTTTATGAGGGAAGCCTTACCGCTTCAGTTCAACTGAAGTGAAGATATAAGTAGTGTACATTTCTAGGACAAGTTTGCATTTTGGCTGGGGTGTGGTGGTGGTCATGGGGGCAAGCAGTTCATGATCAACAGAGCAGAAGTTGTCACTCAAGTTTATGGCATTCTCGTGGTGGGTTTCACAGGGTAAATTTTATCAACATCCAAATAAGAGAGTTGAAGAGAGGGTTGTAGAGGAAGCCCACCGCATTGCCTCTGCAGATAGTTGTTGCAGGAGTGAGGAGAAGGCATCTTGCAATCTGGATTGGTTTTTTGGAATACACAACTCCTATGTCTCTACCGAAGGTAGCTAGAGTAAAATTCTTCTTTTCTTATGGGTCTAGTTATGGATATATTACTTTTACAGATGAGATGAGATCGAAGGGAAAATTGGTTTGTAGGACATATCAAAGTTTATCTACTTTCGATGTTTTTATATGTGTGTTTGGTTTAAAGTAAATTCTCCTAGTTTTTATAGTATCTAGATATGTGAGTTCTTGAGTGAAAAGCTATAGATAAGATAAGATCCTCACTAAGGTGTATGGTTATAAGGAACCAACCAATAATTATGGAGTTCAATTTTGGTGATACATAATGTATCAGGTATATTTATGTTTGTGTTTTTCCCTTTATCAATTTATCTATTAGACCAATTTTGGTGATACAGAATGCATCAAGAATATTTATGTTTGTTTTTCTTTTTTTATCAATTTGTCTATTAGACCCGGGAAATAAGTTGTATTTGAACTTGTTGAACAATTCCTAAACCTATGAGCTTTATGATTAAATATGTAATGTATCTCAGTTCTATCTATTCCTTGTTGAATGAGTTCCATATTTGAAACGGTGTTTCCTCTGATGGTTTCCTAAAATAATTGCTTTATTGCCATAAACATCTTGCTAACGCCAACTTGTTCTCCTCGTTACAAATAACAATCCTTGAAGGGTTGGGCATTGAATATAGCAAGGACTTACTTTGTTGGTCACCATGCAAACACAACCCTTGTGGCAATTCTCATACACAATTAAATGCAAACAAAATATGAAGCTCATATTAGAATCCAATTTTTTTTATGGTCTTTCTATAGCAAAACATTATGCCCTAAATTCAAGAGGGAGAACAAAATGTCCAAGCCTAGTTGGATCAACAAAGAAATACAAGATAGCAACCATGCTCAAGGAAATTCATAAAAAATAACTTGAAAAAATGCTGCAAAGATATTATGTGCAATTGAGCTAGCTTAATCTTCTATCGTACATTTATAACCTTGTCCTATTGAGCTAAAAGTTACAATGTAAATGCATGCCAAAAAACAATATGCACACTAAAACACACTCATATTTGAAACCACATGTATGTACTAGAAAAATGCATTCAAAACCACCAGATGCGAGAACTAAAGGGAATATGAAAACAGAGGCAGAGTACAAATGTAAGATATGCAAAATGGCTAAAATTGAATAAAATTAAGTAAGGCAATGCATTGCAAAAGCTACTACAATGTAACTCAAGTATTTAATAATAATCATAATAAATATAGAGGTAAAATAATAAACATACTATTGATATTCATCTTTTTCAATATGTTGTTCAATCAAGAGCTATGAACCAGCGAGGAGACCCTAATGAGATTTGAACCTTGATGACAAAAATAACAAACAACCACTTAACCATCACATCATATCACTATTGACACAATAAAAATAACATTAATATATTAATAAAAATATAATTATCTATATAATTAATATAATATAATGAATGTTTATATAATATAATAATATTTTTAAGCATACATCTCCAAAATGACATCTCCCTTCTACTTAGATTTTTCTAAATATAAATATACAATATTAAAAGAAAAAAAAGCACATTTACAAATATAAACTAATGGTTTTTTCTTTCCACCACTAATAAACCTTTGCAGTTGTTGGTGAGCCAAAATGTGAGTGGGTGTCAATCAAAAAGTAGTAAAGAAAGTTCCATGGAAACTTCCAACATATCTCCTTGGCCTTTTCTTTTGGATTTTTGTTTCCTTGCCTTATCCGATCAAATTTACAAGGTGCTGATGCGGATTTTGCACTCACCGCACATTGCCAATCTTTTCTCTCTAAAAACATTTTTTTTGATATTATTCTGATAACGCGGCCCATCAAACGATAAACTGAAGTGCAACATTTTCCTTGTCTTGTAACGTACACTCGTGCGTAGTAAGGTTTTAAGATTTTTGTGTTGATTTTTTTTAATGTTTTGGATTATATGTAGTAATTTATTATTAAGATTAGGATATAATTGTGGAAGGTAAGTTTTCAATCTAGTTCACAATTTAATTGATAATTCTACTCTTATTCTGATAAAGAATAGTTTAGAGTGATTTGAATTATTGATGGAAAAAAATTATTCATTTTAGACATTTGAAGCATTTTTATAGATTGTAGAAAATTTCAATTATAAAATTTAATTTTTGGGAGATTTAATTATTAAAATGAGGGAGAGAGTAATAGTTTTCACGTTTAATAATTTTTTATCTTATTTAATATTCTGTTATAGATTAGAAAGTATTTAAGACTCAGTTGAGTGAAGTGTTAACAATCTCTTCTAATAAATATACTACATTTTAGTTTACAAGCATTATATGAAAGGGGTGCATCAATCAACTAGTTATTAAAATTCAATTGAACCATAAAAAATTTTCTTCTATGAAAAGAATGTGTTGAGGTTGAATTATTAAGGTCGGCATCCTCTAAGGTATAATGACCCCTTGGCTCTAAAGTGTTGTCATATCCCATATCTTGGGATGGGGATGGATAGTGTCTCCAAATTCAAATCCAAAGTTTTTTTCTTAAATGGATGGGAATTACTTTGGATATTAGTTTGTGATGCTAAGGGTATTAGTTCATGATGCTAAATTAGAGACTAACTATCATCAATCATGTCACGTGCATTCTCATATATACATAGAATTGTCTCTATTGACCTAAAATAAGTGGAGAGGGTCCTTGGTGGAAAAGCTATATATGGCATTTCACGTCAATATAGCATCATACTATGATTATGTTCATACAAAGATGATGAGTAACCAACCAATGACTTGTTGAGCAACCCCACAAATAGGATAGATCTAGAACAACCCATTCTCAAGAAAAAATTAAATGATTTCAAGATTATTTCATAAGCTTTTCACTTTTGTTATATCACCAATGTATGTTTTTCTTTATTGTTATACACAATGTATATCACCTACATAATCATATGTTACATATTATATCTCTTGGATTATTTGACATTGTTTTTATGTATAAATCTAAAAAGATGATATCACCTATTACAAATATTACATCAATATATGTATCATAGCTCTTATAATTATTTGTTATGAATTTGATTGAAGGCTATGTATCTATCCCCTTCACTACTTGTCATACATTGTACTTTCTTATAAAACTTTAGAAAAGGAAAAGTAAATAAATAGGTTTATTGAAAAAAACAACATGCAAGCTCCAGTGGAGGTGGTGACACTAGATTATATGTGCATGACATGTATTGTACTTTTTTATAAAACTTTAAAAAAAGGAAAAGTAAATAAATATGTTTATTGAAAAAAACAACATGCAAGCCCCAGTGGAGGTGGTGACACTAGATTATATGGGCATGACATGCATTGTACTTTCTTATAAAACTTTAAAAAAGGATAATCGAATAAATATGTTTATTGAAAAAAACAATATGCAAGCTCCAATGGAGGTGGCAACACTAGATTATTTGGTCACGACGTGTCTAAGAAAAGAAAATAAAGAAATCAAAAGATCTTTTGAAAGTTACGTGAGATTAAACAAGTAGAAAAAGATGATGATATTGATACTTAGAGATGTGAAATTTTTACAATACATGAATATTCTATTTCAAATTACACTTCATATGTAACTCTAGGATAACAAACAAAAAAAGGTGATAGATCATATGAAGCATGAGTTGTTCACATCCCATAAATATTAAATACAACAAACTTTCAGAAAAATAAAGAAACTTTATAATAGAATATGAAATCAACTTTCAAATCACACTTATTAAAATATCATTACAATAAAAACTAGTATACATATCAATTTTGTTTTAATTTTCATATACACGATCATAACACAAACTCTATAGTTTGCTCTCACTATAAAATACCTCTCAATATAAAAAACAACCATCACCTATATAATCATGTGTTATATATTATATCTCTTGGATTAGTTGGCATTGTTTGATTTGGTCTATGTATAATCTAAAAAGATGATATCACCTACTACAAATATTATATTGGTATATGTACATCATATATCTTGTAATTGTCTGTTATAAATTTGATTGAAGGCTATCCCCTTCACTACTTGTCATGTATTGTACATCTTTTATAAAACTTTAAGAAAGAAAAATTAAAAATATGTTTATTAACAAAAAACAAAATGCAAGTTCTAATGGAGGTGGTGACACTAGACTTCATGAACATTACATGTCTAAAAAATTTAAAAATAAAAATAAAAATCAAAGATACATTTGAAATTACCTGAGATCAAACAAGTAGAAGATGGTGATATTGACACTTAAAGATGTGAGATTTTAACAATGCATGAATATTTTATTTCAAGCTATGCTTCACATTTAACACTATGATAACAACAAAATAAGATGATAGATCATATGAAACCTACTTGTTCAAAGCCTATAAACATTAACAACAAACTTAAAAAAGAAAAAAATAAAAACTTTATAATCAATATTTCAAATCACACTTATTGTCATTACAATAAAAACTAATTCGTTTTAATTTGTATATACACAATCACAACACAAACGCTATACTTTGCCCTCACTATAAAATACCTCTCAATATAAAAACAACTATAAAATATAATCAAAATCTTTAAAACAAATATAAAAATTATATTGTATTTCTAAAACCATATACCATTAAATTTACCAATAAAACGCTTTCAAATTTCATACACCAAATGACAATCTGCAACAACCTTGATAAACCCTACACGCCGTTAGATCTAAAGATCTCTACCAAATGTGTCCGCATTCAATGAATGTTAATTGCTCTCCAACAAAGAAAAGCTTTGTTTGAATTTTCGACCTTCCTCAACATAAGGAAAAAAAAAGCGTCCAGAGGGGATGAACTGGAGAGCCGTTCGCGCGGGCCCCACCCCGAACACATCCCACGTGCCGTCACTTTCATGCATGCATCCTCAGCCTCTCATCGCATGCATGCATGAATACTTGCATGGCCGAATATTCATATACGTCAGATACCAACCAGATTCAACGGCCACTAAGTCCGCACTTTCCGATCTTTTTGCCGAATATAAATTTCGGCTTTATTTTGTAAACGTGTCGGCTCCTCAGACCGTACAGTAGTTAATGTGTAATGAAATTTATTTCATTTCCGGTAGTTTAGTTAACTGCTTCTAAACTCGCGTGGATTGTGGGGTTTTCATTTGCTGCTGTTTTCTGTGCGTGTCGAAAAGAATATGAGTTGGTATCCCTTTAGTTTGTTACTTAGTCCTATAAAAAGAAATCAATTATAAACACTTCAAACGTATTAAAAAAATTATTCCATAACATCAGCATTTAGAAACTTCTCAAAAGTATTAAAAAAAAAAATCCATAAAATCAGCATTTTGAAACTCTTCAAAAGTTTTTAAAAATTTATTCCACGAGCATCTAAAGCTCGACTTTTGTAGGGAAAATCTCGTATAGGATATAATTCTTTAATGATCTTTATTTTAAGAGGAGCAAGTATATTCTATATTTAAAAGATGTTTATTTGTTTTGGGTACTGGATGTTGTTTAGGAGATTATAGATTAAGCAATATATATATATTTTAACTATAATTATGTTGAGAGGTGTATTACAATGGCATCAACAAGTATGTGTATATTTTTATTCTTTTCATATTGACATCTATTAAGTAAAGTATTTGTCAATAGATTTATACTTTTAAATCAGATTTTAAAGCAGTTCAATGCCTATGTCATCTTATTCTTACCTTTGTTTTTCCTGTTTTCCTTTATTGAGTTTTGTTTTTTGGAAAAGGATAACTCTGGGCGTATTTTATATATATTAATATTTAATATATGTATGCTAGTTTATATATAGTTTTATTTGTTATTTGATTTTTTATTTTTTTAGCACTGTCTTATTTTTGAAATGTAGCTAGATTATTAAAATATATTTTTTTATTTTTTAAAATATTTTTTATTTTTTTCTAAAATGTGTTGTTTTTGTTTTTTGTTTTTTTAAGAGATTGTGCTAACCTCCTATACACTGATGCGATTGTAAGATTACATCTCATTAAATTAATTTAAATTTAACTAATTCATTATAATTTTTAATAAATTTTAAAATATAATTATTAAATTATAGATATTTTAATATAAAATTATATAAAAATATGATTTTTTTCCTATCATAATCAATAAGTTAAATTATAAAATTAATTTATATTGAAAAGGATATTTTAAAAATTATATTTAATTTTTTAAAACATGTTAAATTATATTATAAATTGGATTTATGATTTTATAAATATTTTATATTTCATGAATAATAATTTTAATGATAAAATTATCACTATAATTTAAATTTGACAATATGAATGGTTAAGTTTTAATTAAATTTTTTTGAATATAATGGCAATGATACTAAAATATTTATATTATATATAAAAAATTATATTGTTTGATTATTTTTGGTTTTTATGTAAGAATGAGTTTGAGGATTAGGTATAAATCTATAATTGCAAATCTATCTTGTACTTGAAAATTTGTAATGTGTGATTCAAAGACTTGTTTTCTTCACTTCACCTAGGAATTTACCTTGAATTATTCTATGCTTCCTAATATTTATGAATTAACATTATTTAAGAATATCTTAGTAGGGTTTTCATTATGTCACAAGTAGACATGTTCTCCTAGGACTACCCATGGAAATGTGTATGAATGATTGAAACAATAATTTTTAATCATGCATGTGTTCTTATGAATGTGCATAACTAGATTCCTTCTAGTGCACCAATTGAAGTGTTTAAAGTGAATCATTACCAAATAATGTTATCAAATCATGAATATTTAAAGTGAATGCATTGAAAATGCCTTTAAATACAAGGACATAACAAAATATCACACAAATTTGTGTTCAGATAAACCTAGGAAAGAATTTGGTATAGCTAGTCCAAGTTGGCTAAAATTTAAATTTAAATTCTTAAATTGGAGGACTTGTCCATGACCTCAAGGATATCCTTGTGATTGTAAACTATTCTTGGAACATGGAATGCATCAAATCATAGAGGAAACCATGTGTATATAAATGTGTGCATGCATAATTATAACAAATAAGTAGATAAGAGAAATGTGTGTGGATGTGTAAACATGTGGATGGGGTTGGTGGTAATTCTACAAGAACATGTGTAATGGGTAGGTGGATAGCATAGGGTAATGTACCTAACTTTGCACAAATGTATGCCTTTGTCAATTTGTGTCATTGTATGTAGGCACTCTCCTTAGAATGGATGCAAAACTAAATAGGAAATGACATGAGCATGCAAATTTCATTATTACATTTTACTCCCACTTTGATGTGTATGTTCAAATCCTAAAAGATCATAAATCTCAAAGAATGTGCTACTCACAAACATGCATGTATAATTAAATATTCAATCATCCCATGATAAAGAAGGGGGCCATATAAAGTAATGGACCTTATCAGGATATGATCATGTAGGTTCACCTTTTGTATATGCTCTTTAATGGAACTAAAATAAATATCTTGAAGTGCCTATAACTATCTACAAAAATAAACATGAAAATGTTAGGGACAAGACATGTGTCCCTTAACAATTTATTGTATTTGTATGATACACAAAATTGTAGGAAGAGGGAAATTTTTTACATATTTAACTAAACATAATCTAAGCATGTAAGGATATACTCATGTAAGCATATATTGCAATATGTAAAAAAAATGTAACATGTAATGATCATGCAAATATCTCAAAAGATAAGCATAATAAGCACATGCTCAATGGAGATTTTATATATGAATAATGTTGGCCCTATCATGAGAAAATAATGGTGGTGCAACCCTCAATGGATAGTAATACCCATGTAAGTGCATAAGGAACTATGAAATAAAGTTGAAATAAGAGCATACAGACACAAGGGTATGAATTTGTGACAATGTTAGCATATCATGTCTTTTTTATTAAATTTTAGCATTGTATGTTATATAATATCATTTATTCCATTTTGTTTGTGTAATCAAATCTACAGATCTGTGTAGGTATTTGTGGATGCTTAGTATACACACTTTGCTTATTAAGGATGATGCAAATTGAGCACTCATAAAGGGGGCATACCTCATGCCCATGGTTATATTGTTTATTTTACACTATGACACATGTATTCTCATTATGTTCATTAAGCAATGGGAATTAGACATTAACACATTTCACCTTCATACAAGTGATATGATATTGATAATTGAGCACATGTGGAGGATTAAACACATCCTTATCAAAGGTAGGAGAGTGGAGGATTGTATCACCACACTACAGTAATATTGAGAGTTATATTAATGGTTCATGGGTTGAGTGGGATACTAATAGGGTGGTGTATCATTCACTAAGATTGTAATGTTTATAATATCCTTAGAGTGCAAGTGGTTATTATTCATCATTAGTCCTTTTATTTTTTAAATTATCAAGGGTCAAGAGACCAAGGGGTAGCATATAATATTTATGTGTGCCTAAATTTTATATCTTGGTTCTATAATGATCTACACATGTTTATAGATGAGGGAGTCATGTCTCTTTGTGTGTCATCTCTACTTGAATATTGGGTTTATGAGAATCAAAGGGTATTATGCCCCCAATATTATCATTAGTCATTTCAATTCCATGTGTAACATTGGTGACCTAATAGGACATGCCATGGCTATTGGTAGGAAAAGAGTGTAGGTACCTTAGAGTATGGATGTAGGATTTTTATGGACTAACTCCTACACACATCACCTAGAGGCCATAAAAATAATTAGCCATGGATATGGATGGTAAATTTTAGCTACCTCATTGTAGGCAGTCGAAGTAGACATATGATAGGCATGGAAACATGATGGATTTACTCCATTATAAGCATGTTTTACACTAGTTTGATCTTCTTCTTTTTTCCTTCAAGTCAATACTATACAAGAGACATTAAAGATAATTGTTATAGTCAGGGGAGAGCATGAGTCTCCATCCATATATAAGTTAGATGTTAATGACAATGATGTAGAGCCCCTAGTGTAGATTATATATGCGGATGATGTGGGGATTTCAACTAAATATGATGTGTGGTGTATGAGAGAGAGGCTTGAATATATCCTCTTAATCCACCCTCAACTATAACTATAGTTAAGGAATAAATCCATATGGTGTAGTAGACATCTCCCCTATAACAAGTAATCTAGCTAAAATTGATTTATGGGTTGGAGATCTATGCATTTATGACAATGTATTATTGGAATAATCTCTATTTCATTATTTTATATGAATACATGGCTAATAAAAGAGGTGATCATGTAGGGAGTGTGCTTTAGTTCTTGGTACTCATCTCTCTTATGATTAAGCATCTAACCCAAGGTTTACTAGTTATCGTAATAGAAAATTAGTGTAGGATAATAGGCAAAGAGAGACACATATACCTAGAAGTAGAGGCACTACCTAGACCTAGATGTTATTCTCATAGGCATGGATAGGCTAGAGTGAGAAGTTATAGATATTGATTCACAAAGAGGCATTCCCACATTATCAAATGATGCCTTCATTTTTTATTTCATGGGTTAGATAGATAGTGCATAATCCACTATCTATAAGCAACAAATGAAGATTGAAACATTACAAAAGAAGGTTGGATGGCTCTATAGAGAATACATGGTTTTGAGGGAGAGATCTCAATCTTAGTCTCAATCTTATATGAGGACCTATGATAGTGGTCAATCTGATACAAGGAAGGGGTCATTGGGAGCACCTCCCCTCAAGAAATAGCCGCATTACTATGTATTCATGTGTATGCATTTTTCATTTTATCATTATCATAAAACACTATGTTTTTGGTTCTTTATTTTACGATTGTGATGTTATGTTAGATTTTATATGCTTAAAATTTTTAGGTTACATGTACACATTATGGTTTATGTTATGATTTCTAGGGTTCATAAGTATCCATGTGTGTATGTAATATTTATCGTAAATAAATTCCACTCATATTATCTAATGTAATCAATGAGCCATAACAATGATATGAAACCCTAAAAGAATAAATCAATTAATGGGCTAAAAGAGTCCCAAAATCAATATCATATGTAATAAAGGAGTAAGAAGTCTCATAGAGATCAAAATTAGTCAATGTGAAGTTCTTTTCATTTTCCTTTATGCTCTTCTAACCATCTAGTCATATCCTTGGTTTGGTAGCCTATTCCATAATGTCTTTATAATTTATCTTGATTCAAAAAATCATCTAAAACCTTATTCATTCTTTTCAATTCCAATTCCTCTACATCTAAGCATTGTCATAGTATTATATATAATGTCATTAATTTGTCTAAAGGATGGCTTAGGAGGATATGATGGTGATGTAGAAGATTTATCACTCTCAAGATCACATTCACACATACATGTCTCCTTTCCATCCTTATATACCTCAAGTTATTTAAATCCATATATAAATATGGACTATTAAGGATCCACATGATACTCACCAACACTACAAGGTGTAAAATCTAATGAACCCCAATCATCATCATATAAAATGATACAATATTTTTATAAGAGATTATTTTATGTAATATAATTATATTATCTATTTGAACACATTTTTTGTATGGTTTAGGATCTATAGGTATAAGACATAGTTTTCCTTCATGTCAATATTTAACACATTGATGAAAAGCAAAATGAATCTCTCTCATAGCACACAATCATGAATTCATAATAATGATATTATAATTCAAATTTTCAAACATCACATGGAATAATGTATCCAACTTACATGTGTTGGGATATGTGTGCCACATGACTTACAATTTCAATGTTCAAATTAATTATTTAATATTTAGTATTTATTATTTGTGATCCCAAATGGAAAATGGTGTCCCACTTATGATTTGGTCATTATGCCATGTATATGCCTTATTATTCAATGTGGATAATGGTTTGTAAGATAATATCTTATCATAATTGGTGTGTAAGAGCATCTATGATGAAGATAGCGATGTAAAGAGATTAAGATGCATAAGAGCATGATTTTAGGGGAGTTAAATTGTTGACTAGTAATCTTGAACAACTTTATGGCTAATGTTATAACATTTCATAGAGCATAAATTAAGGTAAATTATCGAGCCAAAATGGAGTGCTCAATTTGGTGAATGGATTATGATGGATTTATTAAGTATTATGACAACTTAAGGGAATCTATACTTATTAGCATTTTGACTCATCATGGTATTTGACCAAAATTTATGGTTTATTTCTAATGGTTTCATTTATTAAATATCATATATATATATAAGTTCTTGAATTGGATCTATGCAAAAATATATAATTTATTTGTGAGTAATGTTACGCTACCATAATTTCTCTAGAATACAAACTTTGGTGATACTCATATAAAGGAATAACCTAAGACTTATATTATACCCCATATTTGTTAAATAATATAATTGGTTTTACTTTGGAGTGTGAGTTTTTTTCTCTTGAAATGGTTTCCCCCATGTATATCACATCATTATGTTATAATATATTTCTGTATTATTTTTTATAACTATAAGATCATTTTTTTTGCACATACCCTTCTTAAAGTTTAGTGTGGGAAATATATTCCACACCATTTATTCCCTTAATTTGGTATAAAACCTTGATCATCTTAGTTTCTAGGTGTTAAGGATAAGAATTATGTACTAGTTTGTTGAATTTAGTGAGGGCTTTTGGAGAAGGAGATCTTGTTAAAAGAAAAATGGCAAGCACATCAAGGATAGAGATGGAGAGATTCATAGGCACTAAATTTGAGTTTTAGAAGCTCAATATGAAGTCCATATTCCTATATATAGATACCTATGGACTATGACATCTAGATTCAAACCGACTGTAATGTCTCAATTCAAATGGGAAATTTTGGATAAAAAATTAAAGGGTATCATTAAGATCTACATGTTAGATTCAATATTGTTGAATGTACATGAAGAATCCACAACATAATCCATTTGAAATCTAAGTTAGGATAAATTTATCAAGTTGAATCTTTGATGAACAAAAAACTCTAAGAAAGAAGTCGCATACCCTTGTAGCATCGTAAATTGTCACCCTTGATAATTTCACACTATGTTTTTCTCCTCTTTGAGTTATTGGACCTAATAAAGCACTTAATTTCATAAATTATGTATTCCACAACACATTTTAAACATTTATCGGTAATTTTCAAGCATAAAACAAATGATCTCATTTAATACTTTGCCCTTGACTCCTTAAACTTTAGAAAATAAGCTTGGGACACTAGCGCCTAGGGAGCTTATGTCCCCCTATTTTGGCACTAAATTCAAATATGCTAGTGTCAACATTTTACTATTTGAAATTCAAATATCTAAAGTTGGCTTTTGGGATTTAATTTTTGGGAAATCAGAATAATAGCCTATAAATACCTAGTTATTGCATCATTTCAAATCTATCTAACATCAAGGGGATCACCTGTTGCTGTAATGGTGAGATGGTTTCCCGTTTATGGTGCAACCAAGGTTCAAATCCCCGCCTACTACTAGAGGAAATATCGCTACTAGTCCCACATTGTGCTTAGGAGGAATTGTGGTGGCTGATCTTGGAGGACATACAGGTGATCTTGGCGAACGTGGTGACTAAGTGTGCTTGTTCTTGTAGGTGTGTGATGCTCATGGATCTAGTTTCCTGATGGTGTGTGCTACTTGTGGACTGCTGTCAGACCCACACGGGTCTTTCATGCCTTGTGGTGTGTGCTGCTCATGGACTACTGTTGGACCCACACGGGTCTCTCATGCCCGGTGGTTCTATATCATACCCTCATGAGTCTTTCATGCCTGGAGGTTCTGCATGGTTGGTCTTGGAGTGATAAGGTTAAGACGACTCATGGTGTAAGGGTGTTGTGCGTCGTATATATCTGAGGGTGAGACCCCTCAACAATGTGGTCTCACTAGTTCATAGCTCCAGTCAAAAGCGTTCAGGGTGCTGCCCCTTAGCAGTGTTTACCAATCAATATATATATATATCTAACATCAATTTATTTAATTATTGGAGAACTTATGCTCAAGAGCATTATCAAGCAAGTCAAGAGAAACCATTAGAGGATTTATTGAAATAATTCAAGATCCAAACATATGTCGAAATGTATGTGATTTTATGCATGTTCTTGTTTTCATATTGTTTGTGAAGGCTAATCTTTGTAGGTCTCCAAGCAATTCAAGCCAAACCAATAAGCAAGATTCAAGCCTTGAGGAGATGTGTTTGACTTCAGTCCTTCAAGGAAGCCATTGAAGGGTGGTGAGTTGCAACACTTTCTGGATTCATCATTCTTTCCTATCATTTATCTTTCTATCATTGGCATTGCCATTGTGGAAGTGGAAACACTAACACAAAGTTTGACCAAGGAAAGCCCCTAATTGGCACAACCTTTCTTCTCTCTTTGAATGTGTAGGCTTCAAGTCTAAAGAAGATTGAAGATCAATTATTTATTGTTGTAATTGAAACCTTATGTCTTTACAACTCACAAAAACTCAGTTATAGATTATCTGAATATGATTTGAAAGTGAAACAAGTGAGAAACAAAAGCTCTAATCTAACACCAAAGGACTACAAAAACAAATCTAGATTAAATTCCCTACAAAGATAGTGACACTTGGGGCATAGGTATGTCCTGCCTTTTCAGCTCCAAATTTAATTCATAGGTGCATAACATCGTGCTCAGTCCATTTTTATAGTCTGTTCTATCTACAATTTCTTAGATCTTCTATATTTGCATCAAAACAATACTTTATATCATTAGATCAATTAAACCATTGCACTTCATTATTAGGACATTTCCAGATTTTGTTAAGGGTTGGTTGACTCACCTATTAGGTTGTAAGTCAATCACATACCTTGTCCAAATCCAATCAAACCTTTACATCCACACACACATCACATATTCCACAACGAAATTAAGGAAAATGTGAACATGAAACCCTAAGGTGAAGGCCCTAAGGTTCACCTTTTCCTCCATTTCAACCCTTAGAATGGATAATGGTGGTTCTATATTTGAGAAAAATGAATGCATTCAATATGATCATGAGCTAATTACACTATGTTGGATTGAAGATGGAGGAGGAGGCTCATTATATGACACTTTATTCTTTACTAGACTCATGAGATCAACTTGTGATGACCATTGAGATCACTACCTCTAAGCTTAAGATGGATAAGGTGTCATTGTTACTCTTAGAGGAATTGTGGACACAATATTTTGAATCAACTAATAGGTCCTATAAATTCATGGAAGATCAAGGAGGAAAGTAAGAGAAAGGACAAGAAGAGATAAAATTCTAGATCCAAATCCCATGGGACATCAAAATATCTTCAAAATTCAAAGGACGTGTATTGGAACTACGGGAAGTATTTTAAATTCTTTATTTTGTAGTATTGTTTTTAATTGTTCAATTTTTAAGTTTTTTTCTAAAATTATTATAATTGTATATTTTTAATTACTAATAAATATATTATGGTTATTATATTTACCTTCTATTTATATTAATTATAAATGGTTCAACTTGATAATATTGTTAAATTTATTTATTTTATTGCTAATTCATAAGTCTTAATATAGAGAAAAATAATTCATGGAATCTCATGCAAGAACATATACAAGATCAAGATATAAATGTCAATTTCACTAGGGTGATAAAAAGATAAAATTACTACTTAAAAATCTAAACTTTTTTTAGATCAAATATTTATATGCTCTTATGTATTCCTTTTTAAATTATAATTTATTTTTTAAGGAAACATAGGATGGACATCTAACTTATAGTATAAATCATTTTACCTTCATTACAAAATATTTGAAACTCTTTAGTTTGTAGTGTGATTTTAATTATTTAATTTTTAAGTATTTTTTATTTTTTACAATTAATACTTTAACTAAATCAAAATAATTGATATACTTAATCAAGTGAAAATAATTGTATATAGATAAATATAATTTATCTTATATATACAAGATTTTTTTTTAATATATATTATATTATATAGTAGTATGAGGGAGCGTATATCTAAATTAGAAGTTATCATTTGGTTAAACTATCACAAGTAAATTAAACCCATTAAAATTATTTAGGGGTCATATAAAGATCAATCATACCAAAAAACTAAACCTTGATAAATTTTATAATACCAAACAAATCATCATTCTCACTAGATTTAAATACAACTAATTTTCTAAAAGATTGACATAAATTATTTAGGGGTCTAAAAGATAGACCTGGTCCACTTGAAAAGATAACTCCAACTCCCTACCATATGAAATTGGAGTCAAGACACTTTTCTGAAGGGTCTCTTTATGAAAAAATATAGAAAAACATGATTACATACAAATGGGGTTTATTTTCCTTTCAAAGATCATTGTGTGTCACTTCACATGTAATAAATCCCTATGCACATCAATCTATTTCTATTACTTGATGCGCAATGGGCTTCAAGAATAATTTTTCTTTTAACAACTAAATGTTCCTCTCAATCTCCATCTCCATTTATATCTCTATCTTTCTCTCTATCTCTATCTCCTTACTCTCTCACACACATTCTTCCACCTATATCTCTACCTCTTTCTATTCCTACCTCTCCCTCTCTCCCTATTAAAAACATAACATGATCCTATTTATAATAGAGCCTAATTATCTTCTTGATTCAAAATTTTTGTTTTAGTCATGTTTGGTTCCCTGTAAGTGGGTGCATAGTTTATTTGAAGCTATCACTTATCAATTTATACCTTTGTTGGAACATATTGCACTATCCCTTGGAAGCCACATTCACTAGGACATATGCATACTAAAGATGTTAAAGAACTACTCCATCTCCATCCTCATCTTCATATCTATCTCTATTTTCTTCTCTATGTCTCTCCCTTATCTCTATCTCCTTACCTCTCCATGTATCTCTCTCTCTTCCCCCTATATCTTTCCCACTATATCTATCTCTATATCTCTCCCTTTTTCTATATTCCTCCCTCTTTATATATATAGTTTGCTTCTATCCTCTTTATTTCTCTCCCTCCATCTCTATCTATTTAAATATCTCTTTCCCTCTAGATTTATCTCTCATTCACACACTAACACACTCTATGTTTCTCCATCCCTATCTCTATCTCTATATCTCTATCACTCACACACACACACACACACACACCTTGTTTCTTCCTCCCTATCTCTATCTCTATCTCTATCTCTCCTCCCTCCCTCCCTCTCTGGACCTCTCTATTACTTGTCTTTATCTCTCTATCTATCACTCTTTATCTTCTCATATATCTCTATCTCTCTCTTTCTCTTCCCATATATCTATATCTCCCTCTTTCTCTCACCCTCTCTTCATATCTATTTGTCTATATCTACTTCTCTCTATTTGTCTATATCTCTCTATATTTGTCTCCCTCTCCCCTTCTCTCTATATCTCCTTATATCTCTATCTCTCTATCACTATATCTCATCATATATATCTCCTTCTCCCTCTTCCTCTATAACTCTTCCCTCTCCCTCTCCCTATTCTTTTATATATCCTTATCTCTTCCTCTCTATCTCCCTATCTCTCTATCCAAGTCTATATGTATCTCTCTATCTAGTTACATCCTCCTTTTCCTCTCTTGATTTATTTTCTTCTCTCCCCCTCTATCTCTAGACATGTCCCTCTCTCTCTCTATCATTCTATCTCTCTCCATATTTCTCTCCCTCCCTCTTTATAGACCTCTATATTTATATCTCTTTGGACCTCTCTATCTCTATCTCTCCATATTTCTTCTTCCATCTTTTCCTATATCTCTATCTTATTATTCTCCTTCTCTCTACCCCCCTCTCTCTCTCTGTATATATGTATATATATATATCACTTGTTATCTCTATCTTTATCTTTCTATCTCTCCCTCTCTCATTCTTTCCCTCTATATATTAATATTTTTCATCTTTATCTTTCCCTCTCTCCTCTCTCTCTTTATATTTCCCTCTAGACTCCATATCCCTCTCCTTCTCCTTCTCCATCTCCATTTATATCCCTAACTTCCTCTCTATCTCTATCTCCTTACCCATGTCTCTCTCTCTCTCACTCACTCACTCTTCACCCTCTATCTCTCCCTCTTTCTATCCCTCTCTTCATCTATTTCCTTCTCTCCCTATTGCAAGCATAACATAACACCCATGTGAAAAACTTGTGATGTTTTATTATTATTTATTATGTTTATAATATTTTGAAGAGTTTTGGGGTGTATGGTTTTTTAGGTGGTTTTGGTTGCTTCTTGTTTTGGAATGTACCACAAGTGGTATTTTGTGTCATGCTCTTCTATGTATTGGGGTCTTGAGATAGTATTTTTACGAGTTTTTTTTGTAGGTTGAAGTAACGAAGTTCTGCCAAAATTTAGAGAGAGATGTTGTCTTGATGTGAAATTCTTTGAAGGATTAATACAATCATCAAATCTCTTTGGTTGTGGGGTTTTTTCCCACAAGGGTTTCTCCACATGTATTTGATGTCATTTGTGTTTTACAATTTGTGGTATTGTTGATTCTATGTTTATGTTGAATGTATAATCAAATTAATCTACTTGGGTAATCTTGATAATCATATATTTTCATATTTGTAAATACATTATAAAGTTAATATTGCAATTTAGTTCACCTTGATTTCAAATAAAGGAGAATTGGCTCCATGGTTTGGACATAGAAGATGGGGATGTAAGCTTGTGGGATTTATGGTTGGAGGCTTAGCAACTCATGGAAGTGCATTTGGTGCCCATCACTTTGTTAAGGCTATTTTGAACAATTTCTCTAAGTCTCATGCTTCTAAGGAGGTTCTTTGTAAGAGTGATTCAAAGGGTGTTTTTTCATAGGTGTTGCATAGGGGATTTATATTCCATGTGTCCATTTCTCCTTCTATGACCCAAATGCTTTTTGGGGTTGATATTCCCTGTGGTGAAAATCTTATGATTGTTGGTGATGAGTTTGGGAGTCATGGAATTTAGGAATATTTGTCATGGTTTTGGTTGGGAAAGATTTTTCCTTGTTGCTAAGCTCAAGGTTGCATCTAGGAGGCTCTACTTCATCTTTGGTAGTGTCTCCCTCACCTAGCAGTGGTGATATTTGGACTTCAAATCCCCTTCTAAATTCATTTTTGTAGGATTTTGGGTCTAATTAAGCTGTGTAGGTTGGGGTTTCTTTAGTGGAGCCATTGGTGGGAAGTTCCCCATCTATTTCTATCTTGCATATTTTTTATTTGAGCCAGGGATAAGATTCTTTTTCCTTGGATATATTTCACACTATCTTAAAGGCCTCTAATGTAATAATAGAAATATCTACTACTTGCATGAGGAATCCCCTCATCACCAAATACTTGGGATTATATATATATATATATATATATATATATATATATATATATATATATATGTTCATATGGGTTCTAAAAGAATGGTGAGTGACTATTTAGGTGACTACCATGATCGATGGTTTTTTTCTTATTCTCTTAATTCAAACATTGGAGGATAGTACTATGATCCTTTTGGGAGGTCCTTTGTTCCCTAGTAAACATGGAATTTTTTGGGAAAGATGGTCTATTAGATTTGATGCTATAAAGGAATATCTTAACATGATATCTATCTGGGTTAGGAATCCTAAGGCTTCCTTTGGAATATCGAGATGAAGAGATCTTTCAATATATTTCCAATTCTTTTACCTAGTTTCTTTTGATTAACAAGGTCACAAACTCTAGGAAATGATTAGTTTTTGCCAAATTTTGTGTGAGTGTTGATATTGATAAAGAGATGCCAAATACAATCAAATTATGTTCCAAATTTGGATTTTGAGAGATAAAAATCCACAATGAGTCTTCCTCACAGGTTTTGGTCCTTTGCATTAAAGTTGGGCACTTCTCACATTTGTGCAATTTTTTTAAGAACAAGCACCTTATTCAAACAAGAAGTATCATACTTCTCTTGATCATGGGAAAGAGATTAAAAATGTCCAAGATGATTTAGAGAGTAAAGAACACTTTGCTATAGGAATAAAGGGAAAATTTTGGACACTATAGTTGTGGGGCTCATAGGGAATGAACAAGCGTCCCTCATTAAAGACAAGGAAAATAGATGATGCCCCTTATTCCTTCGATATTCTTGGACCTTCTTTTAAAAAAGGAAAGATGCTTCCCCACATAGGCTAGGTTTTGACTTCTCTATAAAGTTCTTTGGTGAGGTTTGGATTCAAACCTCCTTGATTATTGTTTTGGTTGTCCTATTGTAGTAAGTTTGTTGTTTATTTCTTAGGGACCTTTCAATTTTGAGGCTTGTTTTGTTAATGGTTTTGATCTCTTGTTGTTTTAGCTCTTTCTTGTTGTTCAAGGTTTTGTGGTCCTTTCAAAACCCTCTTCTGGTCCATAGCCCTAGTCAAAAGCACTTATCCAATAAAAAAACAACTAGATTAATTCTATGTCCTAACAAGATTTTTCAAGGTTAATGCCCTCTAACAACTTTAATTAGTACTTAAGTAGTTAAACGAAAATCTTGTGTCTTTAGATCTATTAATCCCAACCCTCATTTACATCTTGGTTGAATGCAATGAGCCCAAGATGTAGTATTGAAACTAGCATTTCCTTCCCATTTGTTCCATAAAAATGGATAAGCACTTTTATTCATGTCTTAATAAACTTTGTTGGAAAGCATCCAAAAAGATGAATAATATACATGAGTGACAATAATATTTTATTAACAACTTGGATCTTGCTTGCAAAGAAAATAACTTGTTACTCCAATAAAATAGTTTATTCTTTAATCTATTGAGGAACTAATTCCACATGTAAAAAAGTGAAACACCAAGACCAAAAGTAATCCAAGGTACCTAGTACCTCTGCATGCTTAATTTGTTTCCATTCTTTAAGAATCCACTGAGGAATATTCCCAAATTGAATCATAAGATTTTTTATGGTGGGTTAATTCAGGTCCTAAGATAACACTTGATGCAAATATAAAATATTGATAGTACATTGCTAATTTATTTTTCAAAATACTATCATCAACAAAATAAGAGTTAAAAAAAAACAAACATTTTGAAGAATAAAAATTCCTAATATAAGCCTCATTTGATCAACCTTTTATAATAAATAGCCCAGAGCATTTGTTGCAAGAACAAAGAAGAACAATGATAAATGACATCCTTGTTTGATCGAGTTTTATAACAGGAATGGATCAACCATAGAATTATTAATAATAATCTTAGCATTGACATCTTTGAACATGTGCATTAATTTTGGGACCAAACCCTAGGCTTACACATATTTAGAATAAAACTCCAACATATCCTATCACATGTTTTATGAAGTCCAATTTGACTACCAATGTGTTTTGGCCCAACTATTAAGCCCATTCACAAGCTTCCCATGGCAAGATAAGATTATCAAGTATATATTTGCCACCAAAAAACCTAGTTTGTTTAGCTCATCTTGCACAACATGTTTGACTCGAATGATCAAATTTTTTATTATAATTTTATATGAAATATGAAATATTAAATAATGTAATAAAATACCAACTAACATAATACCTTCCTTGTCCCCTCAAAAAAAAGTTTAATTAAATCTCTATAAATAATAAAATCTTTAGTTTTTTGATTGATTAATTATTTTTTTAAATATAAAAATTAAAAATTAAAAAAAACATTTTTTTTTAATCCAAAACTTATATTTAAATTTATCCACTATTAAGATAGAGTAATTATTTCTTCCATATTAACATTTATATATCCAATGATATTCCACTTGAACCCATCCCACATAAATATAATAAAGGAAAACATAGAATCGCATATATTAATAGAGCTCTAAATCAATATTTGGGTTAATTAATTTATAATTTATTTCCTAGTCCTTGTCATTTTCTGTGGACAAAATAATGGAATGAGAGAAGTCATGTGTAAACCACTTTAATGCTAAGCTAAATAAAGATCTCCTTGCATTTGCACTTGGGTGTGATAAAATGTCGGCTAACAAATTCAGAAAGCCACTTTTTTGGCGCTCCAGAAAGCGACTGAAACCAGTGTTTCAGCTCAGCTCATTCATAGTCATAC
The DNA here is from genome assembly GCA_007258455.2 of Sequoia sempervirens. NCBI lineage: Eukaryota > Viridiplantae > Streptophyta > Pinopsida > Cupressales > Cupressaceae > Sequoia > Sequoia sempervirens. The sequence continues at coordinate 301,025,977 of VDFB02193867.1, forward strand.
ATTCTCAACATCATGCTAAGTATTATGATGCATGAAAAGCCCTGAAGAACCCGTGAAATTAACTTGTTTGAAGGTTTTGGCAAGTTGAAGGGAATAAGTTCGTTGGAGGTCAATTTCAAAAATTCAATTCAAATCTGGAGGAGCCTCTGTAAAAAAATTCTACCTATATATACCGTGCCTCCATTGCTAAGAGTCATATATCTCAGTTATTCAACTGCACAGAACTCGTGTTATCTGTGTCTCAAATTTTGTTTTATACATTCTGTGCCAGTTGGGCAGCAGAGGCTCCTTCATTTCAGATTTGCTTTTCTGAGTTGGGCCCCATTGCTTCGCCAGGTTTTACTTCTTTAAGATCCATTTATTGCTCTAATCCCCTGTCCCAACTTGTTTTTTGTTAAGGCCGTTTTGCAAAGTGTCTGGGATTACTTTGAGTTTCCTGCTGTCTTGTCTTCTGAATTTTAATCCCTTCCTTTGGAGACAGCCTGTTCTGTTCACTGGTCTTTTAGCTGAAAGTCGCCGAATCTTATTACCCAACTGCAAATTCAGCTGGTTTGCAGCCAGAAAGTGAAGCATTCGTTTACAAGGCAGGGCTGCAAAGTTCACAAGTATGGTTTTCTTTTTCGCGATGGATATACATTTTGTTTGAGGATTTTGCAATGTATGTGAATGTGGGTCTGGGGCAAATTGTGATTTGAGTGTACTTGTCGATTTGGGTTGCAATTGCAAATTCAGAAGAGATTTTGTTATATAGATTTTTTCTTGGATTGAGATTCTAATTGGGGTTGGTGTATTACAGATAAGCGAAGGATGGTGATGTGGGTATTTGGGTATGCATCTTTGGTCTGGAAGGCAGGCTTTGATTATGATGACAAAATTGTTGGATTCATCAAGGGACACCGAAGAGTTTTTAATCTAGGTGAGTATAGCTTCATAGAATGGCGCCATGATAAATACAATATGCTAAAGAATTGATGCTTTGCATTAATAGCATTTGTTAGTACGTTTTATGTAATTTAATGTTGTCTGTTTCTGGTCCTTGCAGGTTGCATGGATCACCGTGGGACTCCTGATTTCCCAGCTCGAACTTGCACATTGGAAGCCCAGGAAGGAGCAATTTGTGTAAGTATTGCATTTTCATTGTGCCTGGGAGGTGTGGGAGGTGTATGTTATTGAAGTTTTTATTGCAGATAAATAGTAATATAGATTAGACAATAGATGTGTTGCATAAAAAGGTAAATCCATTTTGAATTCAAGGGCAATTTATGTATAAGGATACAATTTTATTTTCTTGGTCACAAACCATGGAAGTCCTTAGCTGTTAACATTGGAAAGAATAAACATTTGGCACCATTAATGCTATCAAGTTTTTAAAATTCATATTACTTAATATTTCTGGATTTGATTGTGTATGAATCTTTTCATCAACATTTTTAATCACATTCGTGTTGATCTGACACGGTGTCCAATGTTAAGTTAAGGTGACAGTCTCTTAAGACGGAAACGAACAATTGTGTGCTTCACTAGCTTTTCACATGTACTGACAGAATTTTCATTGATTTTGTCAGTGGGGAACAGCCTACAGTGTCAGTGGAGGTCCTGAGCAGGAAAAAGCTGCTATAGAGGTAAATATTCAAAAAAGCGCTTCAGTTTTCCTGTTTGTCATAGTACATTAGAAATACCAGATGCACATACGCAGGGGTTGTGACTTTTTAATGTCATTCAGTATTTGGAAAGGAGGGAGTGCGAATATGACGTTCAGGCCTATGTGGATTTCTATCAAGTAAGACTCTGTTTCCTCTTATAAAAAAATCTTAGCCTGAAATTGCTAAACCAGACTTGCACATAAAATTTATACATCTGAAATTCATGCAAGAATACGACAAAAAATTGTGATACTGTGACAAACAGAACGTTCTCACCAATGCTTTAGTATTTGAAATTTGACAGGCAAAATAGATATGAGAACTGCCCAAATCTTGGCCAAATAGAAATGAATATTGGTTTCGACTTTTCCTATTAAATCTCTTGACTTTTAATTTATTTGTAATTGCAGGAGTCTGAACCGGAAACCCCATTATTGACTGGAGTACTAGTGTATGTACCCTCTATATTGTAGTTCAGTTGGACTTAGTTAGAGTTTTAATCTTACCTAATTTACAACAGAGGACATAAATAGTCATTTTCTTTAATGGAAACACAGTTGTTGCATATGATGATGGATCTTAGATAAAAAGAGCCAAGTTATATTCATATTATTGTTTGAGTAAAAATTTTCTGTTCTTTCATCTTGATGATGGATTGCATAACATGATTCGAAACGTTGATGAAAAACAACTACAATCAAATCCAAAAAATTTTTACTCAAACAACAAAATAGATTGTAAAAACTTAATATCTTTAATATATTGATCTTATTGCATTTTGCAGTTTCACCTCTACTCCTGACAAAATCACAAACAAGTACTTTCTAGGCCCAGCTCCATTTGAAGAAATGGCAAGGTGTGCTACAATTTACTTCTGTAGCTGCTGCTTGATGCAACTTTGATTCTAAATTTGGAATTTGGATGTGACTATCCACTTTATCTTGTAAACAATTAATTGATGGTCTTGAGTTTTTAGATCATTTTTTCTTGTTGACAAATGTAGTTTCTTAAGTTCATTTTGGTTTGTTTGCATTTATCTAGGTAGGCTGCTTTGTGTATCTAGGCCTTCTGCAAATTCTTATGCTCTGTATTTTTGTGCTGCTGGCTTGATATATGTAAAGCTTCTGGTGGAAAACTTTGTAGATTAAAAAATCTACAGAGTTCTCTATCAGAAGCTTTACAATTAAATTTTCATGGACCATGGAAGCATCATATCTTTAATATAACGCCATGACATTCAGAAAATGTAGCTTAACATGAGCTGGCACCAAAGCATCTCAATGTTAAATTTAGAGGTTACTAAGCATTGTTATAAATCATATTTTCTGCAGCCAAATTGCAAAAGCTGTTGGTCCAAGTGGGAACAACCGTGACTATCTTTTTAAGTTGGAAAAAGCGTTGTATGACATTGGTAAGTATCCTCAAATGCACATCCCTCAGACTTGTATATGCATTTTTATAAGGGTATTTGTCTAGGGTCACAATGAATTCACTGGCTCACTATTTTAGTACAATGTACTCCACAGGCCATGAAGATGATGAAGTTATTGAGCTAGCAAATGAAGTGCGGAGGATTCTTGGAGCCATTGATGATCATGAGATTAAATCGTCTGAGATAGATAATATGATACCAATGCCCTATACTTCTTTCTGTCTTCGCTACTACTACCAGTATTTCTCATTTCAGACCCCTAAAATTTTTGAAGGAATAGCGTGGGAATGATTACTTCATCTCTCATCAAATTCTTGTTTGGGATCATACAGAAATGAATTTCATCTATACTCTATTAATAATTAATTTAAAGCTTGACAGAACTATTAGCTAACTCCACAATAACAATTGTCATCCAAATACCTTATACAACCATTAACATCTGAGGACATTAATACCATATTCTTAGGAGGAAAAGTCTGGATAATTATTGAGTTCACTGTCCATGATAAGTCCTTCTATCAACTACCGTACAAGGCAAACATCAGACATTGGAGTTTGTTCCAAATGATCTTTGACCACTCGCAGAAACCCCTGCTTATGAATGCCAAGGGTTTGATGTACTCAAAAGATATTATTACTTATTTATGACAGTGGAGAAAATGTGAAGCAATATTTTAATAACATGATGTAGGTGGTTTGCCCTTTCATCTTAGAATCATCGCCCAATATTAGATTGGAGAAATAATTAAAAAACCTAACATTACATCAAATGATCAAGCATTATGGATGGAATAATTTGTGCTGGATGGCCACACCTAAATCTGCTGAAAGTTGGGATGTATTCAGAAAAGAGAATTTAATGAGCTAATCTTTTATGATAATGTTTTTAAAATTAAGGATCAACATTAACGATAAGGTAAATATACATAGTTGTACTATTATATAATCGACGGGTTTGAATGGCGAATGAGATAAACTTAGTGGTTACTCGATATAACAGATCACTTTCGGATCCCCGAACAAAGGCAATCATGTCGCCAGAGACACAGAAAAGTCTATGGGGATCATGGTTGTCATTTTGGCGGTGTGTAGTTAGGGAAAATCTTTCAGGTGCGATTTTTTGAAATCTACCAAAACCCTAGTTTCTGTTACTGTTGAGCAGATATAGTAAATGGAAGATTCAGCAGGCAGTTAAATATATGAAGACTGCAAAAATGCCCCGAATCCTTTCTATGGTTGCGAAGATCTTTGTAAACGACAGATATCGCAAAATTATTCCAATTTTCCCCTATTTTGCTGGAGGAGCTGCAATTTCCTCTAGTCTTCGACCTTGAATTGGTCAGATAGGTGAGAATGGGTGAAAGAGGTTTTAGAGAAATTCTTTCCCACAGATTTGCCACTAAGGAGTAGGTCTGCTAAGTGAATGATAAGAGCGGTTTATTTACTTTTTCTGTTTTTGGGTTTACAGATGGCTAAAGTATATGGGACTACCATGTACTCCTAGCATGCAGAGGCACCTAACTGTGCTTCAAATACCAGGCGTGCATCCCTACCTTCTACAAGATTTGTACTTGTGACCCTCTTTTCAAGAATACAAATTCTCCGCCATTAGACGAAAAGACATTTTATATGGTCTTAAAATTAAATATGTTCATATATTCATGTTCCTCTTCAAAAAAAAAATATAATTGTTTTTTAAAAAAATGTGTGTAAAATTTATAGCTTTTGAAAGAAAAGGTTAAAAATGTCAATAATGGTGGTTTTGAAAGTGTTATTATTAGTTTTGTAAATCATAGTGGTAACTTTGCAACTGTTGGAGTGGTCTTGAAAGTGCCTCTTATGGAAAAAAAAGCGATTTTATACTAACTAGAAAAATATGAGAATTTGAAATGAACATGTGACCTTGTCTCTTCAATTCTCAAGTAGAAGGTTTGGTACATATATGTGGAGTCTTCTAATGCACTATCAAAACCATTGTGTGGCCATAGAGGGAAGGAGAATTGAATGCACTAATAATGAGAAGTAGATTATTGAAGTAGAGATAGGCTTGTAGAGACTCAACAACTCTTTATACTTGTCTATTTTAAGCAACACACTTAGTAGAGAGCATTTACCCCTACCAACTAGGATTTCCACCCCTCGTAGGGGCTTTCCTAGGTTAAATTATTGTGTTTTGTGATCAAAACTACACATATAATCATGGAAATAAGATAATGTAAAAGATAGATCACACATAACACGAGATGTTGTGGTTCAAGATGCCCTAATATCCAATATATATTGCAATAGAATAAACCTTTGAGGTAGGCTAATGCCATACAATACTCCTTATGGGAAGAAGCTTCCTTGCACTATCTCTAGGAGTCCCAAATACAATACATACTCTTCCTATCCTTACAATGGTAGCCAACTCTTTTATATATACCTCTGAATAACACATTGGAGGGGGTAAACCACTAATCCCAATGTAGGTCTACTCATTACCTAATATGATGCAGATTAAGACCTTTGTATCTATAAGCGAGGCTCCAAATATCCCTGCTCAACCCCTATTCTCAAACTCCATAACACATCCTACAACTAAAGAAATAACTTACAAAAAAACATTTTATTCAACAACAAAAATGAAGTAGTACCCATGAGCTTCAACTGTCAAGTACATAAAAAAGATAACAGTTCATTAAATAGAGAAGTAATTAAATTTGAGTTTTCATTCATAATTCAAGCCAAAAAATATCAAGTCTTTCTTTTCCAAAAAGAACAGACCATCTCACGCTACATCATACATCCTCCTTCCCCAAACCAAAGAAATCAAAAGCTCTCCTCAAAAAGGAGAAGGAAAAACCAAAATTAGGAACTGCCAGATTGACATTTGCCACCCAAAAAGAGCACACATGGAACACACAGACATCCAAAAAAAAAAAAATCAGATTGATGGAGGGAGCCCATCAATCAAGCATTACACAAGCCCTATCTTGGAAAGATTCGACAAGATTCTATAGTTACATCATCTTCCTTGCCTTTAAAAAGGTTTGAACCTCCTGGTTCAAAAGAATCAATTTGCATTATCACAAGCGGTATGATATTCAAAGTTTTTTGTTGGGATTCCTTGTCGCAATCTGAGCTATCATCCAAGCTTCCAACCTATGTTTTTCTAGGGACAAGAGTCCAATGTTGATTCCACCATTCAGTTGGATTGATAAAGCTAGGCAAAGTCCCCAAAGCAAAACCAATAAAATAATCACTACTGCAATCACTATTAGACTTGAAATTCTTTCCCTTGCTCCAATCACACTTCACATCACTCCTCTCAGACTGGGTAAGGCAATTACTTTGGACTGAACTTTGAATCACATTCTTGGAATATCTTTGATGATTGTGCTTATACTCCCACAACTCACTATCTCCTTGAGAATGAAGGTCGTGCAGCCAATTGAAACTTCAACACCTATTTCTCAAGGTGCACATGTAATCTTGTTGCAGCTCTACATCAATTTTTGATTGCATCTCATTCTTCAAATCATTTACCTCTTTTTCTCCTAGATTTTCCTCCAACTCTCATCTTGGTGGAGCTAGAATTTTATTTTTTTCTTCAAGTTCGAACTTGGCTTCTACTAGAAGAGACAAAGCTGCCACTTCAGATGCTCCTTCCTCTTTTAATGGTTTTAAGAGTGTTTTTCTTCCTTCATGTTGGACCTCATAGGTGTTCTCTCTACCTCTATGGATTACATTCTAATCATATTGTCAAGGTCTACCCAACAAAAAATGGCATGCATCCATCGGTACCACATGACAAAGCACTTCATCCACATATGGACCAATTTTGAAGGAAACAAGGCAATATTTGTCCACAAGTACACTATGATTTTTTTTAAACCAAGAAATCTTATAGGGATTAGATTTTGGAACACAAGCAAGTTGTAGTTTGTTAACCATTTCTATACTCACCATATTATCAATAGATCTGCCATCTATGATCACCTTACATACCTTGTCCTTACATTTGCATTTCATTTGAAAGATGTCCTTCCTCTTCCAATCAACTTCAGGGGTTTCTTTGTCTCCAAATATCCAGGTTCTTCTCAATATCAAGTTCTCTCCTGACTCAACTTCAACTTCATCTATACAAGGCTCTTCCTCTTGGGCTACCATCACTCTTTCGGGGTTTTGAGGACAATCTATAGCCTTGTGGGCTTCATCGCAAATAAAACACTTCATGGGCTTCCACTCTCTAGGAGGTAGTTGTCCTCAAACTCTACCTCTAAAGCCTCCCTTTCCTTTGAAGTTGTTCTTTACATTCTTTCCTTCTTTTGCTCTTCACTTATGGTAGTTTCCAAAGAAACCTCTTTCTCTTTGTTTTGTTTGCTATCATCCCTTTTACTAACTATTTTGTTTTTTCGGTTTAGTTTCTCTTCTTTGTTTAAGTCATATTCATAAGCTCAATCTATTGTAGGTACTTTCAACAATGCGAGCTCATCCTGAAGTTGAAATTTTAATCCATTGACATACCTAGCTGCTATCTACCCTTCACTTTCTTGTATATTTGTTTGAATTTGAAGCCTCGTGAATTGTTCAGTATAAGTTTGTATTGACCAATCCTTTTGTTTTAGATTATGAAATTCTCTAAAAAAATTTATTGGTAATCGGAGGGAAAAAACTGAGCTCTCAAATGTTTCAGCATCCTAGGCCAAGTCCTAATCTTATTTTTTCCTTCTTTTATTCTCGAAATTTGTACGTTCTCCCACCACAAGGCTGCATATGACTTCAACTTGGATGCGACAATTTTCACTCTTTTTGGATTATCCTCATCAATGTCCTCCATGTCAAAGTACTTCTCCAGATCTTGGATCCAATCTAGGAATAGATAAGGGTTGAGCTCGCCTTTAAAATCTGAAATATCCACCTTTCTTTTGGAACTTTGTTTGGTCAATGCTTCAATAAGCCTCTTTATAGGGTCTAAAACCCTAGCAGCATTTACTAAGTTTTCCGGTTCCTCTTTGGACTCGTCCAATTGTAATCTAGTCTCAAGGGCCTCTAGCCTTCTAAACACTTCATCAGTCCTTCTTCCCCAATTCACATGGACTCCCCTCTAGCCCATTGTAGTTTGGTCTGATACCAAAATTGATGCAAATTAAAAAATTTGTATCTGCAAGCGAGGCTCCAAATATCTCTGCTTAGCCTCTATTCTTAAACTTCATAACACATCTTGTAGCTAAAGAAATAACTTATAGCAAAATATTTTATTCAACAACAAAAATGTAGCAGTACCCATGAGCTTCAACTACCGAGCACATAAAAAATAACTCATTAAACATAGAAGTAAGAAAATTTGAGTTTTCATTCATAATTCAAGCCAAAAAATATTATCTTTTTTTTCCAAAAAGAACAAACCATCTCATGCTACAACATACATCCTCCTTCCCCAAACCAAATAAATCAAAAAATCTCCTCAAAAAGGAGAAGGAAAAACCAAAATTAGGAATTTCGAGACTGATAGTTGCCACCCAAAAAGAGCACACATGGAACAAATGAACAACTAAAAAAAGAAAAATAAGATTGATGGAGGGAGCCCATCAATCAACCATTATACAAGCCCCATCTTGGAAAGATTCGACAAGATTCAACAGTTACATCATAATATCTACGTTACCACTAATTCCACTTCAAGAAGACAAAGAAGAAATGAGGAGATTGCACTCCACCTACTTTACCATTAACCAAGCTCAAGGAGATAATTAAGCATGTGGGCAAGGATTCCATCTTTTGTTTGTTTTGCAAAAGGAATGAGCACACAACAAAAAATTGTGAGTTTCAAATTCCATGCATTCTTTGTGGATGCAATAACCACTGTGGTCTAATGTACAAAGTAAATACCACCAAAATAAAGCTTATATTTCATAGTAGAAATGACAAGGAGGAGCCACTCACCTAAACAGAGGTGAGAGAATTACAAAGGCACTCTCAAAGAGAGTATTAAGAAAAATTAAATATTTGAGTGTGTAAATATAACAACTATTGTTCTTCTTGCAAGTTGGGGGACAATGGATGGTAAGTGTCAAAGGCTTCATCTTGAGTTTCAACAAAAGCATGACAAAAGAAACAAAGAGTATCCATTTGAGAAAGAGAAGGATCACAACCCACTAAGCAACAATGACATGTAATCTTCTCATGAGTCTACACCACCAATGTATGGTAAGGAGTTTCCTTATGATGCTTAGATAAATTATATGTTTAATTTGCATAGGAGATAAAGGGAGCATTGTTATCATTTGTATGGGAATATGGTAGCATCCTAAATTTTTCTTGTAGGTTGGATTTGTGTTTAAGGATAAATCCACTTGGTTGTGTAATGAAAGAGTACATTTCACTCACCAAGGGGTGAATATTAGAAATCAAGTCCACATAAGAATAAGCTAGGATGATAAAACAATATGTATGAGCTAATGTAAGTTTCTAGCCTTCACATTTCTTGAAAATTTGTAAAAATTTCACATCTACATGTTATTAGTGAGAATGGATAGTGTAGATGATGGTTGCTTGAGGTTATCATTCTCTCAAGCCATTACAATCATGAAAATAGCAACATGGGTAGGTTGTAAGAGTTTATCCTTATATTTAGCTATGTATGATTAAAGAGGAAAATTGTAGTTTTGTTCTATTTGCATGATCAAGTAAGGGATGAATGATGTATGGGTACATCATGAGACAACACTATAGAATAAGTGTTGGAGAAAATGCATACTTGTTTGTGAGCATTACACCACTAGAAAGTTCATTTGAGTGTTTGATGCATATGTTCTCCATTGTTGCAAGTAGACATGAATATTCTAGTAAGTTTTACAACTTTGGTAACATGAGTTGCACTAGATGGAATGTTCTTAGGTATGGTAGGCATATATATTTACAATGATTACATAGCATGAAAAACACTATGATGGTTTTCTCACATTGTTAAACATGTATATTGTGCGATTAAAAATGGGAAACACTATGAAGCAATTAGGTGTTAGAGGTATGTAGATTGCATAACTTGGGCAACAATATGATAGTTTTGTGGATGTTGTAGAAATTGTATCCTTGGGTTGAGCATGTGTAACACTATGAATATTTTTTGGGTGTTTTAAATAAGTGTATTTTTTATATTTTAAACATGGATAGTATTATGAACATGTTATTAAGTGTTGTAAGCATGCATATTTCATTCTATGACAATGTAACCATTGTATCATGTAACATGTTTTACTTGATAAAATGACAAGAGGGAACTAATACCACTTGTATGGGCAAGTAATATGTAGACACGTGAATCACAATGGTGGTTTTTATTATTATATTTTGCACAAAATTGCATCACAACTATAGTATGTGCATAGTTGTAGAATAATAAGTTGGTATTAAATACATAAAGTTGGGTTTCAACGTATGATAAAGCATCATTACTTTGTACCTCATGAAACTAGTTGTGTTGATCATTGTATTCGATGTGAGGGAGGTTTCTTGCAATCAAAGAGAAAGATAAGAGCATTACAATTGAGTGCTTGAACATCACTTGGTTTGTAGTTTTGTTAAATAAATTGGACGTAGAGGATTTAAAAATAGAGGAAATTATTCTAGTTTTATGAGTAAGATTTTGAGGGACCAAAGCTCTATAAAGAGGAAATTATTCTAGTTTTATAAGTAATATTTTGAGGGACCAAAGCTCTATAATACGGGGTGAATAGTCCTCATTGGATCTAGTTCTAAAGATCATAATTGAGGGAAAAGATATTTCATCAATTTTAGAGCAAAAAAAAATATGTATATGACATTAAAAGTTGAATATGTTTACATATTTATGCTCCTCTTAAAAAACTACAATATTTAAAAAGTGGCACCTCATTTTGATTTTTGTATGCAAAAGTTATAACCTCAAAAATAAAGGTTAAATTTGTTGATAGGGGTGGTTTTGAAATAATTTGAGTAGTTTTTCAAATTTTAGAGGTGATTTTGAAAGCGCCTTCCATGGAAAGGGGAAATTTTGCTCAATTTGGAAAAATATATCAAATTTGAAATACATTAGAAAAATTATTATTTTTTGTTCTCAAATAGAAGGCTTCATACATGTGATTAATAGAAAAAGGTTAGAGGTTTACCACCATGAATGAACAAGATGTTAAAGCACTAGGTCTTTTTCTTATTAAAACTCTCAATTATGAGAGGAAAAAGATGCAAATAACAATAAGAAATGCTACCTAACTTTTATAACAACTATGGGGAAAGTTTTTAGAGCATAAAAAGCTATGTACCTAGTCAAAAAGTTGTTTTTAGGCTACAGAGGACTCATTCTCCTTCAGTGGCGAATGGGTCCCTGTTAAGGTTTCTAAAACTCAGATCAGGGTCCTGTTCCTTGATGTCTGCACTCTCAAAATCTTGGTTATCAACTTCTAAAATTCTGTAGGAAATTTTGTAGCTTTGATTCCTTGATTTTTCACTTTGAATGACAACTTTTACGACTTGACAACTTTGACAATTTTGCTCCAAACTTGCTCCACTTGATCTTCAACCTATAAATTTGCAATCACACACTCAAGGGAGGGAAAAATTGTTGATTGTTAGTGAATGGTGGTTTTCCTCAGTCAAACCCCTTCTAGGTAATTAAACCAAATGATGAAATGAAACATAAATATGAAATAATGCAAATGATATCACCTTGGATGATGTCTTGCACGAAACAAATCTGCAAACTAACATGTAGTGGTCATGAAGAATGTAGATCTTGGATCCTTGAATGTGATTTGAACAATGGTTGCAAGTAGATCTTCAATGCTACATCCGCCTCTTTAGCTCAACAACATGAATGCTTTAAACCCTTGACATGATGATATGAATTTGAATTGTTGCAATAAAGTCTTGAAATATTCCTTGAAATTCCTTGTGAATGCTCTTGAAATGCTCTATAATGATCTCTTGAAATTGCTAGAATGGTTAATTAACTTGCTAGGTGAAACTATGTGAATTAACCCCTTATTTATACTAAATTAGGAGATTAACCCCAAAATTCAAACAATTAAGGCCAACACCAAGTCTGGAAAGAAAAAATATTAAATTCCTGCAAAAATGAAATTCAAAAAGGGGGGTCTCATTAAGGGATGACCCATTCACCACCTAGGGTGAATGGGTCTTGGCTCAGTTTACCAGGACCTAACCCTAGGGGATTGAAAGAAGGCTAAAAACCCATTTTTGATCAACTGAAAAAGGGGGGTTCTATTAAGGGAGGACCCATTCACCACCTAGGGAAAATGGGTCCTAGCACCATTTTCTAGGACCTAACTTTTCCCAATGAAATATTTTATTAATTAAATTATGGGTGTCGGGATAGATCTTTGGGAGGTGTCATAATTAAGGCTTACATTTGAATTAAAATGGGGTTAATTACTCCAATTACCCACAATTAATTAATGATCACTTAGATAAGTGTGAAAGTGCCTTATAACACTTTACAACACTTAACTAAAGTATGCATTATGTACATTTTATTCAGAAAGGGGCCCATAAGGCTTAATTAAGCAAATACATCCTAACAAAGTGTGAAAGTGTGCTACAACACTTTAAAAAACCCTTGCAAAGGATCAATTAAGTCATGTTTTAGTCAAATAAAGGTCCTAGAATAGTGTGAATGTGTACATCACATTACAACACCACTCAAAGACATCATTAATTCAATTTCAATGTCAATTATCAAACCAAGTAAGGGAAAAAGGATACTTTTTCCGTTACTACATTTTTCTCCCACTTTAGTGAGAGGATGACCCCATGTTAAACTCACACTAAAGTAGACATCCAAAACACTTAAGTATGTATCAATAACAAAGATACATGATCATACCCTATGAAAGGCCAAGAAAAATAAACAAAATTAAAGGATCAAGCACAATCGTTCTAATGCGATGCAAAACGGGTTGTTTGTCCATAACATATGTTGCTCACTATGGGGTAGTGGAACCTTAGTCTATCCACTAGGTGAGTTGTCCCAATGAAGTAGTTTAGTGAGAAATTCATGCCAATGTATTAGCTTCTCACCGTATAATGAGAAAGTCATGCCAGTGTATCGACTTCTCATCATACTAATTATACCAAAGTTATCCTCCCGATAACTTTAATAAGGCACCACAATGTAATTCTTTTGAATATTATGTAAAAATTTTGTTAAAAGGGATTTTTATTTGTTTGTGTAATGGTCTTCCTCTTAGGGAGCATTGTGCCTAATTTCTCTAAGAGAGGACAAGTCAAAAGTGTTAGATCGTTGCCCATGGGATGCCTCTTTGCATCATGCCATGTTAGTAGATCGTACACTCTTGGATGACATCAAACCCAATGACACCACCAAGAAGAGAACACATCATAATAAAAAAGAAAAATCACACCATGAAATTTTCCAAAATATATCATCTATGTATGCCCCCACTTTAAAGTGAATGCTACACCATTACTGTGAGCAATTACTTTAAAGTAGCCAATGTTTTGGTCTAAGACATGAGAGCTTTCCTTAGAAAACCCAATTCCAAGTCATATGTTTCTAAAATAAGTTGTGTCATGAAATAGGATAGAAGGGTTTCCCCCACAAATACATAAGGGACCTATGGATTTGGGGTCAGTATGTATGTGCTACAATTTTGTTATAAGAGCATGGAACTATCATCATTCCCAAAATACTCATAGAACTGGAAGAATGACACAAAGAGAGAGAAAAAAAAAAAAAAGCCTTTCGGTTCAACATGGAAGAAACATGAATATCTCGATGCCTTGCATCATCCCCAAAAGGAAAACACAAGACAAATGAAAAAGACAAAGACAAAGCTTTTGGGTTAACATGGAAGAGACATAAATTTCTCAACACCTTGTGCCATCCCCAAAAGGAAAAAAACAAGACAAATGAAAAAGAGAAAGGAAAATCTTTTGGGTCAACATGGAAGAGACCTAAATGTCTCAATGCCTTGTGTCATGTCCCCAAAAGTAAAACACAAGACAAATGAAAAATGATTACGACATAGAGAAGAATGAAGATACATATAGAGGAATGCACAAAAAGAGAGAGACATCAAACAAAACGTCATATGGGATCACATTACACACATGCAATCATAAAGAAAAATGAAAGGCTAGTAAGGCATAGGTGAGTCAACCTAGAGTAGGTCGTCTACCTCCCAATCTCAGTTGGTATAAATAGAAGGCATGCAACTAGCCAAAGGGACAACATCAATTGCCGAACTAGGACACACACCAAGTTCAACACTCTTTTTAGGAGATTTGTCATTTAATCTCATGGAAGAAGAAAACAATGCATTCAACTCATCATGCACTTGTTCATCAATTTTTGCAATGTCAATGTCATCATCTAAATTAATCACAACAAGAGGTCGAATAATAATGTCCATGCAATGTTATTGTTTATGTTGCAGCGAGGGTTGAGAGTCATCATGCATTGCTTCAAGTAAGATAGGATTTTTATTTCTCTATGTTATTGTTGTTTTCTTGAGTTTTCAATCTACGAGAAATAATATGATGACTATGTCTATGCTCTCTAGCACTTCAATTTAGTTTCAATTTATTGTCAATTTTTTTGTGTAAGAGTGGGTTTGTCAATCATAGGTTTCTTGTCTTCCTTGGGAGGACTAGAAGAAACAATAGGAGGTTTCTCAACCGCTTTCTCTTTGACTTTGTAAACTTGTTTGACTCTAGGAGGGACAATGGGATTGTTTGTGCTATCTCATGGTCTCTTGTGGGAAATTACAGGAGGTTGTTCTTGTATGTTCAAAAGTGTTTTTGGTTCAATCATTCTCTCATCAAGGATAGTTGGTTTGACCATAGGTTTAGGCATGTTGCAAATGGATAGTTATACTATTTTCTTTGCCTTGAATTTTTGATATGATTTGAAAAAGAAATCTTCACGAGGCTTGATAGGTTCCATAGGCTCGGGCCAAAAGCAATTTAGTGAATAATTCCCTTTTTCCAAGACAGGATTAAATCCACTATGATGCATAGTGAAGATATCATTTCCAAATGGAAACTTTAGACATTTATGCACAACTGAAGGAACAACATTCATGGAGTGAAGCCATGGATAACCTGACTTCACATGAAATTGGTCCGATTGTGGGATGATGGAGAATGAGCCTGTTAATGTTTTTGGTCCCACCTTTAAAGGGAGATCTATTGAGCCTATCGTAGGGAAAGGAAATATGTTATGTGTCTTGATCCATGCTTTCAGGTTATCATATGTTTCTTGATATAGCTCTGTTGGAGTGAAAATGACACTGAGAGGGGGAGGGGGGCTGAATCAGTGTCTTGACAGATTTGAACATTTTTCATAAAATAAAACATAGTTCATATTTGATCTCAATATTTTAATGAATAATGCATTCATGAGTTGAATGTAATCATTCATAAACAAAATTGAGAAATGTAATAATCAAACAATGAACAAAGCAGTAACAAATTAGTAAAGTAGTGAGACCACAAAAGAACAAAGAGACACAAGATTTTTCCAAGCGGAAAACCCTCCTGGGGTATAAAAACCACTCTTGAAATGCCTTGCAGGCTTAATCTTCAAAAATCCACTATTAACAATGCCTATTAGGCTAATTTTTGAGCACCCACTCAAGGAGCACCAACCTCTCTTTTAGAGATATCAATCTCAAGGAGTACCAACCCCTCAAATTATTTTTTGAACAATAATAATATCAGAGGATCTCTCCGTTTTCAAGTAAGCTCAAGGAACTCAATAGTCTTCTCTACCTAATACCCTAAGAATTCAACTCTTGAATCCTTAAAATATTAAATAGAAAAGAATTACAACTGTGCTCTGAAACATGTTTTCAATTTTTTGTATAACAGAGCTTTTACATTTTATTTCTTGATACAACCAATACAATATCTCAAAATCATAACCAAAAGTCTCACAGTGTTCACAACACTATATTTAAATATGTTTACAAGTATGTTTGTCAAAAAGTCTTCAAAGAATGCATTATTCAAAGGATTCTGAAACCCCCTTGTTGTTTTTAGAATATGTGCTAGTGAATAATCATTTGTAACACCTGATCGGTAGGCTGTAAATAAACTGACAAGAATAAATCAAGGATCTTTTTCAAATCTGCAATTGCTTTTACAAAACCTAGATCATTAATAAAACAAAATAGCCATTTGAAACTATTTTTAGAAATAAGTTGAAACCCTTATTTCTGAATACCCATATGATGAAACAATAATTTCTACAATGAATGAAGTGATTTGAAATTGTAACTGACACATTTTTTCAAAACCATGACTACCCACCAAATGAAATTCATAAATCTCCATTATTTTATCAGCCCATAAACTAATTCAGCTATAACTAAAATGCATTGACTCATGGAAAGCAAAAAATGCTAATACCTTGCTGATTCGAACAAGAAAAGACTAGTAACATGTCATTTTGCTGAAAGAAAACATTGAATGATGAAACGTGTTACCTAATTATGCAGATAGAAAGTCAAACAAATACAATTGTGAATCAATACCATCAATCATGGCTGACTAGGTGTGATTCCCACAATTTCTTTCAGCCTCTATCGAGCTTCCAGCCAAAAGGTACACCAAACATAGTATCCACACTGATTTAGCATCTTGTTATAGCCGTTACAACTAGCTGGAGAAGATAGAAACAACAATGAATTCAAAGAACCAATCTTTCATGGCGACGACATGGCTAGGGTTCCATACCCAGCCAAAAAAGTTAGCAAAATGAAAAACACATTTTTCCCTAACCTCTTCAATAAGTCAAAAAAATCAATGACTTTGATGAAATGAAATGTGACTTGAAGTCCAAAATCAAAAACATAATAATGAACCACTCAGAAAATAGTTGAGTTCGTTGTCCCAAAGAAGTCGACCATAGCAAGCTTTTTAAAATGTTGACTAATAATTCGCACCAAGTAACCTGTATTTAAGTCAATGATTCTCATAATGCCGATTAGAACAAAATGATGAATATTATTCAAGTTGGGCCAAATAAAATGCCTTTGATATTTGCTAAGAGAAACCCATTAGGGTTATGAAGATGTCGACCATATCCTTGCTAACTTGAAGACATTTCAAAAAGTTGACCAATATAAACCATTGAGCAATAATTACCAAAGGAGAAAAGCCATGTCATTTTCAAATGACTTTTAAGTAAGACTAATAATCATTAAGCACGAATCAAATATGACTTTAATCAAAGTCATTTATCAAAGAAAGCTCACCCAAGTCATTTACCTTCGAGCTAAATTTCCATAAATATGACTTTAATCAAATGCAAATTTTACAAAGTCATATGTATTGTAAAAAATATTTCTCATGAAGAACCCATATTACTAACCGAGGCCAAGTGAAAGCTATGAATGGTGATACCTCCAAAAATAGTAACAGGAAACATATGCCAAGATTAAACTGAATATGAAAGCATTGATGTCTCATAATCAAGTTCCAAATGAAGCCATAATCAAACTGTCTAAAATGAAGCAATATATTGAAGCATTGAACCAAATATGTGTCATGATCATCAATGATATACCAACTAAAACTGAGTAAACCATGAATCATTATACCTGAACGTGTGAAGTACCAAGTTCACAATTCTAAAAACTGAAATGAGCCCTGAATCTGAAAACCAATAGCACAATCCAATTACTTGTACAAATAAGATAACCTATATCTGCATGAAGCTCAAACTGATTAGTACAAAAAGATATGAAAATTTTGAATGTAAACCCAAAGCCATAAAACTGTCCACTGATAGCCAAAACATGAATAGACCAAGAATAAGCCAGAACTGAGCCATATTATCAATTTTGTCATCAAATTTGTACCATGATAAAGCATAAAGATCCAATCTGAGACTGTTAGACCAAGAGAACCAACTAAAAGAGATTTTGTCATCAAGGAAAAACCATTTGAACACAACTAAGATCCAACAAGCTCATGCACATATAAGAATTATTTTGTGATCACATTCTCTCCATAGACGGGATCAATCAATATCCCATTAGTGGGATTATTATTGATTTGGCCAGCTATGTAAAGAGGACCATTAGGTGCACGTTTAGGTATGTCATTTTTTGAGAAAGCAATGTCAAGAGGTTGTCTAGTCAAGCCCTTATGAGGTCTAGCTTTGATAAATGCTATCAAATGGTCAATGGGATGTGATTCCATATCATCATCGGTGTCATCATTATTCTTAGCAAGATTGTTTTTGGTTTGTATGTTATTGGTGTCTTGTTTGTTCAAGTATTCATGAATGAAGCAACTAAGGCTATAGAGGATTTGTGTTTCGTTTTGAGTTTTAAGCACTTTCCTTACATTTTGTATAATGAGAACCAAGCTAATGTCTATGCATTCACTAAGGATATGGTATTGTAAATTTTCTAGTTGTTCATCTAGCTAATCAATGACATCATGCACATTGATTGTAGGAGGTGAAGTCATGGGACATGAAGTATGCAAACTATGAGCCATGGAGGGTTGATTGTCAACACTATCAGAAAGAGAGTTAGAGCACCCAACATCCACGATGAGTGAGATATCATGGGATGACATGAGCCTCAAACTACGTCTTATTATAATAGTATTGTGAATAGGACACCAAGTTGTAAAGCTCATGCAAGTTTTACAACCCCAGTGTGCAAACCCTAGAATAACAAAGGAGCAATGCGACAACCTAGAATGAAATGCAATTTTTAGAAACTAAGCAATGCAATTTACTGATTACACAATGCAATAAGTTGGAATGAAATGTTTTGATGCAATTTTGAATTTGTAACAATGCACTAAAATGAAGCAATTTAAACTAAATGCAATGAGATTGATGAAACAACAAATTAGGAAACTGAAACATAAAGCTAACTACACCAAAAAGAAGCTAAAAACTAAAATATTAATGTCCTAAAAATGTAGAGCAGTAGCTAACAGGTACTCATTCGCCAATAAGGGTGAATGGGTCCAAGTTAGAAATTTTTGAGATGTTTTTGTGGATTTTAGAGTGAATTTTGATGCTTTTTCAGTTGCTAGAATTTTTAGATCAGACCTAATTAGTGACTTACTCACCAGTAAAGGAGAATGGGTCTTGGTTAGGTATTTTTAAACTATTTTTTAGTGATTCTCATTTATATCTTTCAGTTCCAGGTTTGAGACAGTGAGCTTCAGCTTCAATTTTTTGAAAATTCAATGTAAAAATGTAATGAAAAGATGAAATGCAAGGCCTAATTTGAAATATAATTTTGTTTTGATTTTCAAATGAAATTGTATGAGATCTAAATGAGATGCAAAATGACTGATTTGTTTTTGTATTTTTCAGGTTTAGAGAGATGCAAAATAATGCAAATCTAAACCTTATATGATATGCAAGATTTCAATGCAAAAAAAGTAACCCTAAATGAGATCTTAATTCAATGCAAATCTAAATACAAATGAATGAAAAATCTAACTTAAGATGCAATGAGAGACTCCAAAAATTAAAAAAATGCAATGTTCAATATGTCGAGTTCACCAAAATGATTAAAGGAAAAAGTTATGGTTTACCACCATGAATGAACAAGATGATAAAGCACTAGGTCTTTTTCTTATTAAAACACTCAATTATGAGAGGCAAAATATGCAAATAACAATTAGAAACACTACCTAACTATTATAGAAACTATGGGGGAATTTTTAGAGCATAAAAAGCTATGTACCTAGTCAAAAAGTTGTTTTTAAGCTATAGAGGACCCATTCGCCTTCAGTGGTGAATGGATCACTATTAGGGTTTCTGAAACTGAGATTAGGGTCATGTTCCTTGATTTCTACACTCTCAAAATCCTGGTTATCAACTTCTGAAAGTCTGTAGGAAATTTTGTAGCTTTAAATCCTTGATTTTTCACTTTGAGTGACAACTTTTGCAACTTGACAACTTTGACAACTTTTCTCCAAACTTGCTCCACTTGATCTTCAACCTGTAAATCTGCAATCACACACTCAAGGGAGGGAAAAATTGTTGATTTTTAGTGAGTAGGGGTTTTCCTTAGTCAAACCCCTTGTAGGTAATTAAAAAAAATGATGACATGAAACATGAATATGAAATAATGCAAATGATATCACCTTGGATGATGTCTCGTGAAACAAATCTGCAAACTAACATGTCATGGCCATGGAGAATGTAGATCTTGGATCCTTGAATGTGATTTGAACAATGGTTGCAAGTAGATCTTCAATGCTACATCCACCTCTTTATCCCAACAACATGAATGCTTCAAACCCTTGACATGATGATATGACTTTGAATTTCTGCAATAAACTCTTAAAATCTACCTTGAAATTCCTTGTGAATGCTCTTGAAATGCTCTATAATGCTCTCTTGAAATTGCTAGAATGCTTCATAAACTTGCTAGGTGAAACTATGTTAATTAACCCCTTATTTATACTAAATTAGGAGATTAACCCCAAAATTCAAACAATTAAGGCTAACATCATATCTAGAAAGAAACATTATTAAATTCTCACTAGAATGAAATTGAAAAAAGGGGGTTTCATTAAGGGAGGACTCATTTTCCACCTAGGGCAAATGGGTCTTGGCTCAGTTTACCAAGACCTAACCCCGAGGGATTGAAAGAAGGCTAAACACCCATTTCAGATCAACTGAAAAAGGGGGGTCCTATTAAGGGAGGACCTGTTTGCCACCTAGGGCGAATGGGTCTTGGCACCATTTTCCAAGACCTAACTTTTCCCAATGAAATATTTTATTAATTAAATTATGGGTGTCGGGGTAGATCTTCGGGAGGTGTCATAATTAAGGCTTAAATTTGAATTAAAAGGGGGTTAATTACTCCAATTACCCATAATTCATTAATGACCACCTAGATAAGTGTGAAAGTGTCTTACAACACTTTACAACACCCTTGCAAAGGATCAATTCAGGCATGTTTTAGTCAAATAAAGGTCCTCAAATAGTGTGAATGTGTATAACACATTACAACACCACTCCAAGACATCATTAATTGATTTTTAAAGTCAATTATCAAACCAAGTAAGGGAAAAAGGCCACTTTTTTTGTTACTACAACATGTAGGGGGAGTCTTTTGAGACTTTAGAAAAACTATTGGGGGTCCAAAGAAGAGAGGAGGATAATTGAACACACTATCTTTGAGAAGTAGACAACTAAAGTAGAGACAAATGTTGGTATTAATTCAACATTTTCAAATTTTCTCGAGTGGAAAATCCTTTGTGAATTTAGCTCCTCATTTAAATACCCATTACTTATAATTGATCTAGGATGTCACATGGAAAAATAAAAAATAAATTAAAGAAATAACACTAAGGGGCCTAGTGTCTTGGATTTAGTATAAATATGTAAGAGTCATCATAACGATGTGTACCATATAATGGGAAAGGAATTGAATTGTCATCATTCCCCTAGCCACTTAGAACTATGAGTAAAAAGGAGGAAATAATCATGAAGAAAATAAAATTTGGGGTCAACATGGAAGAGGCATTAATTCCTCAATGATTTGCATCATCATCAAAAGTAAAAAATTAATATACAAAAAATAGAAGACTATAGATACTAGTAAAATAGTATGGCAATAGGTTTTCCCCATATATCTATGCAAATACAAGAGTAACATAGGTCCTTTAGGAAGACTAAAAAATAAAAATAGGCATATGTAAGGGGATACAAAAATAAACATGCAAAAACCCATGTTCTAATGAAACAAAAACACTTCATTACTTGTCATAATCAAATAAAAAATTGTCCTCCCAATCTTGATCATAAGGGGAGGGAGGACAAGGTTAGAGGAAAAAATTCAAAATAGTACTAGGCATCTCACCTATAGTTAGGGATAATGAATGAGTTGCAATTACAATGTCATCCTTAGTACCTTGTGAGGAAAGTATAAATTATTGTGTGAATATTGATGATATTTCCAAAAATGTCCACAAAGGACTCAAAAAAGAACTCTTCATGAGAGGAGGTGTGTGAGTTTATTTTGGGATATGTGACAAGTGGTAGGCCATTGCTAACATGCTAAATGGGAGTAGGAAGAGGATTAAAAGAAGGTAAAGTTTCCTCTATGAAAAGAGTTGGTGAAGAGTTTTCTTGAGGTGGTGGAGAAGGTATATTGAGATTTTTCTTGTAGTACAGAGGGGTAGGATAATGCTCTAGATTTCTCTTGGGAGGCTAGTTAGGGATGTCTATGTAAATGGTGGTGTGATAAATGATATCAAGAAAGAATTAGTGTTAGGTACACTAAAAGGGAACAAGAGAAGCAAGGGCGATACTAGAGATAAAAATAAAGGTGTGTTAAGAGTATCAAAAGTAAGAGGAGGGCCCATAGAGGGTGCAAAGACAACCTACACTCTTTTGAGGTGACGTTGATTTGGGTCCCATTGAGGGAAAAAATAGGTGATAAAAAAAAATTGGGAGCTGGGAAGGAGGAGATGGAGGAATAACTAGATCAAGAGGTGGTCACATAGGAAGAGGGCACTCAATATTGAGGAAATATAAAGAAACTTGCTCTTTTGTCATAACACACCAACAATTCTTATGTTCTCTTGCAATTTTATTTCAATGTGATGGGATGAATATTAAGTTGTAGGAAAAGGGGGGATATATTTCTCCTTTAGTTGTTGGATTTTCCTTGTTTGGGATGTAGGAGGAATAACAATCATAATAGTTAGATGTTGAGAGACCAAGGGTACATGAGGTGATACCCACATCAAGTGTGTTTTTCCTCTTTCTACCAAAGAGATAGGTGGATGAATTGAAACTACCACAAAAGGGTGAGGACCAATTGATGCATGGAAATGTTTGCATCCTATGGGTTTCTTTCCCTTTGTTTCCAAAGAGGTGGGAGTGGGAACAAAAGGAACCATAGAAGGATGATAAAATTGAGAGAAGGTTCAATGCAACATGGGTGTATTTCCTCTTTTTTCGTAAATACATGTGGAGGAACTGAATGAACCACTATAGTCCATGAGAACAATGGGGGAAAATGAGGGCATCCCAACATAGATTTATTTTCCTTAGCTACTATAGGGGTAGAAAAAGGAATTGAATCGAATTACAAAATTTGGGAAATTGAGAGAGATGCAACCATAAGAGAAGATAAAGAAGGACCAATAGATCAATTACTTTAAATTTTTGATAACATTTGAATAATATATTTGTGTGAGGTTTTAGAGGTCTAGATTGTGTCACCCATAAATAGTCTGTTAGCTCTCAAAAACGCAAGCGAGATGCCTCAAGAGGCTGCCAATCTCTTGATACGTTTTAGGGTAACAGACAAGGTCAAAAGAATTCAACCTTCTACTCTTCAGGTGCTGCTAAACCTAGGTGGGTTTACCTTTCTGAATGAAGCAGACTTGACTTATGATTATCTTTCTTGCAATGATTTGTCCACAATGGTAGATGGAAGTGAACAAATGAAATCAAACTTGATACTGATAGCAATAGCAATCTTCTTAATCTAAATCCTAAAATGCTCAATTAACAAATGTAAAGAAACTGAATGAATCCAAATGATGAAATGCAGAGACCAGTGCCTTATTGGGTATGTGGAGTCAAAAGAAACAGGAGTGGGCAACTTATTTTGGCAAAAACTCAAATTGCTGGCATATGATCTATTTATAACTTGTATAAACATGTAGGATTATGACTACTAAGCTCAACTTTAATAATCCAAATGAATCTCCCTGATTACTATGATCAACCAAAAGGATTTAATCTCTTCTTGAGAGAACCAGTTAATTAACCACACAGATACAACAAATGTGCACTGATAAACTGAAAATAAACTTGTTATATCAATTTAAACAACCAGAAAGAATCAACTTGGAGATAGCTTAGCAATGTTTTTCAATAAACTCAACAAACAATTGACACCAAAAATAAACTGCCACACGAACTGAATTTCATTTAAATCGCCATTTGAAAATATACAACATAGTCTCTGGAATGAGAACTTTATTCTACTGTGTCCATTCTTAATCTACTGTATCTATTCTAAAAATTTGATCTAAAATATGATATCTCAACTACAAATGAGAGTGCATATTTATACACCAGCATCAGGGATCATATTACTTCCAAATCATGTCGGCCAACCGTAGAATTCGGGTACATTTCATGTCAGCCTTCAACAACATTTAGAAATTCTCATATGTCGGCCCATAGTGTTTGAGTCTCTATTAATCATTCGCTGAGGCAGTCGCCAAGACATCTCTATAAGTATGCCAAAGGCAATTATAACGCTGTCATCCCATGCCCTTTGTGTTTCACCCTAACTCTGTGAGGTCGGTGAGACATCTCACAAACTATAAAATGTTATATTGATATGTATTTCTTTACATGCTTTCGCTGAGACACAAAAATATCTCTCACCGATGTGTTCTTTTGTTTTGTTCACAGTCGTCGTGACATTCAGATGTCAGAGAGACCTCACGTAGTGCATATTATATTTTACTGAAAACCCCCATTATCTCTTGCATGTTGCTGTGACCCTTCACCGCCGAGGAGACATTATATAGAATTCTCCTTGTTATACCGAGAATCACCCTGAGCTCACTTTAGATCGCCAAGAGAAATCAATTCTCTCATCGACATAGTCCTTATGTGTTTTATCGGTGAGACCGAAGGTCACTCGCCGAGACATCACTTTGAAAGAAATAACTCCTACCGAGATGTTCCCTTTCTTCTTGTGTATCGGCGAGACATATCAATGTCAGGGAGACCTCTCGGAAACTACATTATGTCATACCGAAGCATTCGAATCCACACTTGATTACCGAGACACAACCAACCTCTCACTGAAAGCCATTTGAAAGAAACCCTTTGTGCTCTGTCGGTGAGACATATACACTTCGTTATGACCTTTCACCAGAGCACCAAACCTTTGCTGAAATGTTCATCCATCATATTGGTCGGCAAGACAAGGGAGTTTCGCCATGATAATACAATGAAGGAAAACCTCTCGCCGATGAGCACCCATTTGTGGTCGGTCGGGGAGACATATGGAAATCGATAAGACTTCATCCCGACAGTAAAACTCCTACCGGTAGACCATTCCTCTGTCGCCAAAATCATGACGAAGTCCTGCCGAAAGCTTCCTGTAAGAAAATTTTGATCGCTGTGACACCAAATGAGTCTTGCCGATAGGCAATATAGACTCATACAAGCGGAAATACAATATGAACCGGGAAACCCTTGACCATCACAAGCCGATATGAATAGTAATGTGAAATATTCAAGACCTAATGGATCATATGGGACAACATGGCCAAAAATAAGGAAAATGTGCACATGGTAGGACTCACTTGGAAAATTATGAATGTGGACAATATGCAAAATCAACAGATTTTTTATAGTTCCAACATAGTCCAAGGAAAATTTGTCACAAATGTGAGTGGCTTATATCCAATGTGATGGATAGTATGTACAACTCAATTATGCAAGAATTCAAGACATTTATGAACAACATAAGTTACTAATTTCATAGAAGTAATCCATGGATGACCCAATTTCACATGAAAGTGATTATAAGCAAGAATGGCATAGAAATAAGTATCCAGGAACTTAGGTTCTTCTTGGATAGAAAGGACTTGATGGAACCTAAGGTAAGGAGGAAAATCCATCATGAGTTTGTATAAAGAATGTTAATTTCTTGTACTTATATTTTCACAATTGGTTGACATACAAGATTTACTTAGTAATTACATTGGCCCTTTTGGAAAGGTCAACACGAACTTCATTACTGGTTCTCTCATTGAATTGAGTGAGAATGTAGAGAGGACTATCTTCTATGCCATTAGGCATGTCAATTGAAGGTAAATATGCGGTGGGCTCGAGAATAGCTTGCTTCAAAGATGAGTTACGGTGAGAATCCACCATAGCTACCATATTGCCTAAGGAGGATAGAGGTATAATAGGAGAAGATTTTAGTTCCTCAAAAGAAAGAGAAAGGTTGATGTAGAGTATTTTGGAAATGGGTCAATGAAAATTTGTAAATCTTAATTGGGTTTATTAATGATTTTTTATATTTGTCAAGTTCATCTAAGATTTGGATGGTACTAGGGTCGATGTGGTCATGGATGATATGTTGAAGATGCATACAACACTAATATCACAACCAATAACATGATAGAATTGAAAAAATTCCTTTGGGTCATAAGAAGACAAGAGTAGCTAATTTGTAGAAAGAGGGTGAATTGGTGATAATTGTACAAGATGATTTTAGAGAAGTTTCTATAAAATGCTATGAGGAGACTTGAATAGTTTTGTGAACTATCAATGTCTCTAAGGCTCAACAATAGAAGCATTTGATGTTTGAGATGTGTTAACTACATTTATATTTTTTTGAAAATTTGAGAGGATAAAAAGGAGACACTAGGGACATCAAAGGGATTCGATGACATGGATCCTCCATATTGGCTTATCAAATATTGATAGCCTCACAAGGTACTTCACAAATGAGTAAATGAATTATATTTTAGTAAGAATATTTTCTCTTGAAGTAAAAGTTGCATGTTTTCGATGAACACTTGCTATACATTAGAATCAAGAAACATGTAAGGATTTTTTAAAAACAATGATTAATATCTAAAAAAAATCCATAATTTTTTTATTTTGAGTATTTATAATGGACGAGGTTAGTAAAGGTGACCAGTAGCCCAATGTTGGCCTAAAAATGTTGCAAAAATTGATTAACCGATTGGTCAAAGGAATTGATTGAATGGTCATGAAGGGGGAAAAACCAATCCAACATAGTATATTTTAGTGACTACGAGAATAATTTTGCTAACAACACATCTTGCAATATAAAATCACTACATAGTGCAATGAAGGCATATGCATATGTCTATGGATCTCTCTTACCATTGTATTTCTCAAACCTTGGCACCTCAAACCTTGTGGGTGTAGGAGTAGAAATAATATGTAGTGATAAAGGAATTCATCTATAATATGGAGAAATTAGAGGTTGAGTTGAAGTAGTTGCAATATAAGCAATCTAATGTTGTAATGGTCCAATATTTTGCATTATCTAGTTTATAATAGGATCTATTGTATGTGTTAAAGTGTTATCGATGTATGCATTGTAGAGGATGTGAAAGCATGCAAAGTGATAGACCTAAATTTTAAAGAGGTTTCATGATTTCTTCCATAAATCTCATATTTTAGGTTAGTAAAAAGATGTATAAACCTACTAGACATAGTATAATCCCTCATTATTGAACAATTGTGTTCATAGGTGTAGTAGTGACCATATGGATGGTTAGAATTGGCATTGAAAAAGATAACTATGTGCTAGTTATGTTGGAATAAAAATAATGAGTTTCCCCAAAAATGGTTGTATAAGTTGGGACATTGGCTGTAGTGCCCCTTCGTTTCGGCTATCATTAAACATTAAGCGAGTTGTTTATTTGTGTCTTGTGATGTTATGTTGGGTTCGCAAGTTTGCATTGATTAAATAATAAAGACTTAGATTCCATAATTAAATATTTAAGTGAGCCTTTCAAATTATTAATAATTACATTATTAAAGCTAATAAATTATTAGCTTAGTAGGATACTAGAGTGCTAATATGTATTGTTTAAATTAGATGTATGATGTAAATAAATTAATGATTATAATAATTATCTTTTGATTATTAATTATATCATTAATCAATTTTAATAAATTATATTTATTTTGTTTATTTATTAGTGGGCATCAAAATTACAAATGATGCAATTTTGATAAAAGAAAAGAGAAATTTAAAATATTTAATAAATAAGTAAATAAATAAAATAAAAACAAATAAAAAAGGTGTAACAAGATTTACACTTGTCGAGCATGCACGGAAACAGTTACATCTGCAAGTATGCTCATTTACTCTCGCTGTATGGATTGCACAATACACAGCATGCAGATGGTTGAGAGATATTATCTCCATGCGGAACTCTGCCAAACGGGGGGATGCCTTTCCTATTCTACACTTTTTGCATGGTGAATACTGAGCTCGAAACTATTTGCAGTTACTCGATCATGCTAGGTGGTGGACGCCTAAAAATGTCTGATTGGCGAGTAGGATGTGGAGTACCAAAAATCAATTTGAAATTATAGGGTTGGGTTTGGATAGGGGAGAAGAGAGAGAGCGGCTGGAGATTTTCCTTTGCATTTGTTTCAGTATCATGTGTGACCCACTCATTTATTTGGCTTCTTTCTATAGCCGTCTATTCGGTTGCACAACCGTTTGCTGGACTGGATTATCTTCCCTTGTGATATCCTCCTTGTAATGGTTCACATTTTGGGGGAAGAATTTTCTCTTGCACCGGGGGCCATTTTTGAAGGGAGATCTGCAAACTGTCACTGGGCTTGAGTTTGGCAGTCTGAAAGTCATCATCGAGTTAAGAAAACTAAAGGAAATGAGAAGAACCCTTTTTAGTTCCTTACTGGTTGCAAATGGGAGAGCATTAAGGAAAAACAATGGAACCTCAGATTTATCTAATCTTCTTAAAATTTCAAGAACTAGCCGGAAAACCCCACGCCATGCCAGTAGTGGGAAGTGTAGTAAATAAGGGGAGAAACAACAGAAACTTATATTTTCTGATCTGGTTTATTGTGGCAATAGTGGTGTCCAAGGTCATCCCTTTTCAACCAATGCTAATGGTGTATTTCTCTAATTGCGTATGAGGTATGTAAATTTCCCATGTTGCGTAAATTTTCAATCTATGTTATTACGATGGCTTAGAAATATAAATCATTGTAGTATATTTTATATTTATCCCAGAGTTTCTATGTAAATTGAAACATCTCGAACCGAGCTCAAGAATCTAGAAGCTCTAAACCTTGTTGATACTTTTAAATAAGATTTGTCAATTTCTAGTTAGAGCTCCAGTTGTCCTCCTTCCTTTTCTGGACCAAATTTTGGATTGAAACTCAAGCCGGCCAGTCCTAATCGGCTTTGTCTTTCTCTCAGACTGAAGTTTCTCCCGAGTCACTGGCGTAGCTCTTTCTACCCGTTTTAGACTTTTTCATTTCTTAAGTCGTGTGTGGGATTTAATCATTTGTACCACCTGGTAATGAGATTAAATTCCTTGGATCTAAAGAAAATTTCCTTAACAGAAATACTGGAAGAGGATTTTATTGTTGGCATGTAGTTGGCATTAAGCTGTTGTCTAGAACAGTGAATATTTTTTTTATAAAGAGCTTCCCCATTTCGTTGGTTTGTAATACTCTTGATGGCGGCTACATGAGATGGAAGCATGATGTCATATATGGATATTAGAGTGGTATCTTCCATCATATCCCAGCCATAAGCCTTAGTCGGATATAGGCCGGTTCTATTGGCAACCAGTCACATCTGTAGTACTTGAAAATAGAGTGTTGTAGAGGTTAAATAATCCCTCTGATCCCATTGTCAATCTATCGCAGCTGCTGCACTTGAACATGATAGGCAGTTTAAAGATTTAAATAACCTCATTGATTCCACTTACAATCTATCACAGTTACAGTACTTGAAGATAAAATATAGCCAATTCTACCCATCCTCTTTGTCCACGCATCATTTCTTCCATCTTGTATTGAAGAGATATAATGTTTTTTTTTTTAAAAACTAAATAAACTATTAGGCTTTGTATCAATTTTCTTATGGAAAATCACCTCTCAAGTGTACAAGTTGATGATATTACTAGCAGCTGCAAATTAGACTTTATCTTTATATTTTCTAAGACAGCGATTTGCAAAACATTATAATAGATTCTCTACACAATAGATTATATATCCCATTTAATTTGTCCATCATGGATAGCTAACATAATATAAATCATAATCTACCTACACTTCTGCTTAGAGAAATATAAAATATATTTATATTTATTACAGAGATTACATATTCTCAGAGATTGTCTGTGGAACTATCTTAATCAACATGGTTGTAAACTCTAGGGGCAAAAATAGCTTGCTAAGACCTCCAATTAATCAAAACCTATATTGGCAGTTTTGAAAATGCTCCTTACACGTAAATAAAATTATAGACAGAGGATAAACATAAGTATAAGTAGGCGATAGATATTAGAAATGCAGTGATTAGACTGTCAATAGCATGTCCCAACAATATACAATCAATCCTTTCAACAACTTCACCTTGTATGCGCTGTCCAACACATTCCTCAGAAGTCCAGATAGATAATCTTCTAATTTGAGATCTTGTTATATGTGTTTGTTAAAGCATAGTTCGTTGCTATAATTAAAATAAAATCCAATTTTTTTTAAATATGTGTTTTGTAGTTAATTTGGAAGAATTTAGATTATTGAAAAGATTTATTCTAGATTTTTTTTTGGGTAAGTTAGTGTATGCTGATTGCTTTTGTATGGATTTAACACTCTATTCCTGCACCTTATACCCGAAAACTATCCCTGCTTCATCCACTTTCCATTGTCATGATAACAAATTCATAAATCTAAGAGAATTTCCTTTATTATATCTGGAGTCATTGATGTTTGATAGATGAGGTATAATATCTTCATTAGAAATTACAATTAGCATCTCCTTAAATAGAATTATATTTATGAAAGCAATTATTTGTTTCTTTTTATTTTATTTTTTTTATTTTATTTATTTTATTTTTTTTAAATCTTGTAAGGTAGAGTAATTAGAAACATAATTGTCTTGTCACATTGATGTCCCTTTTGATTTAGGTAATTGAGTTTTCTACTACAGGGTTGAATATTTCTAGATGGTTTAGTTACATTAGTAATGAATTTAATGGATAATTCTATATATTTAGGTTAGGCTAAGAAGGGTGTTGAGGTTGTATAGATGTTTACAATGCTAGTGCTATTAGTCCCCTCCTTTGTTTCCTTAGTATATGTGAGATTCCTTTTTCAAAACTACACTGTGTTTGGGTAGTGTAATATTAGCGGGAACTACCAATTATACTTATATAAATGTAAGGAAATTAACCCTTACCTTCTATATGTATGTCGACTTAGGGTTATAGTAAAATGAATGTTTTACTTGTAATATTTCATCGAATGGGATCCTTGAGTTATAGAGATATTCTAGATTGATTAGTAAAGCTAAGACTAGTTCTACTATTGTAGTTTTTAAAGTATAAATTTAGCTATTCCAGAGGATAAAGGAGTATGGGGTGAAATTCCCTTAGCAATCAATATATATGTAGGGTTTCATGTTTTTATAATTATTTCATAGTTGAGTAATTGATTGTCTTCTTGTTAGAAAGTGGAGGAACTTAAGTTGATGACGAAGTGGAATACTTTTGTTGGTGGATTATGTTCTTAATCATTTAATAATGGATTTGCTAGATCATTAAGTAACTTAGTTTGAAAGAAATGATTTAGTGAACCTAGTGGTCAAGCTAAGTGTAATTGAAACGTGTGGTGTTGTGTTACTTTGTGTTGGGGTAGATTTCTCCTTGAATGTCTTATGAGTGAACCCTTGGTTGGTCAGTCATTGAGTTGGAGCAGCTCAAGTTGTCGAACTACGGTGCCTCTGCGAATTATATACGTAGGCAAGGCCATCGAGTGATGAGCTCCCGAGGCATTAGGTCGGGCCCCTAGGACTGTTCTTCTGAGTCTTGTTTGAGACTTGTCATTTATTTCCGATAACATAAAAAAAATACCATTGATTTATATAGTTTCTCTTAGTGATCATGTGCTAACTATCGTTGATTTGATGTGTGTGCCAAGTCATGTAGACCTTGTAGGTATAGGCATTGGGAGCAAGGACTTGTTGATAAAATAGAATGTAAGAGGCATGTTAAGCTGACCTAAGTAAGTAGACTCTATTGCCAAAGTTAGTAAATCACTTCTATCTTTTCTTGTAACTTGTGTGATCATTGAGTATAGCTATAAGTAGTGAATAGTGTTGTTGTTATCTTTGTTTCGTTGTTAGTTGTTTGTGAAGTAACCTCGCGTGCCCCAGAGAACTAAGTGTACTAGTGTAATGTAATGTGTTATGTGCTTATGGTTAATGATCTTGTATGTTCAATTGTGATGTTTTAAAAAAAAAATTATTTGCTTTGTCTATGTTCTCTGGGTTGCATGACGGGCGTTACAACTGGTTCTTCTCATTTCCTTTAGTTTTCTTAACTCGATGATGACTTTCAGACTGCCAAACTCAAGCCCAGTGACAGTTTGCAGATCTCCCTTCAAAATGGCCCCCGATGCAAGAGAAAATTCTTCCCCCAAAATGTGAACCATTACAAGGAGGATATCACAAGGGAAGATAATCCAGTCCAGCAAACGGTTGTGCAACCGAATAGACGGCTATAGAAAGAAGCCAAATAAATGAGTGGGTCACACATGATACTGAAACAAATGCAAAGGAAAATCTCCAGCCGCTCTCTCTCTTCTCCCCTATCCAAACCCAACCCTATAA
This sequence comes from Sequoia sempervirens, assembly GCA_007258455.2. NCBI lineage: Eukaryota > Viridiplantae > Streptophyta > Pinopsida > Cupressales > Cupressaceae > Sequoia > Sequoia sempervirens. Next base: position 301,058,460 of record VDFB02193867.1, read on the forward strand.
TTTCAAATTGATTTTTGGTACTCCACATCCTACTCGCCAATCAGACATTTTTAGGCGTCCACCACCTAGCATGATCGAGTAACTGCAAATAGTTTCGAGCTCAGTATTCACCATGCAAAAAGTGTAGAATAGGAAAGGCATCCCCCCGTTTGGCAGAGTTCCGCATGGAGATAATATCTCTCAACCATCTGCATGCCGTGTATTGTGCAATCCATACAGCGAGAGTAAATGAGCATACTTGCAGATGTAACTGTTTCCGTGCATGCTCGACAAGTGTAAATCTTGTTACACCTTTTTTATTTGTTTTTATTTTATTTATTTACTTATTTATTAAATATTTTAAATTTCTCTTTTCTTTTATCAAAATTGCATCATTTGTAATTTTGATGCCCACTAATAAATAAACAAAATAAATATAATTTATTAAAATTGATTAATGATATAATTAATAATCAAAAGATAATTATTATAATCATTAATTTATTTACATCATACATCTAATTTAAACAATACATATTAGCACTCTAGTATCCTACTAAGCTAATAATTTATTAGCTTTAATAATGTAATTATTAATAATTTGAAAGGCTCACTTAAATATTTAATTATGGAATCTAAGTCTTTATTATTTAATCAATGCAAACTTGCGAACCCAACATAACATCACAAGACACAAATAAACAACTCGCTTAATGTTTAATGATAGCCGAAACGAAGGGGCACTACATTGGCTTGAACAATCTGCACCAAGCCACATAAGAATTCCAATCCCTTAAAGTGATTTTTTAACATGTTTTGAATGACACTAAGGATAGACACAACCTTATAAGTACTAATCCAAGTTTTGAATTTGAGAATCAAAGGCCTATAAATCAACCTCGTGATGAAAGCCCACATCCATGTGAGGAGAACTAGTGGAAAGAGAAGTTCTTTAATGGTTATTTGAGGGTGTGATGAAGGCATTGCAATAGTAAATATTTTGTGGGAGAATTTTGGACCAGTTTTGAAGGGATTCATAAAGGATGAGAATAAGACGTCTTTTTTTTTCAAAGGATTTTACGCTCTACATCATTAGAGTAGAGAGATTTAGTTATAAAACCATAAAAATCTTACATGTAATCTAAAACTCTAGTATTGAGAAAAAGGGAAAAGCATTTGATGTTTGAAGTTTTTGTTTAAAAGTTGTGTAAAATGATATGTTCCCCAAGATGTAATGTATAAAATTTGAATCTAACAAAAGTGAAATCATTTTCCTTTGAGAGAAATTCCACACATTACAATAGGATTAAGTAATCATGTTTATTTTTACTAAATCTATTGCTTATATTTATGCTAGTATTCCTTTTGAAATTTAATCTTAACTGGAAATACATATTATTAAATTAAAATGCTTAAAGGAAGTAAAATGGTGAAAATATATGAAAATAGAAAAATAAAGGTAAATTTTTTATTACAAAATAGAAAATTCAAACAAGAAGTAACTTGGAGTGCAAATTTTAAGGTCTCTACCTAGAACCCTAGCATGTTGTGAGGATGTTCATGTAATGTGTTGCCATCTTGTACAAATACAAAATTGAAAGTATGATGCAAGTCAAAAATATCTATATGCACAAAAATAAAGAAAGATTATGAACATGATAAAATAATAAAGAAAATGATATTAACCTTACTAAATCACTATTTTTCTCAAAATATGAAGAGGAAATAAACTAGGTGTTAGAGAAAATTGATATAATGAGAGGGGGGTGAATCAATATATACCACAAATTAATCCAATTCAACTTTATCAACCAAAGCTTTCTATTGCCTTAACAAATAAAGAATCAAACTATGCAAATAAGACCACCAACACACAACCATAATACTGGATTTATGTGGAAAACCCTAGAAGGGAAAAACCACAGTGAGCAAGCTGCTTGGAACTATTGTCCAAATCCAACCTCACAAATAAAGACAATATTTACAAGTTTTATGGGCTACAATTCAAAGGAAGCTACAACTCCATGAAACACAATTTTAATTTTATGGCTTCAACTAAAGGAAGCTACAACTCCCTATAGATTACAATGTTTACAAAAAGAGGTTACAACCTCGGTAACATACTTGACACAATCTATTGATTGAACACCACCGCAACAACAACACCCTTTAGACTGACATATATCTTCAACACCTCTGATCAACAACCAGTGTTATCTTCTGCTCACTTCCACACACACATATACTCACACATACCTCCTTACATACTCACACACTCTCATACTTTTTGCAACAAATTTGATCCTTTATTTATACCCTTTGCAAGCTTCAAAAATTTTATCCTTTTTCAACCAAAATGAAACATGTAACATGAAATGTGCAATGACCACAACAAGTCAGCTCCAAGACATCTGCAAAAAGAGAAATCAAATGTGGTTCAAACCAAAAGATAATCAAGACCTATTTTATCTTAGAATACATATCCATACTGGTGCACACTTCCAAACACTGAGTGCAATCATCTCAACATACTAGGTCAGCCCAATAAACACTTAACTTCCCATGCATTAGCTCCAGACGGAAGGTGATACCGGAGAGACCAAATAACATTATTTTGATCAATTTACAAACACTATATGACATGAAAAAAAATTCTCATACACTCCTTTCACAACTCCATGTAACTTCAGGCTAGCACAATCTGATAGACACTAAACTCAACATCATTTGCAAACTATGAATATACAGTCTCGAGATAGAACATTGAAAATCATACTTGCAGTACCCTCAACACTTGAAACTTAAAATAAGAAGACATACAAATAATATGAAAGTATCCTCCAAAATGCAAGATCATATTTTCAAATGCAGACAAATCTGAAGCAATCCTCTAACTCTTTTTTACTACAACAACACTATGCTAGCTCTGGAATCTTCTTTGGTAAGTTCTATCCTTTGAATTCAAGAACATGCATACTTCACACCTTTATCTATCTAATTTCCAAATAGAAAGGCCATATCCTTTAGATGCGAAGGAATACATAGTATTCTCTTGAGCTCCTTCAATACAACTTTTTGTGCCTTTGATTGTTTGAGACCTTACATACTTTATTTCATCTCTTATGCAATGCTTTACATCAAGGGATAGAGAGTACAACATTCACATCACCATAGAAAACAATTACAACTCTTTTCATCAAAAGCAAGAAATAATTCAAACAACCAAATTTCACCTATTCATGAACAACAAAATGTTGAAGTTGTGAAAGCCAACCTCACAGACCCCGAAGATCACCTGCATGCAAATAACCTGTCATAGAAAAAATACATTCTAGACAAAAGACAAAGGTGCTCTAAAAGCTGAGAATGCATTATTCAGAGAGTGGGATAAAATACAATGATCAATCCTTATAAAAGAAGATTGTACAACCCCAATAGGTAAACATTAATAATTATTATAATTATTAAATGTCACAATATGCAAACTAAAGTGAAATCTTAAGAGAGGAATAAAGGTAACTTAATTAACATAATTAAGTTAAAAACCATTACTCTAACACCCCCCCTTAAGATGAGCAAGAGTGCAACTACAAACATGTTCAAGAAAGAAAAGGTAACTACAATGCATGAAAGCAAACAAGGGTCCCAACAACTAGGCCTAATCAGGTATCCCAATACAACCAAATCTCTATAAATCGAAGTAAAGGAGAAAACCTAGTGGGAAAAACTCCTCTCCAAAAAGAGATGGAAATACAAGAGTGAAATAAGAAGAGAGATAGAAGGACTCAACATGACCCCCCAAGAATTGCTTCTATCACACAAGTATAAAATATGTTCCCCCCATAGGAGAGAGAGAAAGAGACTAGAAGGCCCCCCCACAATGAAGAAACTCCTATCATAATGGTGGATGCCTGATGTAGAATCCAGAAAGAGATCTTGAAGTGGAAAATAACATTCCTCCCCTTGGGAAGAAATGAATCCAAAGGACGATGTTGAAGAAACCCTATGAAGAGTGATGAACCAATCTGTCCGAAGATGTGTGCCATGATAGGATGTTAAAGAATCTCTCTGTCTGAACTGAAACAAATGATGCCAAATCCAAACTGATATGGAGAATCTTGAAATGAAACCTCTAAATGCACGGATAATGGTGGCGTACAGTGATAACCTGACTGTTAAGGTAGAGGAGATGAATGTCCTCAAAATAATACTCAAGATTTGCAGTGTGAGACTCAACAAACAAGAATGTGTCTGCAAGATAAGAATCCCATAATGTAGCAGATAATGAATGAACAAGATGGTCATGATGCTGAACTAAATCCATAGGGGCCAATGTGGTGATATTGATGTCATTAGGAAAAACATATGATACATGTATAATCTCAGTCTGAAGAGTAGGAACTGTGAGACAAGCCTCTAATCCATCAGAACATGTAAGGGTGTCTATCTAAAGTATCATGATCAAAGGGTGTATTATCTCTCCAAGCAATGGGTAAGAGATAATCTGAAGTAGGATCCTCTAGGAATTGAGAGAGATTGGGGTCTCCATTGATCTCCCAAAGACGTGTCCAAAGTGGGTGGAGAAAATCAATGTTTGATATAGCCCACACAGTGTCATCATCAACACTAGACAATATAAGTCCTATTATGTGATCTCTAATGATATCCCAAGCTATTTTTCCCTCTGAAGTGTCTGGTTTAGGTATGAGATCATACAAATAAGGAAAAATATTAAGCCACCTACAATGTGTAAGTATGCCCTTTGCCCATGACTCATAATTACCTCGTTCCAGAATTACAACTAAAGGGTGAGTAGAAAAACCCATGATAACTCTTCAAATTAAAAAATCTGAGAAAAATGACCTTATAGCATATAGATCAAATGAAATAGAGCCTAATGACGCAAACAGGAGGTTCCCAAGTGCCAAAACGTCCAAGTAATTAAGCAAATTGTGAAAACACAAAACGCCGAATAAAATATATGTGGATCAGAATCTAAGAAAATAAGTCTGGTCATTGTGTAGAAAACTGAACCAACTTTTTGACGCCTATTTGTTTGCACAAAATGGAGCTCAGACACAAAAGTTATGCCCCCCAGAGTGCAAAAACCATCATCTGACTTTGACTGCAAAAAAGGAAGCAAAATGGAAAAAACATAAAGTCACACCTACACCACTGGATAGTGCTCTGAACCAGCTTTCCAAGGATATCTCATTTTTGAAAAACCAACACCGTATGCTCAAGATATGATCGTTTTACTAAATATGCTCATTTAGGTTTTAAACCAAACATTTTATTAATTTGAAGATTAAAAAATTAATAAAATATTTGGTTGTACTTTCATGGCATGAAAATCTAGGTAGCACAGAAATCAAAAGGGCACAGAAATCGATGCAAACTGGCACTAAAATCAAGGTAGCTGATGCAGACACCAAAAAATATGGCACAAAAATCGAGGCATCCGTATAAATCCAATCATACGGATTTTTCTAGCAACTTTTTTTGAGATTCCCCAAAAACACTAAAAAATAAATTTTCAACAAACCCTATCATATTTTATATGAAAATAGGGGTTTTTGGGCCTTCTGAGCGCATCTATGAGGGCCATTTTGCACCAACATGCACTGTTTGAGAGATCAAGGTCAAAATTTCTCAAAAAATGATGGAAAACCCCTCTGATCTAGCAAAAAATTCTAGGAATGAGACCCTTGCACAGAAAAAAAAACTCTGTAAGCTAAAATCTTCAAAAAATGAACATACCATGTTGAAGTTGTGAAAGTCAACCTCACAGACCTGAAGATCACCTGTAAGAAAATAACCTGTCACAGAAAGAAGACATTCCAAACAAAAGACAAAGGTGCTCTAAAAGCTGAGAATGCATTATTTAGAGAGTGGGATAAAATACAATGATCAATCCTTATAAAAGGAGATTGTGCAACCCTAATAGGTAGATATTTAATAATTAATATAATTATTAAATGTCAAAATATGCAAACTAAAGTGAAATATTAAGAGAGGAATAAAGGTAACTTAATTAACATAATTAAGTTAAAAACCTTTACTCTAACACAAAAGATATAGTATAAATGTGTTGAACATAGGTTGTCATTGATGTCAAATTTATGCTATTTATGAACAAGAATGTTGTCAAAGGGTGTCAAGACTGTCAAAAGTGTAATTGATTTCAAAGGTTGTCAAGGATGAAAAATATTGTAGGATTACTAGAGTTATCATTATATTCCCCTCGACTTAAAGTTCCCCTAAGGTCTTTAATCTTGAAGAAGTTGTCTCATTAATCAGATCCTATATCAAGTAACATACTCCATAAGTTTTATTGGCATGACCACCTTTTTAGGAGTTGGTGTGTATTGTATAAATATTATACCATGCATAGTATGTAGTCAATATGACTATGGTGGTTCGGAAGTCTGTGCAAGGATATCTTTTGGGAAAAGAGATTTCTTTGGAAATAAAAATGTGGCTGGAATTTCTTTCAGAAATGCAGTGTTTCTCTTTGGTTTGGAAGGAGAGTGTGTCTACACTAGTTCTATTAGTTTCCTAAGTTTCTAGAGGATATTTTTAGAGTGCAAGAAGTTTGAAGTGTTAGAAGGTTTGTCAACCTGTTTAAATTTTAAGGTGTGTGCATAATTCAAATCTTGTGTGTGGTTTTAGGATAGGACTTGGTTAAGGTTCCTATGATAGCGCACACCATCAAGTTATTTTGGTGGCAAGAAAATTGAAATTGGGCAGACCTATTACACATTTCATGTATGTTGAATTTAGGTCCACCTTATGTCATCCTAGCTATTTGTGGATCCCTAACCAACATTGAAGAGTGTAAATGTAATGTCATGTACATATATTTCAAATGTTTAGATGCATGTTATGTGATTTTGTGTACAAAACTATGAAGCATAATTACACTAGTTGTCTGAAGGGTGTAAATCAAAGAGAAGGTGTGAAGAAAAGAGAGCACTAGCATTAGAAGATCATTTTTAGAGAGGAAGAGTGTCAATAGTGACTCTAGCACATGTTTTTGTTATATTGAAGATCCACACACTTTATCATTGTATTCTGATATGGATGGTGTTCTAATTGTTGTATTGTTTCATTTAAGGATTGGTGTCTCTAGTAGGTTGGTGCCTATAAACACACTAGGGGATTGTTGTCTCTGGTAGATTGGTGCCCAGTTCATTGTATAAAATTCAGTTATACATTTTTGCATTGTGAGTCTTGATTTGGATAGTAGATCCAAGAATCTATTCTCACTGTGGTTTTTATCATCTTAGGTTTTCCAAAAAAATATGGTGTTCTCTTATATGCTTTATGCTGTTATGTTTTGTTTGTTTATGCTAATGTGGGATTTGTTGTGAAGAATCATATAACTGTAGAAAAAGTTAATAATTCTATAATTTTTTAGATCTATTGATTCACCCCCTCTCTTAGTAGATTGTGTACCCTTCAATTGGTATCAGAGCCAAGTTCATTTGAATAAGCCTAACAATTGAAGGTAGGTCTAGGATGGCACAAGAAAGCTTTTTCGAGAATAAAGAACCAATCTTTGATGGATCTGATTTTGCATTTTGCAAAGTTAGGATGGAGTACTGTTTAATGTCTTTAGGAATGGACATGTGGATGCTAGTAGTAGAAGGATATGGGTCTCATGAAAACCATCCTAGGGATCATATCGGAAAGAAGGCCTGTAAACTCAATGCTAAGACAAGAAATGTTATTTTCTGTGGATTGACCAATTTTTGTGAAAGAAATACAGTGCAAAACAATGAACGGCATATTGGATAAATTTGAGATAATCTAGATGAAGGTGATGAGAAATTCAAAGAGGAAAAGTTACAAACTTGCAAAGCTCAGTTTGAAGGTTTGAATATGAGAGAATATGAGAATATTGCTATATTCATGCCTTGGGTTGATGAAGTTGTCAACTCTATTTGAGGTCTTAGTGAGAGTTTGGAAGAGAAGGTTGTTGTGAAAAAGGTACTTAGATCTATTCCCAGAAGGTTTGATTCTAAATTCTCTACTATTGAAAAAGCTAAGGATTTGAATGCTTTAAAATTGACTGAACAACATGGAATTCTAATTGCATTTGAGATGAGATTCGAAAGTGAGGATTCTATAAGGAAAGAGGTTGCTTTCAGAGTATCTAAGAAGAAGATGATCAAGATTTTGATATTGGATCAGATCCAGAAGAAGAAAATTTTGTCAAAAAGCTACAAATAGGTTTCAGTAGGTACAAAGGAAATTAACCTTTTAAGTGTTTCAATTGTGTTGAAGTAGGAAATTTTATGGCTAAGTGTCCCCATAAGAATACTAACAATGTTGAGTAAAAAAATGGAAAGAAATCATTTTAGAGAAAGTTTAAAGGTCAGAGAAAATATAAGAGTTTCTACACTAATGAGGAAGCAGATTACTCCACCAAAGAAGAAGATGAAGATGTCTCCGGAGATGAAAAAGAAAAAGTTGTGTTCATGGCTTTTGAGACTATTGAAGGAGATCTAAAAATGGGTTCCAGAAACAATAAAGAGAAGGTAGATCTTGTGGATGAATTGATGTGGGTCAGAAAAGAAATCAAAAGGTTGAAGAGACGAATTATAGAAGAGGTGACAGCTAAAGAAAAGATAACTTAGGATTTGAAGAAAGTAGAAAAGATTATTATTGATCTTAAGACCCAGACTAAAGAAGCAAAAAGGATTGAAGAAATTTTAATAAAAAAATTTCTATCAAGAGATAAAGATTGTGAGAAGTCGGAAGTAGAAATTGTTGTAGTAAGAAAAGAGCTTGAGAAAGTGAACCGGTAGCTATAGATGAAGTTTGTAAAGAGTATTGAAAACCTAGATCAGATGTTGGGAAGTTAGAGAGCTTTGCATGTCAAAAGCAAAATAGTTTTTGATGATTAGGAGGAGAAAAAATAGTTTGAGAAGACTACTAAGGAAATTCCAGAAGTGATAGTGACATACTCCAAAAGTTTGAAGTATGAAAGAATCATGGAAAGTGATGAAATCATGACACATAATGATGGCTTTATTCAAGTGCAAAACAAAAGAAAAAGATCCAAAAGACATGGATACAATACCAAGTTTAATTTTCTTTTCTTTGGTTATTGTTTTAATTGCAATAATTTTGATCATAAGGCTATGGGTTGTAGGAAACTTTTGGTAAGAAGAAATAACTTTGTCAACAACAATGCATTTGCACCTCTATACAATTTTAATACCATATGTATCAAGTATAATAACTTTGGAAACATTGTAAAGAACTACAAAAGCAATTTTGTGAGTCCTCCACTATCGAAAAGTGGAAGAAAAGGATCATAAAGTAGAATTCATGAATTAGATAAAGTTTGGAAGAAAGTTCTTGAAGAAAAAAGTTAGAAAAGTCAATGATTTCCCAAACTGCACTACATGCTTAAAAGGAGAATAATCTATGAATCATAGATAGTGGTTGCTCAAGCCACATGACTAGAGATAAAAGTAAGTTCATGAATTTCAAGAAATTTGAAGGTGGTTATATGACCCTTGAAAATAATTCAATTGCCAAAAGCTTCAGGAACGGTACTTTAAGTCTTAATGGTAGAACAAAGAAACATGATGCTTTGTATGTTGAAGGTTTAAAGCATAATCTGTTAAGTGTCAGTTAGATGTGTGACAAAGGATATAAGCTATCTTTTAGTGTTAAAGGTTGTGAAATCAAGGAATCAAGTATCGATGAATTGATTTTCGAAGGAAGGACATACAGTGTCATTTGTCATCTTAGTGAGTTGAATGGACATAGTTTCCTCACTGCACAAAAAATGAAAGCTAGCTTTGGCACAAAAGGTTAGGACATAAATTTTGATGATATTATAAAGACTAGCTCAAGAGGTATGGTTTGAGATGTGCTAAATATTAAGAAACATCAATCAACCAAGTGCAAACCATGCCATGAAGGGAAGCAAACAAGAATAAAGTATCTTACTAAGGAGCATTCCACATCAAAACTATTAGATCTATTTCATACAAATCTTTGTAGACCTATGGGAACTAAAATTCTACAAGGAGAAAGATATTTCATGATGTCAATTGATGATTACACTAGGATGACCTGAATAACATTTTTGAAAGAGAATTCAGAAGAATTCAAGAAGTTTAAGGCATTCAAAGTGTAACATGCCCATTGTTGTACCCAAATGTTTTACTATGCTTTTAACCTCAAGTAAATAAATTATGATGCCGACACTTAGCAATACAAATTTTCTTTTCATATATAAGAATAATATGCACATTTAAAATAACCATCATTCCAAACTTTCCCATTTCACTACAACAAAGTATTTCAACTTTCCAAAGTATTGATTTCATATTACATAATTTCATGATTACATTTCCTCTTTTACAATATTCCATAGAAATGGATACATAAATACTTAGATAGCTTCCATGAGCTCATTGGAAATAGGTATACAAATGGTCCAAGTGTCCTCCATCAAATTTTGGTTTCCTACTAATGAGGAGAAGCATCACTCAAGCACTTTTCTGCCAACCACAGACTGACTGCGGTCCCTCACACATCTACCTAACTGGTAAGATGGACCTCCCTTTGATGAAGAGATTGGTTTGGTAACCTCATAATAATAATGACCTTCCCTGAGCATGGTATTATGTAAATCTACACATATGAAATTCCCTACCTAGTATGTAAACCTGGATCATAGTGACTGACAATGTAAAATAATGGAAACTTACACTACTTTGGCCAAAGTATTCATCACCCAATACTTCGAGTGGATGTCATATAATTCACTCACCTTCCTAGCTTGATTTTTATTGACCATTCATAACCTATGCATAGGTTATCCCCTTATGCCATGGAGTAACCTTAACCCCAAGAATAACCTATTAACCTCTTAAGTTTATTATGACACTTCAACTTAAGTAATTCAAAGTAACTCTAACTTACCAATTAACCATATGGATAAAATTAACATCATATCATTAAATGAATCTATTTTGAAAGTACAATCTCAACAATAAAAGCTCCTAATCAAGAGTGTAATCTCAACAATAAATGACTCCCATCAAAAGGTATAATCTCATCAATAAATGATATCAATCAAAAGTATAATCTTCAACAATAAATGAATTCAACAAAGATATAATCAATGATCAATTAGATCATATAGGCTAATCCTCAACCTATTTGCTTCAATCAATAATCAAATAAATAACCCTACCAGATAGGTTATTCCTAACCTAGAGTTTTGACCAAAGTAAAGTAACATCGAAGTGAACGAGAACCAATCATACAACTTCACTTTCAAAATACCTTAGACATTCACATGTTTACTACATTTGTATATCATATGGAGGACTTTATCAACTTGAGAGGAGTTTGGGCATCTACACCCTTAGTTCCTCTCACAATATAGTTTTGGGTTACTGAAATGTACGTCCTCTTATAGAGTTTCATGAATAGGAAAATAATCTCAATCAAAATAAGAAAAATAACATAACCATAAATACATTTTATCAATCATGATATAACCACTAAGTTTGTACCCTAACCCAAGAGTCAAGATTTTCTTTCTTCCTTCTAGGAGGAATAAGTAATCAATCAAGGTTTTCTTAACACCACAACCTAACTATGATGACATTTCTATCATGCTACCTTTCCTGTTGTGTTTACTAACCTCATCATCCACAACGGTTTGCTTAGAATTATAAGCTAATAACTAAAACTCTCATAATCTATTATATAGAGTATATGCATATATCCCTATAATGGGTTTTATTAACAAATAGACTCATCAAGAAACTTTCCATAATAAACAATTAAGCATATTTTCCAAAACAAGGTAACCAAAGACATATGATCTTTTCAAAAAAATATAAATTATAAAAGAGTAGAAATCAACATGCCTGGTCATGCAAAGCTCCAATCGATCAAATTGGATTCTTAGCTCATCCTTCCCAAAATTAGAAAGAAATTCCCAACTATCTCTCTTCCACCCTGAAAAGCTTACTCTCAAAACCTCTCATGAACTCCCAAAAACCTATCACAAACTCTCACTCTCAGAAAATCAAAATAACAACTCAAAAAATAAGTTTCAAGATTGCATAATATGTCCCAATTCAGGGAGAAAGCACCTCTATTTAAATACACAAATGTGAGCAACTATAGGCTAGAAACAAGCTATCAAATATGAAATTTCTCAATCCAAAAGGTTTGACTCAACAAGAAGAAGAAAAGGTAGTAGCTAAAAACATTGCATAGTAAACACATGCACAACTAGATTTTATCATGGTGAATGAGTTGCTTATTCAAATGGACAACAAGAATAACAATAAAAAATGCACGGTTATTGTCTTCTACAGGTCGACTCTATATGGCCAGATACTCACTTGACCATTTCTCATATTTTAATTTGCTTCATATGCAAAAATTCATATTGCAATTTAGACTTCTATTTGGCTCATACTTTCAGATATTGGTGCCACCAAAACATCACATGCCCCTATTCCTTTGGTTGTTGTTTTCCAATGACTAGGTCAAAGTTTCTTGTGCATTGCTTATCCACTTTTCCCTCAAGTTTGACTTAGTCTTGGCAGATTTAACTTACACATTGGCTGGCTTTGATAGTATGTGTTGCCCTTAACATGTTTTAAACAATATTTAATCCTTTATGCAATATAAATGTACATATGTTGCAATGCTATGCTTGATGCATTCAAGCTTATTGAGTTTTTCCTCACATGATTCTTGTGCCTTTCACTTAACATGTATATCAACAATGTTTACTATGGCAGCGCGTGGCTTAATTCATCCACTTCAAAATATACTATGAGCTAGTTTTAAACTTAGTTTCATGCGCTACCTCCAATGGTGCCCCATTCCCTTATTTTTTGCGCTATATACTATATGTATATGCTACGTTTTAAAAAAGGTTTATGTTGTGCTTAATATGCTATGCACATAATAAACATTTCAACGCTATTGAAACCATTAACATATATTTAATATATATAATATTATAGACATGTAAAATTGACCTAACGCCTACCACACACCCTAAACATCCCGAAATATCCCACAATGTCCTGCAACATCCCACAACATCTCGCAACATCCTACAACATCTCGAAACATCGCAACAACATCTAAAACCCTAATTTCCTCTATTAATTGAATAATATAACATTATTTAATTAATTCTTTTTCATCATTTTTGACAAATTAAATAAATTCCATTTATTTAATAAAGTCCTGAAAACCCTATTTCTACTATTAATTAAATAAAATGACATAATTTGATTAACTCACATTCGACTAAGTAAATAAATTACATTTATTTAATGAAGTCCTAATCCTTCTTTATTTCATTCTGATTGATTAAATAACACCAAATATTTAATTACGTCGCTAAATCACCTTATTCCCCTAAAGTTAATTGAATTTTTAAATCATAATAATTTAATTACGACACTTTCCTCTCTAAAATTTAAATAATTAAATCAAACTATTCAGATCATTTATCAAATATCAAATCAAACTAATGCAACTTTGTTTGCAAAAGTCAAAATTGATTTGCACGTTCAACTCCAGGAAGGAATTAATTAATTAAATCAATTAATTCATATTCCTCACCCACTTTTTGATTGAGCAAATTATGATTGCTGGCTAATCAATCTATTTCCTAATTAAGCCATCTAAATCCTGACTAATCAATCTAAACCTTGACTAGCCAATCTATTCCTCAGTCACACAAATTGTGCAATCTACTTTGCACAATCTACTCATGTCTAAATCCTCTCAACACCTTTCGACCATCGATCTTGAATCAACATTGTTTAATCTTGATCATTCATTCAAAATCTCTTTTTCTATATAAAAAACTTCTTTCGTCACAAAAAAGGGATCAGAGAATCAACATACCTTATGCAAAAAAGTATTGTCAAGATCACCATTGATAGAACTTCAACCTTTCTTCGATCAACCAACACACATCATTCATCAAAGCTTTGCACATGAATTGTGGAGGCTTCGTAGTGATTTGAAAAATCCAACATTAGGCGGATACACTTTGAAACGGGATGGTAACACTGTGATTTTGTTTGCATTCAATTTGGTAATCATTAGATTTCTTAATATGTTTTCAATAGCTTAGTTTTATTTTGTAACTGTAGGATTAAATCTAGATTTATGTTCTTGATCTTAGATTAGATTCTGATTTCAATTACATTTTAATCATGTTTGCATCTATGTTTTCCCCCCTCACACATTCTAGCACACCGGTGGGACCATGGTCCTCACTACTAACATTTCTATGAGCTTAAATTGAAGTTGCAGAGTTTTAGAGTGCTTTTGAAAAAGTTTCAAGCACTGCCCAGAAAATTTCGCAAATGCCTATCAGGAAAACCACACAGTTGCACCAAGAACTGCACTTTTGCAAAAATTTCTAAGTATTTGACTCCGCCAGGGGAACACTTTCTCTAAATCCTTTCATTTTCTTTTTTGGCAGAACGAGCATTTGACTATGATTTCTATGTAGTTGCTCTAATAGACCAGTGCATGAGATCTGCTAATTTGTAACTAGTTTTTGGCTAACAGATGCCTATTTTTGAATGTGTAACAAGTACTAACATGTTTATATGTAGGATTTAAGACAAATTAACTAATTTTTTGTAGGGAAGTCAATTGGTCAAAGCATTCTAGATCTACAAACATCTTTTATTAAGTTAGGAATATTTGATTTTGGTGTTTTAAAAAGAACAACACAAATGAATCTTTCATTTTGGTGTTATTAAAATTGAACCAATTTTAAGCTTTCTTAAGTTAGGAATACTTTATTTTGGTGCTTTAAAAAAGAACAACACAAACAAACACTTTGTTTTGGTGCTATTAAAATTGAACCAATTTTAAGCTTTCTTAAAGTAGGAAGTCTTATTTGGTGCTTTAAAAAGAACAACACAAATGAATCTTTCATTTTGGTGCTCTTAAAAATGAACCATTTCAAGTTTTCTTAAGTTAGGAATTGTCATTGGGTGCTTTAAAAAGAATAAAAAAATTCAATTAAGGTGCTCTAAAAATGAATTCTTTCCAAGTTTTCATAATTAGGAACTTTGATTTTGGTGCATAAAAATAACACAAAATGATTTATTTTTGTTGACACATGATCGTTTTCACTTTTGTTGACCAAGTTAAAAACTAGGATTGATTTCTTAGAAACACTCAGATTTGGGTTTAAAAATGAAAAAAATATTCTTTCTATCTTGCACCATTGCTATCTTAAGTGAATGATATCCCAAATACTTCATATTGGTGCAATTAAAAAGAACAAGTTGTTTCATTTTATTCACATATTTTTGGGGATAACATCGCTCAAGGTGCTTAAAAAGAATAAAACTACTATGAAGTGTTTGATGTGCATTTAGTGTTTGGCAAGCTAGATGGTTGTCTTCTCCGCTCGCACCTTTTTGGCAATCTTGGGTGAGCGAAAACATCTTGAGCTTCACACCTTCCTTTTCAAGCATACCTTTTTGGAGGGCCTGCTTATTGAGAAACATCTCGTGCTAGAGAACTCATAGGTGACCCAAGCGGTACTTTCATTCTGGATTGCTATATAAATAAGTTGTGGGTGTGAGGAAAGTTCATCATCCTATCGGGTGCTATTGGCTTATGCTGACGTATTCTCCCTCAGTATCCTTGTGATGTGTAAAAACCCGTAAGGGCTAGGAGGTTCTTAATTGAAAAAAATGCCACATGTATAGGGGCCCAAAAATAATATCCCCATAACATTACTAAGAGCCAAATTTTTTTAGAGGCTACCCTATTATCCAAAAATATTCTTTGAAAGTGGTGCATCAAAATTTACTTCCGAGAAGTTACTTGCCAAGTATGACTATAGGACTGCGCCATAAGTTGCATGTAAAATCGTCTCTTTGGAGCATGAGGCAGGCCTACCTAAAAGAATGGTTTCTATCCACTAGGGTTGTAAATTCTTGTTTATGTTAAACTTTCCAAATACATTCAAAACAATTTGACATCAAACTTTGTTCTTGATCTAAAAAGAACACATCTAGAAAAACACCGAAAATGATGGTTGAATCACAAAACCTTTGAATTAGTGTATAGTTGTGAAAGAAGCCCTATGTTTGCACTCCTTGAAAGGATTTTTCCTTAAAGATTTCCAAATATTGAGGCTTTTATTTCAAGTTGCATTGATCAAAGTAAAAATTTGGGAATTGTTGCTTGGGTGTCATGATTTCACAACTTGAGCTATAGACATGAAGGTCACACAAGTCCATGATTTTTGAGTAAATCCAAGTGTTGTTGTATCACTCTCCATACTCCAAACATGTCTGAGAAATTAAGAGAAAGGCTAACTTTAAACTTACAAAAATTCAGAGAAAGATTGCTCCAAAAATTAGTTGTATTTGCTCTCACATCTTTTCGAGCAATTGCCAAAAGATTCATTGCAATTGCACAAAATTCGAGTGCCATTTATCACAGTTTCTGAGTAGTTTTGAAAAAAAATTATTGCATTTGCACAAAATTCTAGTGCAGTTGTCACATTTTCTGGGCAGTTGCCAAAAATTCATTGCATTTGCTCTCTGTCCCAAAAAAACCACTAATCAAAATCAATTGTATTTGATAGAAACTGAGCAATTGCTATGGGACCCACACACTTGATTTTATTTCCTTGCATTTTCTTATGAGAAACCAGTGCAGTTGACACTAAGATACTTGCATTTGCCTAAAATATGCTCAATTTTTCCTGAGTAAACATTGCATTTGATAGAAACACCCAATAGTTGCACTTACAATTCTAGCTCGCACTTGCTTCTCCGAAACCCAAGCACTTGACATATTTTTTGCCACACTTGATAAATATTTCCACTTTTTCTCAAAGTCTCGTGCATTTTGATCAGAAACTAGTGCTATTGCTTTATCTTACTCACAATTGGGGGAAAAAAATGAAGCTATTTACAAGATCATTGTTAGAACAAAACAATTGGAAAACCAAATAAATCATATGGTTCCTCATCCATTATTTCCAACCTACTTGTTAGAAATAAAAAACAAATAAACCATTGGGATCATTCCTTCACTCAGACCTTTATGATATCAGCAGTTACTTTTGACTCACAGATAGTTCAAGTAAGCTTTTCCACAACATATCCTCTAGACAAAGAAGTGAAATATTGACCCTAGTCCTTCAACATTTTGATTTCTAAAAAGTAGCACCATTCCAAAACAACACTCAAACCTTAGGGTCTTGAGCTTCATAGAAACCATCTCAAAACACCACTCACCTTATGACCATCTGGCGTCCAATTGCTCTAGTTCAAAAATTGAACCTTACACCAGCAATCATACAACCACACTTCAAACTAATTGAAGGAGCACAAACAAATATCATTAGCAGTTTAAGGAGCTTTATCTTTAAGACAAAAGAAACACCCAACTAGTGGAGAAATGCAGTGAACATATTAGATGGGTGATCCCATAATAGTGGTTTACAATTTTTTGCCAAACTAGACGTTGAAATAATTTTTTCTAACTAAATCTTCACTTTCAGGCACCTATAGCGGCTAAACCGTGAGGAATTTGAAGATGATGCAAACTAGAGTTTCATGAATTTTTTTTTCTGTAGATTCTAAATATATTTTTTTCAAAATATTTGGAATTATATTGCACCTCTTTTTCCATCTCCCTTGAAAACTAGTTTTTTATAGAAAACAATATTTTTAAGGAGTGATGCTCACCGTAAAACACATAACTTTTTTTCCATGAAGGATAAAATTATAATTCTTTTGAATTTAGATTTGTAACTCTGATATCTAGTGCTTCCACTTGGTTAGATAGTGTTTTATTGAATATTTTTTCCTTAATCAAGTTTCGAAGTCAAACCAATTACAATTCAGACATAGGCGGACTATATAACACATATTTTTTTTTGTATGTATTGAAATTCATTTTTTTTTGTTGGATCAAGGACTTCAATATCTGGTGTACTCATATTTTTTATTTTTATTTTATAATCTTCTATTTTTCCACGTGTAGAACAAAGAGCTTCATTTTTTATGAAAACCCTATGTTTAATAAAACTAAAAAACAAATAGATAATAAAAGAAAAAAATATTAAAATTATAGTTGTTGGGTAGCTCGTTCTGAGGACTACTTGATTCCAGTTGGGTTCGTGAAGTCTCCTCCATTTTAATCCTCAACCTGAGCTTTGAAGGGAATAAATTCTATTTTTTTGGTGGTAGAGAGTAGGAATTAGGGAAAAGGGGGGTTCGCTCAAACTAGGGGGGTTCGAGCAAACCCCTAGGGGTTCAAGGAAACCCCCAAGGGTTTGAGTGAATGAGGGTTCATTCAAATTTTGGTTCATTTGAACCCCCTTTCAAAATGGGTTTACATTTGTGTTTTTTGGCATGATGCGTTAAATGGGTTTGCTCGAAACTAGGTTCGAGCGAACCCTCTTTTGGTTCTTTCAAACCAATGAGTTTGTTCAAACCCAAAGAATGATTTTTTTTGGCATGGGGTCATTTTTTGCAAGTTTTCCTTCCTGATTTGAATTGTAAACCACTTTTGTGGGTTTACCTAGATAAAGAAGAGGAGAGAGCAGACCTAGCAGTCAGAAGACTCATATTACCACCTCCCACATGGCAATAGGTATGATGTTGAGATGATGAATTGCACAGCCCTTGAAGCTCTGGAATCTTCAATGAAGGACTTTAGCCATGAAAGATAATCAACCACAAAGAGAAGTGTTGCAATAATGGAATGTTGATTAAAGATTCTATTGATATGATGATTGATATGATATCTGATTGGTATCTGGATATATTACAAATGAACAAGATGCCTGATTATATAGGCAAGAATGAAAACCTAATATGCATGAGATGTTGCCATGTGTCTTGATCTAACAATATGTGACAACATGTGAATCCTATCTAGATGATCATTAAATGTTGAGATAAGTTCTAGAAGGACAACTCATCTTCTAGAAGGAATCTTATCTCCTACAAATAAGGAAGGGAATATTATCCCATTTATTAAATGATTTATCTAATAATGCAACCTAGGACTTAATTAATTAAATGTAAGACCTAAGGTAACTTATGCTAGTGTAATAATTAATTAATTACACCAACACCCCCCCATAAGTGCAACTTAGGGAGGAAAATGCAATAATTATGCAAGATGATGATGGGTCCCGGCTACGAGGCCATGTTAGGTACCCATGTACATGAAGATGCAGAGAATCTCCCACAATCGGAGAAAAGGGGAAAACCCAGTAGGAACAAAACCCCTCTCCAAAAAGGAGATAAAAAGAAAGAATGTGAGAATGGGAAGGATGGAGGACTCCCAAATACCCCCCAAGTACACCATCTATCACATGGATACAATAGAGAGAGACTAAATAGCCCCCCCAGAAGATGTGATTACCTGCAAAGATGGTAAGTGTCTGAAGACAGAACAAGATCCAATGTCGACAAACAACTTGTCTCCCTTTCAGGAGAAACAAAACCAACTGCAAGTGCAAAGATGCTTCCCATTCCAGATAGGAATTGAAGGAAGGAAGAATGAACATGGATGATGATGTCTCTGAACTTTGCTCAAGTGTCTCCTTGCCTGATGATGAAAATGCCATAGTCCCAAACAATGAAGAGGGTGACAAACCAGGATGATGCAGAAACTGATGCTGAACAATATCCAAAGACAAAGATAGGATGAATATAATGGATGTGATGGAGACTTGATAGCCCCCCCTAAATGAAGTGTCCTCAAAACCACTGAAAGAAGTCTGAAGCAAATCCAATGGTAGATGAAGAAGAAACCTCAAGTCCTGAATGGAATGGCAGGGAAGAAGTCTCAGATATGAAATCTCTAAAGAGAAACTCAATGCCTCCAATGTAGTCTCTGAATTCCCAATCAAGGTTGAGACAAAGGAATGTGGATACTCAAGAAAACTCTCCAAGGTGTGATCTAAATCCCCTCAAGAATGGTCTCCAAACCTATAGAAGTAGCCAAGTCAGTGATACCTGAAACGAAGCCATCCTATGATGTCAAGTCTGAAATACTGAATGTGTCCTGATGGATGATGATGGTGGAAGCCTCAATCAATGACTCTGGATAAGGAATCACTGAATGTGAAGGGATACCAACTGTCTCTTATGAAGAAGAAGCACCGAAAGGAACCTTGTCAACCTCTTCGGAAAGATCAAGGCAATCAACTTCCTGCACAACAATATCATCATGGGGTAATTGATCTGAAGAATGACATTTTGAAGCATGATCATCGGGGAATGGTGGAGTATCTGAATCTCCATATATCTCCCAAAGCTTAGTCCAAAGAATGTGAGGACAATCACAATGATCAATAGCATTCAAAATATCACAATCAACTTGCATAGAAATGATCTCCAAAATAGTGTATCTGTTGCAACTCCAAGCAAGTTCATGAATACCTTCACTTGGATGAGGTACTATACCAAATAGATGTGGCAACAAATCAAGTGAATGAAGATGGTGGTAGATCCCATCTCACCATTGTTGATAGTTACCCTTGTGCAACATAACCAAAGGAGAATAATATGCAAGCCCCATAATGAAAATTTCTCCAAGAAAACAAAGACATGGACCTTCAACAGAAAATAGAAGACTTCCAAATAGATATGCAACTAAGAATATGCCTCTGAGATCAATAAATTCTTCTTCAATCTTCAGGATGTCACAAGAATCAAAAAACCAAAAAAAGATACCTGGAGCTAAAACCAAAGAAGATGACTGGATTGATGAAAAATGCACTGAAATATCTCTCGAATGCCGCTGGAATCTTTGAAATCCGACAATCTGATGCAAAGATGTGTGCTTTTGAGTCCAGAATGGAGGGTTGACTTCAGTTGACTTGAATATTGAATAGCAAAAAAAATATTGCAAAATAGATGGCACCACTGAATAGTGCTCTGAATTCTCTTTCCGTCAATATCTTGTTTGCAAATTTTTTATATCGTGGCGCGAAGATATGGCCCTTGGAAAAAAACTGCAATTTGGATTGGTGTTGGCTAACCAGGTGCAAAAAAATTAGCACCTTAGGGCAAAAAAAATAAGCCCCCGGTTGTTGATGTGACCGCGGGGCTATCGGCAGTGGCAAGAAAATCCTCTGCTCGGATGGCTGTGTCGGAGCGGAGCGTTGGCGGTGAGTCGGGTGGCGTGGCCAGCAGAGGATGCACCGCTCGGGGTTTGGCGTAGCCCTCGGTTCCTCACACGACTGGGTACCAGTGGCGGGGGCTATAGACTTCGGTCGGCGGTAGCTCTGCAGACATCACCGGAGCACAGGAAATGGTCGCCGGGAAAAAAAACGACGTCAACGGAGATCTGGTGACCAGTGAGCGGCAAACTGTGGTCGGTGGGTGGTTGCCGGAAACGTCGACGACGATGCCAGTGGTCCGTCGGACGCCAGGAAGAGGACTCCGACGAGGTGGTCGATGCTGATGGCGGGAGAAGCGACAAATGAGCCGACGTGATGATGACGCAGAGTGAGGTCAAGTGATGTGACCTAGCCGACAGGACTTGGCAGTCGACGAAAGAATTTTTGAATATTGCAATATTTGTAATTCAAAAATAAAAAAACCGATATAGTTTCTGCAAAAAATATATTATAGCCGACCGATGCAAAAATATAAACCCCAACTATATGCGCAGAATAAAAATATTATGCCGACTCTGAAATAAATTACCAGTCGATGCCACATCATTTGATTTTTTTCTGAACTATATAAAAAATTGCCCAATAATAGCCAGAATATTTTTTTGATTTTTCTAAAAAAAATTTCCTTGATGGAGGACTTACAGGGATGATTTTTTTCTGCAAAACTGTATAGATAGTACAAAAAATGCAAACCCTAAGATGTACCTCAAAGGCTCTCAGTTGAATCTACTCTGATTTTGACAAATGAACAGGCGATCTATTGGTTTTGAGGCCTTCTGGATGCAATGGAGAGGTCAGAGAGAGCCTGATCTGCACCAGAAATCAGCTTGGCTCTTGGGTAGAACCAACTAGCTTGCAAAATAAAACTCCAAGCCTGCAAAGAATCTCGCATTCCAACTTCCTGGATCCAGGGTTGATGTTTCAATGGACTAGCTCTGATACCATGTTGAGATGATGAATTGCATAGCCCTTGAAGCTCTGGAATCTTCAATGAAGGACTTTAGCCATGAAAGATAATCAACCACAAAGAGAAGTGTTGCAACAATGGAATGCTGATTAAAGATTCTATTGATATGATGATTGATATGATATCTGATTGATATCTGGATATATTACAAATGAACAAGATGCCTGATTATATAGGCAAGAATGAAAACCTAATATGCATGAGATGTTGCCATGTGTCTTGATCTAACAATATGTGACAACATGTGAATCCTATCTAGATGATCATTAAATGTTGAGATAAGTTCTAGAAGGACAACTCATCTTCTAGAAGGAATCTTATCTCCTACAAATAAGGAAGGGAATATTATCCCATTTATTAAATGATTTATCTAATAATGCAACCTAGGACTTAATTAATTAAATGCAAGACCTAAGTTAACTTATGCTAGTGTAATAATTAATTAATTACACCAACATATGATCCTCTTGGAAATATAAGTTGAGTGACCTTACAATAGGGTATTGAGTATCAAAACATCCCCAAAACATGTCGATCTATTACCCAAATCACTCTTATCAAGGGTCACAACAACAAGTAGGGCAACAACATCAAGGGTTTCAAAATCACCATCAAGGAATAAATCCAAAACATCAAATCACCCTAAATAAAATTGAGAGAGATCTTGAGGAACTTAAACGAAATTGAAATCTAACATATTGCCAATGCCATGTGCAACGTTAGAACATTACATATCTACAACAAACAAACATCTTTCCACAAACAATTCAATATCCTCAATATCAAGGAAATCCACAACACCAAGGTGTACCTCAAACTCAAGATCAAAGGATTCCTCAAGTTCAATATCAAGGTGCACCCTACCCTCAAGGTACCTATAACACATAAAAAGGACTTAACCCTCCTTATGTACACAACATGGTTATCAAGGGTCCAAACCTTCACAAAAACCCATCTATGATCGAAAAAACTTCATCAAATAACTGGGTTATAACATCCTTACAAACCAAACAAACACACCTATTGACGATATCACCTTGTAGTTACAAAACAACAATCAACACGGTTACCAAAAAAATAAATTGAACAACCAATAGAAAAATGAAGAGTAGCCAAATTAGGGAGGGCAACAGAGGAAATACGATCAACCAATAAGGAAATTCACCCCATTGGGAGAGACTTTAGAGGTAATCATGCAAAAACTATTACAACAGGACCTTATCAAAATCAATGATAGTCCAACTTATGGTGAACCAAAATTTAAAACCCTTGGGTATAGACTTTATGAACGATGTGAGTTCCACAAAATTAAAGGTCATAATACATCAAAATGTGTTACACTCAAAAATATCATCCAAGACCTTATTGATCAAGGATAAATTATTATTGAAAATGGCATTCAAGGCTCAAACACTAATGACAACAATGACAATGTCTCAACCTCAAAAGTTGAAAACAATGATCAAGAGCTATCTATCATTGATCACATTGACAATGCCTCTACATCATCCAATGAGAAAGAGGACATACATCAAGAATTTAATCCCAAGCATGATCAAACTCAATCACCCAAGTCTAGCAATGATCCAATCCAAAATATATTGGCATCATCCAATCTCATGGCAATACATATTGATGGTCAAGAAACTCTTAATCCAACACTTATGCCAAATGCAGAAAATCTAATCCAAGAGCTATCACCCATATGCACACATTTTAAGGAAATTCAAGGATCCTTTACAAGAAATACCTTCTTTGAAAATTGATCCATATCAAGAATGTGATCTAAAGAATATAAAAGATAATACCACACAAAGTCAAGATCAAGAATCCCTATTATCCAAATACCACAATGACTTGGAAGATATCTTCCAAGACATACAAGGTTTTCCAAAAGGAGAACACATCCATATGCCAAGCACACATACATATACCCATGAGATGCTTACTCCTAATGGACATTTAGATGATCTTCATCCAAAACAAGAGTCACATACTCTTGATATCATTACCAAGGAACAAGAGTCACCTACTCTTCACATATTTACACTTGATCAAAGCACAACAAGATCTATAAACATATCTGAAATTGATAAAAAGAAGCATTAAAATCAAAAACATCCTCTAGGTAGGTTGAATACATCAAGCATGAAAATATGGAGCACAGTATCTCAATATCAACAAAGATAAATAGAAATCCTAAGCAGTAGAGCACTGGGTATACAACAGTCAAAGAAACATTGATATATCTTGAAGGGCCATCAAAATTTTATATTTCACAGGATCAAGTTGAAAATATCAATCAAGAAGTTATCCCTCATATGAAGGATCTCATCAGTGAAGAAGCTATCACATATGAAGATACACAATAGAGCAAAGAAGGATTAGCATCTTGTTTCCAAGGTAAAACATATCCTATTGCAGATAAAAAATTTCAACGAATGCATTATCAAGAAAGATGATTAGGCCTACATGAATAGGGTATCCTAGAACTAATACTGATTATTGGCAATCCTAAGCATCAAGTTCTCGGTTATTCATCAATTAAGGGATCTAAATATATCAATGACACCTCTATAATACTAGGGTCAACTTTATCAAATGCAAGCATCAACACAGAGAGCACGAAGATTCCTTATACTAAAATTGCTACCAACTCTACAAATAGCCATATCACGAATCATCATCCACATTATTTTCCACCCTCTCATTGGGCCCAACAACAAGAGAAAAAGCTATATCCAAGAAAAAAACAAGTCATTGAAGAAAAAGAATCAACAAAACAAAATGGACAAGAAAGATTCAAATGGATACAAAAGGAAAAGAAAGAAAATCATCCCTATCAAACTTCATCAGTCAAAGAAACTATGGGGCGAAATCAAAAAGGAAAGTTCACCCATCAAAAATTCCAACAAAGCAAAAGAAAGCTTCAAGAGCTACCTACAAGGTATATCAAGACATTGGTCCCAATCAAATATCCATATCCACACATCATTACTCAGCATCCCAAGTTTGGAGAGTCAAAGGTTCCATATTGTCAACCAATCCATCTGAATATCATATCCCTCAACACATTTCACCATCCAAGATATCCAAATCTCACATGAACCATGGATTGGCAACAACTCTTTATCATAAGGATTCCGGGGGCACCTGATCATGATGTGTGTATCAAGGTAAGGTTAACTCCAGTATCAACAAAGAAGATAAGAATTATTAGGGGTTACATTCAAGCACTCGTATCCTAGGAAAACAACTCCTCCAAGTAAGATATTATTGGCATTTCATGACAACAACAATAGCCATATCAACACCAACAACATCTACATCAGCACCACCAGGTGGTTCAACATGGGAAAAAAATTGTCACCATGATGAAAACCTGGTAAACATGCGTCTTGTGTAACATTAGAAAATCAAGAAAAAAATCAAGAGAAGATATCATCCTCCAATGAAAACCACTATGGTGGCACTTTGGACAAGTACCATGATGAAAACATGGAAAACATGCATCATGTATAGAATCAAACATCTACGTGCACCATTTCAGGTGGAAGCATCTCAGTTGATTCATAATAAATCCCATCCATTTTTATCCAAAATCCAACTTATCTTGATCTTGACAAATGTTTGGTATACACTTTACACTTGCTTATGGAAAAAATCTTGGCATGGGTCAATATCATTGATCCTATCCTATCCAACATTATCTGAGCCTCAAGGCATTGTCCAAAGGGGCATACTCTATCCAAACATGTTATCCTATCACAAGCTAATCCATCACCTACATTATTGGACACTGGGGGGCAAGTACTTACATCTTGCTTCAAAATAAATCTTGATATATGTCTTCTAGCTCACATTGTGATCTAGGCACTATCCCAACAACAAGGTATGCCACATGGTACCCTTCCCAATTCATCCCAACAAAAAGGTATACCACCAACGCACCACCAGGGTAACCATAAAAAAAATCATTTCAACAACAACATATCCTGCCAAAGCACTACTGGGCTAACCTTCGAAATAGTTCATCTCGACAACAAGGTGTACCACCAAAGCACTACCAAGGTAGCCTTCAAAGATACCAACAATGTGGATTATTCCTTCACTCAAAAATTCTAAGATATCAACAGTTGCTTGAACCGCACATCTAGTTCAAGTAAGATTATCCACAACATATCCTCTAGAAAAAAAGGGAAATATCAATCCAAGTTGTCAATATCTTAGCACTATCAGGGTAACCTTCAAAAAAATTCATCCCAACAACAAGGTATCCCGCCAACACACCACCAGGGTAACATTCGTCCCAACAACAAGGTGTACCACCAACAAACTACCAAGGTAACCTTCAAAGATACCAAAAACGTGGATTATTACTGTACTCAAAAATCCTAATATATCAATAGTTACTTGAACCCCACAACTAGTTCAAGTAAGCTTTTCTACAACATATCCTCTAGAAAGACATAGTGAAATATCAATCCAAGTTGTCAACATCTTACACCCTAGGCAAAAGGGTAAAAATCCAAAAAAAATACAAAAAAATCAAGAAGCAAGAAAAATAGTAAAAAGAAATAAAGCATTCTTTGAGTGAAAACCACTTTGTGGTGCTCCTAGAACAGGTACCATAGTGAAAACCTAGCAAATAGGTGCTATGTTTGAATAAAACTTGCATCATTATGTATTAGTACTATCCACAACATCCACCCATCCATTTCATAATAAAACATGTATCCAACCATGTCTTGTGACTGATTAAGGAAGGTCGTTTTGTCTCCAATTGGGGGAAACTTCCCGAAGCTGGTCATGGGTTAGATCTTTTAGCATCTTATCATGGTCATAAAACCACAAAATCAAAAACATTAGGAAAAAAAAGATAAAAAACAGGCGAAAACATTAAAAAAAAACATCATTGGGTTATTCCTTCACTCAAATAGTCTAAGATATCAACATTTGCTTGAACCTCACAACTAGTTCAAGTAGATTTCCCGCAACATATCCTCTAGAAACATAAGTGGAATATCAATCCAAAATATCAAAAGTTGTTATCCAAAAAAAGGTTTATGCTTTGATTCAAATGGTCGAACTACGTGGTCTCTATGTATACAACATAGGCAAGGCTTATTAGCCCCTGAGACCTTAGGTCAGTCTCCTTAGGTTTCTAACATGCTTTATTTCAACTTAGTCAAAACATATAAAAAATCCAAAAAAATTCATAAAACTAAAAAGGTCAGAAACATTCAAAACAAGAGAATTGCGAACATCCATGTGTGCAACGTTGGAAAGGATTATCTTTGATGAGTCCCTAAGGCCCTAGGTTAGTCCCCCGAAAACAACAAAAACATCATAAAAACTTAGAAAAATAAAAAAGATCTACCACATAATCAAAATCCATAATAAAATATTCACCCATAATAAACAGATCATCACACTCACCCTTTGACAAAACAAACAAAGCAAACACCAAAAAGCTAGAACCTTCAAGCAAACAATCACAAAGATTTGATCGCAAAATAGACTGAAACAAAAGAAAGTATCGACTACCTATCTTTTTGACAATTCACCAACAACATCCTAAGATATGCCTTAATGGATCCGTTCCTATGATAGACATGATCAACAACGAATAATAGTCCTAGAACCTCAAACAAATATGGAAAGTGATATTGCAACTTTATTTTTTTAATCTTTTTGTAGTCTTATTTTTATGATTTATTTTATTGACTCATTCCAAGGATCTCTCAGATGTCCATATAGATTTAGAGAAGAAGGAATGGAGGTAATTGAGAATCATTTCAATTTTTTATTTGCAAGATATTTTTTGTAAAAATACCATGGTAAATACTTGCTTTATTGAGTATATGAAAGTTGTGTTGAAACAATTTGTGAAGCAGTTGCATGTTAGGTGTTATATACCTCTTTGTGTGACTAGTCTGAAATTTTTTTAGCACAACCCAAATATATAATTTAAACAAAGTTTATGTATTTCTAGTATAAACAAAGATACTCTTTTTTTGTAGAGTCAAAGTCCACACAATAGATACAAAGTCACCTTGGTCATTAATACCCTGAGCATTGTATCTGTTTGTTACATCAAATAGGATTGTTCAAAACTATGAAGTCTCCAAAGAAAAGTGAAAGCAACTCATCAAGTACTAACAACATCAAATTTTTATCCATCATCGATATTTCTTCTAATTATCATCCATCCTACATAGCAATATCATTAGTACCATATCCATCCTACATCCACAATGTCGTCAATACATATCATGATGATAATAAACCAATAAAAACATCATGTATCATGTATGGTGCATGCATCCATATCATCACATAAACAACATATCTCACAATGGTATATCAATCATCCATAATAAAACAACATATGAACCAAAGTATGATTCATCCATCCATATCATATGCATACATCAAAAACATACATAAACATACACCATCATCGCATGAACATAATGAAGTTGAATTGAAGAAGGTATATCTCATATATATATCATAATCAAAAAAGGGAGAATGTTATATGTACATCATCATAACAAGTTTGATAGGATAAAACATAAACATAACATAAACATATATACAAGGCCTCGACTGGACCAATGACATATATATACAAAATCATGTATGCAATATGTCTCTAAGTGATAAACAACATAAAGATCAAGTACAAAAAGTAAAACTGCTCAACAAGAGGGAGAGAACACTATAGACCAAGCTGCAGACCACCTGCTAGATCTGAATGTCTAACAAAATAACCACCCTCCTCACCATCACCATCACCCGCAGCACTAGGCTCTCTGAACCATGGACACCGAGCAGCCCTGGGAATAGTAGAATCATATAAGGTTTGATAGTATGTGGAAATCTATAAGAAATTATCTCAATAAGCTATGAAACTATCACGCTTTTCCCTGAGATTATCTCTCTCTGCCGTGAGAAAATGTACTTGATCCTCTACAACATACCATCTCCCACTCTCACTATCTCGCTCATCCCTCAAGCTATCACACTCTTCCCTAAGAGTATCTCTCTCTGATGTGAGTAAATGTACCTAAGCCTCCATGGCCTATCATCATGCTATCTCTACATCTATAGCAACAGTGATCTGAGCTAACAATATATCTCCATCCCTAGGTGGTGGAGGGGGAACCAAAACATGTCCAAGACCCTGCACCTCAGGCATGTGCTCGTCCTGACCACCCTATGCCCCATCACGTAAGGCCCTATCCAACTGCTCTGTAAGAACCTCAATATACTATCATTCCCCATGAAAACTTGTAATACCTGCTCTACCCAAATCAGGATCACCCCCAGGATTGGTGAACCTTAATGGCATGTGTCATGTCCACCACTTATCATAATAAAGAGTAGTACCTGGATTTGCTAAATCAACTGGCCAACCCCAACCAACTGGGGAAAATTCTCTGAACTCAACAACAACAATATCTATATCTACCTGGAGACCCCATACATGGACCTCCCTAGAGGTCTAACTGAACCGAGCCTCATAAGCATCAAGAACCCAACCTTTTCTCTCTCTAAACTGATGACATACTCTGTCTAGTAAGTAACACTCTAGCACAAAATAAGAATGACCAATCAACCATTAGGTCTATCAATGGTAAACAAGATGATATTGATCCTCTAGCCATGCCTCATAGTCCATATAAGGTCTCCACACAAAACTTGGCTTCTCGTCAAACACATGGTGCCAATAGGGAAGATCCCTGAGAAAGGTGTAGTGCAAGAAATATCCATAATAGTATGAGTATAGATCACTAGGAGTATGATCATGTATCCCATCAGGTTGAGCAACTGCAATATGTTCCAAATCCCATATATGCAAAATTGAAACACCTGCGGAAATATATTTCTTGCCCCGATATACAACCTCATGCATATCTCTATAAAGATGGGCGAGAAGACACGAACCCCAAGCATATTTGGTACCATGTTCAAACATACCCTCAATACAAATACCCCATCCAATAGGGAATCAACGACCTCTCCAATCAGGAACAACTAGTCCTGAAACCAAACCAAAAAGGAAAAGAGACACAAGATCTACATTGCTAATGAAATCGGACAAATAAATCTTAGACTCTCACACCTCCAAGTGTTGGACACCCAACATGTGTCGTATAGCATGGGTACCCCATCAAACAGGATATGTAACAAGCTTGCCATGAATGGGAATAGGAAGAATCCTCCACACATCCTCGAGAGTGAGTTGCCTCTCCTGTGGGTAAATGAAATGAAGATTTCTCAGAACACCACCTCTCCACAAGTGCAGTCATCATCGTGGTATGAGTCTGAATGGGAGCCATGCCACATATATGAAGTAGTCCAACTATATATAAGGAGTCTCACTCTAGAACACCAAAACCGATAATTAGATCGAACAAATCTCGGGGTCGTCTCTCTCTCAGTTGCAGTGGTTTAAGGACCACCTACAACCATTTTAACCCACGATGTTAAGGATTCTATTTAAACATGTAAAACAATGCAAAATGACACTTAGGATGACAAACGTTTAATTGATAGCAAAAAAGAGACAAGTGTACAGGTTCATAGCAAATGCTACTTGCAAATGCAAGGGTTTAAAGCAAATGCAATAAAACAAAGCAAATACTACTTACAAATGCAAGGGTTTAAAGAAAATGTAATGAACAGGGGAAAGTGCTAGCAAGATTTGGCAAATGTAATGAAACAGGGGCAAACGCTAGAAAGATTTGGAAAATGCAAAGAAACAAAGACAAATGCTAACAAACAAAGCAAATACTACTTACAAATACTAGGATTCGTAACAAGTGCATAAGTTTAGAGCAAATGCTAAAGGAAAATGCAAGAGTTTAAAGCAAAGGCAAGGATTTAGAGAAAATGCTATTTTTAAATGCAAGAGTTTAGAGAAAAAGTGAGCTTTTGAAGCAAAAGCGAGGTTTTAGAGCAAGAGCGACCAAATAAAATGCAAGGGTTTAAAGCAAGGGCGAGGTTCTTGAGAAAGTGTGAGGAAATAGTGACAATAACAATCAAATGCAAGTTTTTAGAGCAAGTGCTTAAAAAAAATCAAGGTTTTAGAGCAAAGGAAAGGGTTTGAAGCAAGCGAAAGTTTTCTAAGGTCAAGTGCAAGCTTCCTAACCTGGAAAATGTGAGAAAAATGATACAGATGCTCTGATTTCATTGGTACTTTTCTATTGACTCACATAACTTTATACATGCAATACGAGAATGTAACAAGACAAAAGCAAAAAGCGAGAAGGTACATACTAGGCCATCGACGCCTGCAGGCTATCCAAACTCCTGTACCAGGTCTGAATGATGTGGGGCTCCCTGAATCCTCGAAATTTCTCCTCGACAATTGACATAATGAGAAAACCAGAGACAAGATTTTACTATAGGATCAAAACAAAAAAGAGGCAACTAGAACTCTAATTACCTATAAATTAACACTCAAAACACCCTGTTTCCACCTAGGAAACCCTAATTTCTACTTAGGTAACCTTCCTATGTTCAAATCTGGACTTCTCGAGAACATTAAAACAAGCAACAAGGGACCTATAGATCTACTTTTTCACTTTCAACACATCATAACTGAAACATAACAGTGTTGTGAGCTTCACGTCAAAACAAAAATTTTGGCCAACCTCTTGAGGGAGAAACATAGAGTCCTACCATCATTCCATTGAACATAGGGGCACAACGAGGCACAAAATTTTATCTTAAAAATAGAATCTTTGAAACAAAGCAACCAATACTTTGTATCAAAGAGGGGCAGAATGTAGACATGTAAAATTGACCTAACACCTATCACACACCCTAAACATCTTGAAACACCCTGTAACATCCTGCAACATCCTGCAACATCCCACAACATCTCGCAACATCCCAAAACATCGCAACAACATCCAAAACCATAATTTCCTCTATTAATTGAATAACACAACATTATTTAATTAATTCACTTTTTCATCATTTTTGACAAATTAAATAAATAACATTTATTTAATAAAGTTTTGAAAACCCTATTTTTGATATTAATTAAATAAAATGACATTATTTGATTAATTCACATTCGATTAATTAAATAAATTACATTTATTTAATGAAGTCCTAATCTTGCTTTATTTTGTCTTGATTGATTAAATAACACCAAATATTTAATTACGTTGCTAAATCACCTTATTCCCCTAAAGTTAATTGAATTATTAAATCATAATAATTTAAATACAACACTTTCCCTCTAAAATTTGAATAATTAAATCAAACTATTCAAATCATTTATCAAAAATCAAATCAAACTAATGCAACTTTGTTTGCAAAAGTCAAACTTGATTTGCACGTTCAACTCAAAAAAGGAATTAATTAATTAAATCAATTAATTCATATTCCTCACCCACTTTCTAATTGAGAAAATTACGATTGTTGACTAAGCAATCTAATTTGTTGACTAATCAATCTATTTCCTAACTAAGCCATCTAAATCCTGACTAATCAATCAATTCCCAACTGATCAATCTAAACCTTGACTATCCAATCTATTCCTTAATCACACAAATTGTGCAATCTACTTTGCACAATCTATGAGCATGTCTAAATGCTCTCAACACCTTTTGACCATCGATCTTGAATCAACATTGTTTAATCCTGACCATTCATTCAAAATATCATTTTCTATATAACAAACCTCTTTCCTCACAAAAAATGGATCACTGAAGTACTGCCAAGATCACCATTGATAAAGCTTCAACCTTTCTTTGATCAACCAACACACATCATTCATCAAAGCTTTTCACATGAACTCTGGAGGCTTTGCAATGATTTGAACAATCCAACATTAGGGGAATACACTCTGATACAGGATGGTATCACTCTGCTTTTGTTTGTATTCAATTTGGTAATTATTAGATTTCTTAATGTGTTTTCAATAGCCTAGTTTCATTTCGTAAGTGTAGGATTAAATCTAGATTTATGTTCTTGATCTTAGATTAGATTCTGATTTCAATTATATTTTAATCTTGTTTGCATCTATGTTTTTCTCCCTCAAACAAATATATATACACATACATAACATAATATGTTTATATGTAAATATGTGTATATATATATATATATATATATATATATATATATATCTCAACTTATAATTTTATAAAATGCATTATTCAATATTCGCATACACATACTCATATTTATGTATTTCGTATAATAACGCATGCATATATATACATACATATATATATACCCATATGAATATTTTCATTAACGTTGATATACACACACACATTAATATATATTCATATATACATATACTATATATATATATCATGCCTTTACATTAAAACACATATATTCACAATCTCATCGATCAACATATATATACAAAGTATATATATCTCATCGATTAAGTATAAACACATAAGGAATAACTCACACATGACATTGAGACTCAAATACTTAACCCAAATCAAGAGTGTTCACAAGTAAAACCATAATCTCATCTTTTTCATGCACAACAAGACTAAAAGGTGACTTACCATTCCCCCAACTAATGACTCGACTTAACCAAACTAGAAGTGAGCGTGTGTGTAGGATCAGTTAGGTTTATTAAGGGTTACCAGACCAAACTCCCCTCTTGAGTGATACTCCTCCTCGCATACCTAAGGACTTGAATATGTTCATGCATCCAACTTAATACATTGCATAGTAGTTATCCGTTAACATTAAACCTATTTGCATCATAAAACATGTGCATTCAACAAATCATTAAAATATTCACATTGCAATGTATATTCTTTCATCGCATTTCATCAATATAAAACATAATCTTTCCTTTAATAACAATAACATCCTAGTGCATATTTACATATTTCATTCATCTGGTAAACATATTAAAGTCACATTTTGCATTTATCAACATTTTCACTCATGATGGTAAAAGTAACTTAGTATCTATGAAATGGGGTGTAACACAAAGCATTAGTAGAAAATGAAACCAAAAGGACAATCAAAGTTTTGAGGTCAACAGAGGTGGAGAATCACTGCTGATAAGTATGACAAATTCTATGAAGAAAATAGGATTCGAAGGTAGTTTTCAACTCCTAGAACTCCACAACAAAATGGAGTTTTAGAAAGGAAGAATTGAGTTGTACAAGAGATGGTAAGAACTATGTTATGCCAAGAAAATATACCAAATATGTTCTAGATACAAGCTACACAAACTACTATATACATTTTGAACATAGTTAATATCAGATGCAAGACTAACGATACACCATATGAGTTATGGAGAGGAAGAACAACATCAGTCAGACACCTTAGAATATTTGGAACCAAGTGCTACATTAAGAGAGATGAAGAAAATTTGGGAAAGTTTGATTCTAGATCCGGTGAAGGCATTTTTCTTGGTTATTCTTTAAGAAGTAACATTCATTTCTTCAGGTAGCCTCAAAAGTGCATACTACTATGCCACAAAGCAGAATAAGATAGTTCATTTCCAACCATTAATCCTTAGAGGAAAGTTTATGCAATTTAAGATCAACCAGTTTCAACAACAATAATTGAATAGATTCAACAAACAAAATCAACAAACATGAAAGATTGAACAAAATACATGAACACAAGGATTTACGTGGGGAAAACCATTTTGGGTAAAAAACCCTATTACCCAATTTTCACCTATGGGCTCAATCAGGGGAAATTATGTTTTAAATTCAGCACGTGGAGTAAATGTGGCTCCCATAAGGGTTGAGCCTAGTGTGCAGGTGTTCGGATTTCATTGGGAAGGTCTTTATCTGATTTTATTTCACACGAAAGTCTATTGTAACGCCTCACCTCAATCAGATTTGGCATAAAACTCATCAGAGGAGAAAGTCGGCAAGACCCTCTTGTTGTCTTGCCAACTAGTAGTGCCTTTTATTTGTTCTGAATGCACCGGTTTCCAGGACATTCGGGTCGCCATGAGTCTTTATGTATCTCTCCACCTGGGAGGTCTCACCGACAGTAGCTCACAAAGTTGGCACCGGGGGGAATGGTTTGCCTTTGGCAAGAGGTCTCGGCGACCAGGTAGAGTCTCATCAAAGGGGATTGCCTTCAGCATAAGGTCTTGCCAAAAGATGGGAGTCTCAGCGAGGGGAGGCATCATCGACATAAGGTCTCACTAATAGGGATAGGTCTCGCCGAAATGAAATGCCCTTGGTGTAACGTCTCGTCGACCTGCTAGTGTCCTGCCGAAGTGGTCTCAACTCGTCGAAAGTTTTTGCCTTCGGCATGGGGTCTCACCGATAGCGAAAGTCTCGCTGAGAGGGATTGATATCGGCGTAATGTCTCGCCGAAGGCCAGGTGTCTCGCCAAAGAAATAGGAGCTCGGGGAGATGTCTCAGTGACTAACAAAGGTCTCAGCAAAAAGAGATTTCAATGGGGAGAAAAGGTGGGCCTCGCTATAATGTCTTGGTGATCGAATGATGTCTTACTGAAAGGAAGGTGCCTTCGGTATAAGGTTGTGGTCTTAGGGAGATGTCCTACCGACATGAGGAAGTCTCGGCAAAAGTTTTGAGTTTTCCATAGTGTCTTGGAGACCAAGAGGAGTCTCCCCAAAGTAAAATGAGCTCTTGCCAAAACATATGGCCTCGCATAAGGTCTTGCCAACCTAATGGTGTCTTTTCGAAGAGAGTTAGCGTCAGCATAGTGTTCTAAGCTCAGCGAAAAGTCTTGTCGATCAGTAGGAATATCATCGAAAGAAATGATAGGAGCTCGGGAGGATGTTTTTCTGACATGAGGTGGTCTCACTGAGAGATGAAGGCTTCGACATGAAGTATTGCCGACAGATGAAAGTCTAGCCAAAGCGAAATGATTTCGATGAGAGGTCTTCCCAACTAGAGGGGAGTCTTGCCAAAACAAAAAGGTTTGAGCTCGAGGAGAAAGGAAGGTGCCTTCACTATGATGTCTTGCCAATAATGATTGTCTCGTTGATGAAGGATTCAGTGGTATAAATTTTGAGGGTTCACTATGATGTTGCTATGACCTCTTGCCGAATGCATTAGTCTTGCTGACAGTATGCTGATAGCTACTATGAGGTATAATCGCATCAGGGAGACATGATTAGTTTCTCGCCGACATGCAATTCAGTCTGAACGACCTTTGACCCCTTGGGAATCCTACGTGGAGCATGTTCAACCAATCAGAGGAAGTTATAGGTGAGTCATGGTAGTTTGATCAGTGAGAGGAAGATCAACAAAATGTAAACCGACAAGGTCTGCTCTGAAGTCAAAAGCGGTGGAATAGCTCAGTGAACACTAGTGGGGGGATCAACTTGAAGAAAGATCTAAAACAAGAGGAGTGCAGAGAGGCCATGAGTCACAGGGATAGATGGGATGTCGGCTGGTAAAGGAGATTCAAGAGTGGACAGCGAGGATACACATTGAATGCAAATGTAACTTGATTCAAAAGATCTAAGGGTAGATCTTTCTAGAGGCGGATATTTTTGTAAGCCCTAGGGGGCTGACACTTTTTGTATATAAGGCATTTTTTGCCTCTTTGTAGGGAGTTATCCTGATGCTTTTCAAAAGTCTGTGACTTTTGCAGTCCTTTCTCAAATTAGCAAACTTTTGTAACTCATTTTGGAGCATGATATATGAAATTTACCTTGGTTACCATTGATGGTTCAATTTGCCTTCTGGTTCTTGCAGAATATTGTGCATTTTCAGGTGATTGATCAAGCTACTTCGTGAAATATTTCTTTTCCTTATAGCTTTTTCTCATGTTAGCATGCCTTTCTTTGCAAAATTAGTATTATGTAGGTTACAAACTGTGTTTACTTAATTGCACATGAGCTTTTAATTTGTGAAAATCTGCTTTTCCTTCTTGAAAGTGTGTGCATGTCAAACTTGTTTGTGAAATACTTATGCATGATCTACAGAAACTTGTTGTGTAGTCCCATATCCATCATCAATATTCAAGTGTAACTTGAGTGTCTCATTGTTCTTGTCATTTTGGTGCATCACCATAGGATTTAATTTTCATTTTTATGCATTCTCCTTCTCTCTTTTCCTTACAAGATCAGTAGTTAGGTCACACCATAGGAAGCTGGCCTTCTCCAGAGGTTGACCTCTATCTATAAGTGACCCATAGCTTTAGAGGTCTTCCCATGTTACACTGAGGTGTTGAACATCGAGTTCAACAGGGTGCAATTTCAGGTGATAACAAACCCCACTCCAAAAGCATAGATCAATTGTATTATTCAACAACTAATAAATAGTTACAATACAATGCAGGTTCTAAGCCTTTACATGGAGATTTATATCCTGATCCATCTAAAGATAATTTGACAACATAACCCCGTAAATCTAGTCTCTTCTCAATGCACTATGACATTCTCTATATATCTATCTCCTCCTTTAGGTCAGCTCAACATCTCGATGTCTTAGTACTGCCTTGTCATCCAATGAACATTAGCAGACAGTTGTCATTCAACTTCCAAACCAATCGAATGGTCACAAGAAAACTTAACCGACTTTACCCATCATTCCAAGTCTTAACTACAATACTACACAACCTTTGTTGACTAGCTGCAGGATTGCAGTTTGCTACTACCACACTGTTTGATTATCATAACATCACAACCCTTCACATTTGGCCATCGTGGGATGATGAGATCTATATCGTATCACCACTAACCTCCTCACAGACCATCGTGGTACAAAAATATAACCCGCACTACTATAGGCTACCTTCTTAGACTGTCGTGGGGTGGCGGGGTGACTCCCGCTCTACCACCAACCATCTGCAACCACTGTCGTGGGGTGGCAAGTAACACCGCTCAACCTCCAACCATTTCGAACATTGTCATGAGGTGGCAGGATAGCCCACACACCAACCAACTACTTCACAAACCATTGCAGGGTGGCGGTATGGCCCCACACAACCGCACATACCAAAGAATACTACCATGGGATGGTGGGTAATACTACCAACCCACACCCTTCTTGGTTACACCCCGCGGTACTACGATGAAGGAGATAGTTGCCTAGACTAAGTGGAATCCTGATTCTAGAGAGCCTTATCAGTAAGTTTGAGACACCTATTCTCAACAAAAGGTGAGGTGATCCAAAACAAGGCAAGACTTATGTTTAAAGGGTATGCTCAAGTTGAAGAAATAGACTTTGAAGAGACATTTTCTTTGATAGCAAGACTGGAGGAAATTAGGATGTTCTTAGCTCTTTCAGAATTTAAGAATTTCACTGTGTACTAGATGGATGTGAAGTCAACATTCTTGAATGGACAACTAAAGGAAGAGGTTTACATTGAACAACTAGAAGGGCTTCAATGTTCTTACAATTTGGATTATGTTTGCATATTTAAGAAGGATTTATATGGACTCCAACAAGCTCCCAAAGCTTGGTATTCAAGGTTGGATGGATACTTGTACCAACAAGGGTTTCAAAGAGGAAGTGCAAATAGTAATTTATACATAAAAACAAAAGGATATCAATTACTGATAGTTGTTGTCTATGTAGATGATATCATTTTTGGCAGTAGTAGTGATGACATGTGTAATGAATTTCATAAGGCAATGCAAAATGAATTTGAAATGTTAATGCTAGGAGAATTATCTTCTTTCTTGAGTTGTAAATTGCACGATCAAACAAAGGCATTTTCATTTCCCAGCACAAGTACATAAAGGATATGCTAAGTAAGTCCAGGATGGAAGATTGCAAACTGGTTGGAACACCTATGGTTACATGATGCAAGTTAAGTAAAGATGATGAGTCTTCTTTGGTAGATGATAATTTGTATAGATCTATGATTGGAAATTTGTTGTATGTGACAACATTTAAACCGGATATAATGAAGGCAGTTGAATGGTTGCCAAATTTTAGGCAACACCTAAAGAAATTCATGTTAAAGGAGTAAAGAGGATATTCAAATATTTGAAGGCTACTGAAGATTTTGGATTGTGGTATCCAAAGAGTGAAAATTTGACTCTGATTGCATACTCAAATGTTGAATGGGTTGGATGTGTTGATGACCCAAAGAGCATAAGTGGTGGTGCATTCTTTCTTGGTGATTTTTTGGTGTCTTGGTTGAGCAAGAAACATGCATCAATTTCTTTATCTATAGTAGAAGCATAATATATTGTTGCAACATCATGCTGCACTTGGGTGCTTTGGATGAAGTAGAATTTAAAGGAAATAAAGATTGAGTTTGATTAACCTATCACTATTCTTTGTGATAACACCAATGCTATAAATATTTCAAAGAATTTGGTGATGCGCTCAACAAAAAAATACATTGCAATCAAGTATCATTTCTCGAGGGAGAAGGTTGCAAAGAAGGAGGTGAAGTTGGAGTATGTTGATACAAAGGAGCAAGTAGCAGATATATTAAAAAAGCCACTTTCTAAGGAGACATTTGAGTCTGTTGCTCCCTCCTCTTAAATCAAGAGGAAGGATAGGTTGACGGGGAGATTGGTCTCCCTACCTTAAGAAGTCTTGGTGATCTTGTAGACTCTTTTCAGAGGAAATGAAGCATAGAATCAAGGGGATTCTGTCCAAGAAGCAAGTTTTCAAACTAGGTTATGTACCAAAAATGGAGAAAGGAGGAGAAAGAAGTGTTGTTGCAATTAGGTCTTTGTTTGTAGAAGTCGATATTAGTAAGGGTGAGATGTGGTTTGAAGGATGTGTTTCCATTGTTGAGCCTTTTCCGTTGATGTCAAAGGGAGAGAGAGAGTGAGCTTGAAATGTTAAATTACTCATAAAGAATAGTGGACTAAAAATGCTACAAAGAAGAAATAATTCTAAGAGGGAGCAAACATCTTCGTGTGTTGTCAACATTTTGTTGTTTATCATCAATGGAAAAGGGGGAGATTGTTGAACATAGGTTGTCATTGATGTCAAAGGTGTGTCATTGATGAAGAAGAATGTTGTCAAAGGGTGTCAAGGTTGTCAGAAGTGTCATTGATGTCAAATGTTGTCAAGGATGAAAACGATTGTAGGAGTACTAGAATTATCATTATATTACCCTTGAATTAAAGTTCTCTGAAGGCGTTTAATCATAAAGAAGTTGCCTCATCAATCAAATCCTATATCAAGTAACATACATCATAAGTTTTATTGGCATGACTCCCTTTTTGGGAGTTGGTGTGTATTGTATGAATATAATACCATGCAAAGTATGCAATCAATATGACTATGGTGGTCTGGATTCTGTGCAAGTATATCTTTTGGGAAGAGAGATTTCTTTGGCAATACAAATGTAGTTGGCATTTCTTTT
>VDFB02193867.1:301099004-301214211 GCA_007258455.2 Sequoia sempervirens
AAAAAGAGAAAAATACAAAAAAAAGGAAAAAATAAAAAAAGTAAAAAAAAATTCATAAAATCTGAAAAAGTGCAATAAACACAAGTAGTGAAAACCTGGCAATAGGCATTGTTTGTGATAGGTTAGTTTTTCCATCTATTTGAGCATGTCGACCATTCACTTTCACCTTCATTCTTCCTATCATCGAAAATCTTCATGTTCATATCCTTGCATTGCGATCATGTCTCACCCTAGATTGGGGGCAAAATCCTGAACTCAGTGGGGGAAAATAAACTTTGAGTTTAAACCAACAGAAAAATAGTAGTAGGAAAAATTATTGAAAAACACAATGATCATAGTGCAACCCAACATTTGAACATCAAGCTCAATCATGAACAGATCAACCATCCATACCAAACATCAACTAGCTAAATCAATCAAATCAAGAAAAACTTTAAATGGATGATGTTCTTCTGAATCATGGCTTTATCATGTTGGCATGTCTATTCACTGTTGTACTTTGATTTTTGTCATCATATCTTTGGATCACTTCAATGATGCATTGAACTAGAGGAGGTAGGAAGGAGTATGATTTTTCTTTATCTGTTGTTTGTGAGTTGATCACTACTACTGTGAAAATTATCGCGGGACATGCTCTAAAAAGTATCATTGATGACATTATGAATTTGCATAGGAACATGATTAAGTCTTGTCTGTTTACACAAGGAATACTCAAGTCATCTCGGTTCAGTTATACCTAGATGCTTGTGTTAACTTGTAATATCAAAAATCATGAAAGTAGTACTCAGTTCATCATGGTCTAAATTATGTCATTGATGCTTGTACTCACTTTCAACAATTTAAAGGCTCAATGATGATTAAAATCATGACAAATCGACTGTTACGATGAAAACATTTGCATATTATTTTTGCATGGTTAAGTTAGATTGCATCCATGTTAGTTTTCATCTATATTTATGGGATTTCCAAGGCTAGAACAATTTTCACAATGATGTTATCTCTATCATTAATGGATTAAGTACATTTGACATTAACCAAAAACACATCATTCTCATATAGTTGCATCATCATTTGCATACATTAGATATCATTCTCATATCCTATATGCATTATCACATCATTTTTCCATCCATCCATCACATCATAATATCCACATCAGAAAACACAAAAAGAAGTGCATTGCATCTCACTTGCGTAATCAAAATCATTTCATCTATTATTAATGGATTAAGAAAATGGTCCATTAAGTAGACTAAAAGATGTATCTAGCAGAGTAAGATTTCCAAGAAGAAAAAGTTGTTGAAGAACATGACATGGAATAAGAAGATTGAAAGACATATCCAATAGAGTAATTTTTCCATGAAGAAAACGTTGCTGAAGAACATGATTGGTAAAGATATAATGCAATTGTTATGAACATCTAAAACTAGTAGTGAAGATAGATTTTCTAGGATGTATGTAATACAACTTGTGAATTTGTTATTACTCAAATCCAAGACTGACAAAGGACTAGTTGGATCAACATAATCATCACATATCATTTGCATAATCAAATCCAGCTCACATGTAAACATCATCCATAAAGCATATAGAATCATCAATCATGCACTATCATATCATCATTGCATACATCACATAATCATTACATAAGAATCACATAAGCATCACATAATCATCATATAAGCATCATAAAGTGGAAATTAAGTGCATCCATCATAGGAATCAATCATAAATCATATAAATACATACATTGATAATCATCGCCACATATCATATAACCTCAAAATCATAATATCAAGTGTATACATCAACAAAGTGGCAGAAATCAAAAAATCTTTGACTGAATAAGTGTATACATCAAGTATCAGTACATCATCAAGTCTTCGTACATTAATCAATCCTATATTGGGGCATATCAATCAAAGATGATAAACCACATCGACTGATAATATCTAAATCGGCCTGCACCAGATGCGAAATCATGTACCATGTCTTTAGGAAGCGTTCCCTAGAATGAAGAATTCTAAAATCCTCCTATGATCATGACATATCGCAAATCAACAATCTTATCAATCAATCAAATCTAATAAGCTCCAATGAGATTTTGATCAAATCTCGTTGAGTGTCTATCATTGACCTTCACCTATCATGAGGTTAATCAT
Source organism: Sequoia sempervirens (assembly GCA_007258455.2). Taxonomy (NCBI): domain Eukaryota; kingdom Viridiplantae; phylum Streptophyta; class Pinopsida; order Cupressales; family Cupressaceae; genus Sequoia; species Sequoia sempervirens. The sequence continues at coordinate 301,101,167 of VDFB02193867.1, forward strand.
TATCATCAGTCTATCATTGATCCTCACTTATCATGATGTCAATCATCATCATCCTATCATTGATTCTCACCTATCATGAGATCAATCATCATCAAATCTATCAACGTCATCAAACATCATAAAAAACAATTGGCTGAAGCGATTATCAGTCATTAAACACAAGGAGGAAAAATAGGGAATTAATTTAATCAAATTGACATAGTCAATTTTCTTTATTAAGGGAGATAAATCGTCAAATCATCAAAATTTTCAAAAAAATTCAAAAAAAATCCTAAAAAAAATTTCAAAAATTCAAAAATTCATTGATTTATCTCCAGAGGGGGCATATATTTGTCATCACCTAAAAATCAGTGTTTGGGGCATCAATTTTTTTTTTTGTTGACATTAGCAGCAAGTTTTTCTTTAAAGCAACGTGTAAACACATTATTTCAAAGAGGGGAAAAATGTATACACTTAAAATTTGTCAAGACAATTAATTAATTAAATACTAGCTATTTAATTAATGAACTCCCTTTATTCATCTACTTATAAATAAATTCTCAATTTATTTATATAGTTCACACTTTTCTAAAATTCTTCATCTAAATAACATTCCTCTAATTTAATTAAATAAACAAATTTTGCATAGTTTGTTTTATTTAATTAATAACCTTCTCATCAAATTCAACCATGTCATCAAATGTCACATGTAATTAAATATGAATAATATTTAATTACATTATTTGCAACCAATTATCTTCAACAAACTTTTAACACATGTTTTATTCCTCACACACTTTATCTCTTCATCCATTTGGCATGTTGCCCTAGGTCAAGGGGACATCCTCCAATATTTTTCCATCTCCACCGTTCATCCCTCATGTTTGAATCTGGACCGTTGATTGTTGCCACATCACAAGATGCCTTGAAAATCCAAAAAATACAAACCCTTTGCTTCAAAATTTAATAATAACATTTGAGAAAACTTATTATGCAGGAATAACATTGGAGCAATTGGAGCATTTAACATTGTTTAGCATTTAGCTTTGTTTAATATTTAGCATTTGAATATTGTAGAATCGTGTCTTAGTTATAGTCGCATTTTAGTTATTATCTTAGATTTCATACAACATTCTTATCATATCATTTTAGCATCATTATCATTGTATATTCTTCATTTTATCATAGCAACATCATAATCATAGCGTCATGACATTTATCACATAGTTTCGTGTAGGAACTTAGATTTCTTGCATTTTGAATAGCATCTCGTTTCTCAAGTTGTCATTCTAACAATCATAGTGCACAAAAAAAATATGAGAGCCAAATGATTTAATGAATCCTTGAGAATAGAGAACAATGGAAAATTTTTAGGAATTTTTAATCTTGTTTTAATTTGATTAAGTTTTATTGATTAAATCTCTAATATAATACGTCTCATTGATGTTTGTGTTGATTTACTAACTCTCCATCACATAGGCATCATTCATAAAGCATTGTAGAATTAGTTGCATCATCATTTGTATCCATAACATATTATATCATCATCATATAGAATATCACATAGCATCATAAAATAGAAATCAAATGCATCCATCATAATCATCATGATCATCATCACATATAAACATCATATAGACACATAGATCATAATCATCGCCACATATCATATAACCTCAAAATCATGATGTCAAATGTACAAGGATACCCGAAGGTATAAAGAGATACATCAATATAAAAAATGGCAGTGTATCATAATGTCTAAAATCAAGAGGTACATTATCAATGTCTCAAAAACATCATTGTATACATGTTCAAAGTACATCAGAAAATTAGAAATCAGAGCTATGTTGTGCTCCCCCCAGTCATTGTTGGCATCATAGGACCCATACCTCCTCCACCTAATGGACCTACACCAGGATCTCTCTAATCTCCAGGAAGTGGCTGTGTAACACCCATGCTAGTGGTCCGCGACTAGGATCTCCCTGATCGGAACTGTGCAAAACTCTCCCACCACTCAAGAGGAACTGCATCATGATATCGAACCTTGTAAAACTCTACCTCCTGTGTGGTATGACGTATCTCTCTAAAATAATCTAATGAAATGGCAACCGCTGTAGCCTGCTATAATCTCTCAAAGATACCCTTAGCTTGATCTACATGTTGTCGCAGAGCATCCTTCTCTATGGTAAGTATCACAATTTTCCCCTACATCTATTCCTATGCCTGTCTCTGAGCCTGGACCTATATCTACTAGGCTTGTTATCTAGCAACATCCCTCTCTATTGTGAGTATGGTAATCTACCCTTGGGCTTGCACTAGCAAAGCTTGAGCCTGCTCAAGCTGACCCTGTAATGTCTCAACTTGTACCTGTAACACAACAATATGTGTCTGTTGTTGTGGTGAGGGTTGCCAAATCTCCACTTGTCATCTCTTGCAAGGCACTCTCATCTCTCCAACATTGGGACCCGACCCTCCTCCACCCCCATCACCTCCATCATCACCCCCATCACTTTCATGTCCATGTCCATGTCCATCACTATCCTCATCATCACTGCTCTCCAACTCCTCTAAATCCTGCTCCTCCAACTCCTCCTCCCCTCTCCACCACCTCTGCCCGTGACCTCCTGCACCCTCCTCCTCTAACAATGGTGTTGGATCATTTGAGATGGTAATTTGTGGAAATGGATGCAAGAACATGTACTGAGCATACTCATATGATATCGGAGCATCAATGATATTTGGATAAACCTCCCAAATGATGGCATGTAGCCCCTGGAAATGCTCTATGGCTGCATCATAAGACAAAATTGGTCCCCACTCTGTAGCATCCTATTGTCGCCGTGCATAATGGGCCATGCCTTGAACCCTACCATACTACCTCAATACCCTCAGCAATAAGAATCTCTCAATAATGAAATGGGTTTGGCCAATCAAGTACATTGACTGACACAAAAAAGACATCTCAACATCATCCTCAGGCCACTGCTCACAATCAAGATATGGTCGCCATACCACAGACTCAAGATCATCCAGTGTCCTCCTCTAGTACTCTAATTTTCCCAACATTGGCTGAGTAAGTCAACCGGCATAATGGTGTACATATGGCCTCATGGAGGGACGTTGTCTCTCTCCAACTGGCCATGCAACTGCTATATTCTCCTAGGCCTAGACCTAAAGCAATGTGACCCCCACTGATAAATTGCTCCTCGAAGGTAGACCACCTGGTGTAGATCATGGTACAAATGTGCAAGCATGAAACAACCCCATGCATATCTTGTGCCCTGAGGAATCGCCCTCTCCGATCTGCCCCCATCGAGGATATTCGGTAGTCCTTTGACTGCGGTCAGAGACAAAGGGAGAACTTCCCTCTAATATGAATCCCGCTAGAATAAAGGAAAAGTGGCTGTGACGTCAACCATATCCCTCAAAGGAATCTCATAAGCACCTGAAGTCATCTCAAACTTTTTAATACATCCATCGTACTCCTAAAAGTCAAGACAAAGCTCTCATTGGTGTATACTGCATGCGATTAGATAACACTGTCCTCTGGAAATTAGCTGTGATCTTTAGCAGTGCAGGAAAATATGAAAGGATTCGCTGCTGTTCCATCTCTTTTGCTAAAAGCTATCAACAAACCCCTGTTGACCCTAATCTAGGGAATATCGATCAGGGATGACAATCCGCATCGTGCAATCATGACTACCTTAGGTTGCATCAAGTGGGGAATCAAATCCCACATCCTAAGGAAACCCTCCCTAATCTGTAAACTCGTCAACGACTCCTGTCATCACAAAAATCACAAATTAGTCAATCAATCAATTGATATCAATCAAACTATCAATCAATCTAATCAACTCTGGTGAGACTTTGATTAAATCTCATGAGCATCTATCAATCAATTTAACCTTGCCTATCATGAGGTTCATTAATCAATTCAACCTCGCCTATCATGAGGTTCATCAATCAATTCAACCTCACCTATCATGAGGTTCATCAATCAATTCAACCTCGCCTATCATGAGGTTCATCAATCAATCCAACCTCGCCTATCATGAGGTTTATCAATCAATGCACCTTGCCTCTCATGAGGTCAATCAATCAATCAACCTATCATTGATCCTCGCCTATCATGAGGTCAATTATTAGTATCAATCATTGTATCTCACCTATCATGAGATCAATGGAAATCTAATCTATCAAAATCATCAATCATCATCAAATCAAAGGACGATGTGATCAAACATCATCAAAATCACATAGTCTAATCAAGAAAATCATCAATCTGGTCTAAAATTTCACCAATGTGCTACAACAATCTTTCTATGCGTTGAACAACTTTATGTGCTAGAAAAATTCATCAATGCGCTAGAACAAAGGTTCTATGCATCAAATTACTATATGCTCTAGAACATTTCACAGATGCACTAGAATAGGGTCCCAATACGCCGATTCATCCAATGTGCCATTTCATCTTATCTCTGTGCCAAATCAATTCCCCTAAGCGCTAAAAGACCCTATGCGCCACAACATTTCATGAATGCACTATTGTAGGCAACCTACACACCAAATCTACCTATGTGCTAAATCGGTCATTCAATGCACTAAATCGCTAACCCTAAGCACTACTTTGATACCCCAACAAACTATCGCTATTCAGGTATTCCATACGCGAAGGCATGAAATACCAGTTCAGGCCGAGCTGGAGGGAAGAATCGTTGCAAATTACAGGCAATTTTTAGAGTGCATACTGAAGGTCAGGTAAGCGCACCCGGTGGTTGTGCCGTCACATCGCTCAAATAAGTGTTATTATTGGTAGGGATCACCATTCAGCTCCAAAATTGCCGTTATACCTCTCAAGAAGTTTTAAAATCAAAATGCTCCAATGATTTCTAATTCCCAACGCTTTAACAACACTAAGGTTACCATTAAAATTGTGGCTGCTTTATGGATTGTTTGGTTGTTTATAAAAGTGAATTTCAATTTAAAATTCAAAGATCATCGGTGTATTACATCATTTTGGGAATGTCGTCGGCACCTGAGATCATAAAATTTACGAGGATCAATCATTCAAAATCGAACACAAAATCATCATAAAATTACAAAGTTCAAAAATCATAAAGGAGATTTGAAATTCACCGGTTTATCTCCAGGGCATATAAATTGTCACTGAGAAAAATCAGCCATACTAGGGACGTTGATTTTCTCCTTCAAATGTCAGGTACTTCTTTGAGCGGCGTGTAGGCACATGCTTCCGGGAGATATACCACTTTCGTCGGTTCGAGACGCGTTTAATTGTTCAAAATTTTAAGTTGCTGAATTTATTGACTGCATCTACTTATAAATAAATTCTCAATTTATTTATATGGTTCATATCTTCTAATTCTCCAAATCTAAAATCGCATTCCTCTAATTTAATTAAATAAACAAATTTCTATAGTTTTTTTAATTTAATTAATTTTCATTAATCCAAAATTTGGAATTCAAGCACATGTCTACAACTTTTCATGCTACCTCACCAAGGTCAGAAATTAAATAATTCTAATTTTTAAATTAGAATTATCTTCAACAAAATTTTAACACATGGCTTATTCCTCACACACTTTATTCCTTCATCCATTTGGCATGTTTCCCTTGGTCAAGGGGACATTCTCCAAGATTCTTCCATCTCCACCATTCATCCCTCATGCTTGAATCTGGATCGTCGATTGCTGCCACATCACAAGATGCTTTGAAAATCCTATAAATACAACCCTTGGCTATAGTATTTGACATCCCACATTTGAGTAGAGTTATCATGCATGAATAGCTTTGGAGCATTGGAGCATTTGGAGTTTATAGTTAGCATTGTTTAGCATTTTAACAAGTTTACATTGTAGCATCATGTTAACTTAGAATTATGTTTTGCTTTATAGTTGAATTTTAAATCATGTCTTGCTTTATAGTTGCATTTTAGTTTATCACATCAATAGTTATTTGAGCATATGCAGAATCCTTTTAGTTTCTTATCACAACATTTGTATCACATGAGGTTCCAGCAACATTCCTCCATTTGTCAAATATCCTTCGCCAATCACAACATCGCTGACATTTATCACCAGTTCGTAGAGACTTGATTTCGCTTTCGTTTTGGAATGGCAAATATAGAACACCAGGTTTGGCCGGGTTTGGCAAATCAATTGCACGCACTAAAATCAGGAAAAAAATACAATGATTTAATAAATCCTTGAGAATAGAGAACAATAATGGAGCGTTTTTGAGATTTGTCTTGCGTTTCGTTTGGTTTGGTTTTTATTGATTAAATCTCTAATATAATACCTCTCATTGGTGTTTGTGTTGATTTACTAACTTTTCCCACATTTCACACACACAATTATCATAAACCTTAATATCCTCTAAGTTTTTCTTAATATGATAATTTGAATAATTATTAGTCTCTTTGGATTAGGTGGTCATGTTAGGGTTTAGATGAGAAACCATTATAAATAGAAGATTAGGATCACAAGTATCTCATAGATTAAATAAAATATAAGACCTCAAGAATCCAATAATAGATTTAAAAATTAGAAATATCATTAGTATATCAAATCTAAACATGAAACCCTACCAGGATAACCAAGAATGGATATAGTTGACAAAAGAGAGAAAATAATGAAGCATACACCCTAAAAATAACTTTTATATTAATATAATAACAATGAAAGGAATATGGACCCCCCAACACCAACTATATTAAACTAAAATCTTATGGTTCGGCCAAAGGGAATGATAGGGTAGGGTTGGATGGAACACTCACTGTCCCATGCTCTAGGTCTCACCTTAGCAATTTCCCTTTGGTGTCACTCTCCACCTTCTTAACCTATAGGCTCTAATACTTGTTAGGCACCCCTGGTTCTCCTGGCCAACCCTACTATCATCTCCATTTCCCTAACCAAGCCAATCTTGGTGCTCTCTCTGCCATTCTCTCCTTAGCCCTTAATCTTCCTAAAGGCTAACTAAACCTCCAAGCTCCACTAACTTGATGTAGGGGTGTGCGATGTCTTCGATGGCTTCAAAACCATCTCTCTAGGGTTCTTGATCATCCACCAATCACCAATTCTCCATCGCTCACACCAAACCCTATTCTAGGGTTTAAGAAGGGCTACTAGCCCTTGAGCCCCAATTAGGCCTCCTAACCCAAGGAAATAGGCTTAAACTCCAATCCTTCTAGATTACATCACAAAATTCCTTTGGAGACCCTGGTTCATTTTCCAACCTCTCAATGATTTTTGGGGTTATAGGCCTTCACTGTCTGTACACAGGCGTAACCCTCTTTTTGCAAAAATTAGGGCTTTTTAGGCCATTTCCTGACCACACAGTGATTTGTCTGCTTCTTTCAACCACCAAATGGACTGGTGAAGTCTCTTCCTTCCTGCAAAACCTTTTTAAGGCCTCCTGCATCCACCACACACCTTGGGTTGCTAGGGAATTGACACCCCTGCAATGTTAGTGCTTGGTTTTCATTGTCTTTCCTAACCGGGCACAGTCAAGCTCGTCTAGGAGAAGACTTTTCCCATGACACTTTGCCTCCTATAGACTCCTAAACCTAATATATTTATAGGCATGGAGCTTAGCCTCATTCCCCCATGGAATATACACCAGGTATAGTGGAAGAAAGAGGTCTAAGACTCCATGATTAACAGCCTACTGGACTGATCAGTAATGGAAAGAAACAAAACCTACTAAGAACAAAGCTAAGAAATGATGAAACAACACCACTAATGACCACACAAATCTTGTAAAGTAAATACCACACGTGCCACACATTGCTTAGTGCCTGGAACCCTCCATTAACACACAAAAAATAACTAAAAACTAGAAAATTGCAAGAAATTCATTGCTTTTCCATATGAACAGTAAACTCCAAAAGATACAAAGCTTTTCCAACCCCCATTCCAGGTTGAGGGCCACCTTTTAAAGGTTCTCAAAGTGGTTACCTCTCCCCTTAGTCAGACTTAACAACCACAATAGGCCAAAATTGCACAAATGCAACATTTTGGGCTTTATTTCTAACTCCTAGTGAATCCTAGTGAAACAAGTTGAGAAACTCATCCATTCAACCATGAGCTACTGGTCAACCTTCCTCCTAACTTGTTGTAACACCTCTAACACAAAACCAAATGGTCAACATGACCTTAAAGTATTAAAACACACAATTTCATTCCTGGCTTCCAAATTTTCCTAGTGCTACCTCATGTTTCCTAGGTGCTCCTACACTAGGGAACCAGGGTCAAGCGTGAAGAGGTGGCATCCTTCGAGATCATAGAGGTAAAATGATTCTTGCTTATGTGATTAAAATTGGAAAAAAGACTTCAATTTTTGTTGAGGTGGTAGAGGCTTATCATGGGGTTCAATTAGCCAATAGTAGAGGATTCACCAATTTTTCTATAGAAGGGAATTCTCCATGATGCTAAAGGGTGATGCTTCACTTTATTGGTCTCTTTGGGATCTCATTGCTTCAACTCACCTTCATATAATGAGAATAAGATAGTTTTAGATAAAACATGTGTTTCGAGAAGGGAATATGGATATGGATGGGATGGCTAATCTAGGAGCCTTTGTTAACAATATTAAAGTTTGGGAAGATTTCTTAATGATCCTAAAGCATGTGAGAAATTCAATCACTAATGAAGAGATTGCATGTCATGTTAGGGAATGATGTGTATCTCCTTCAAGTTGATAATGAAAACACATATCATTCTAGTTGTTTGAAAGGTAATAATTGCTACCCATTTCATGTTGGTGTAAATAGGTGTTTTACCTATCTAGGTCCTATTTACATGTTAATTCCACTTAGATCCTAGGATGGAATATTTCTGGATGGTGTTAGTAGTCACTAGATTTTATCTTATCTTTTTGCATTTAATGCTTGTTTCCTAATTCATTTAATATTTGTTGAGGTAGTTTTATCATTGTACAAGATTAAGAAACATGTCAAGATCTTGTCTAATCCTATCTCACAACTTGACTTTATAAGCAAGGCATCATATGTAGATTGTTATATTCAATCTAGTAATCTTACATCCATAATCTTAGCATGATATTTATGCCATTTCTCTCTTGTAGAAGTTATTGTTGTCTTGTAGGTCATCCTGGGGTGTTGAGAATTTCACCATTAACTCCCACATGGTATTAGAGCTTCAGTGCTATATAATTCTTCCCAAATTTGAGGGACCTATTTTGGCTTGAAATTTTTTTTAGGTGTGATTAGGGGTTTCAAGGACCTCACAATTAAATCTAGTATGTCAGAGAATGTTGGGTTTTCCTTTTGTTTAATAAAATTTCATTGTATTTTGACTAATCTACAAGGGTTTCAAGTTGAGGGTTATAATTGCTAGATCATGGAGGTAGCTGAATTTTTGGGGTAATTTGAACCAAATTTGACCTTGTGATTGCATCCAAATGGCCTAAAAACTTAAGGATCAACTATCAAATTATCAACTTTCAACACTTTTATCCCAAGGGCATTAGAGGTTTTTTTCCTATGGTCGTCATTCTATATGGATCTATACCATATGGTTGGTAGTATGTGGTCTGCAATCATTCTAGTTGATGTTGGAAGAATATTCTTGTATTGTCTAGCATATTCACAAGCATATTCCTTTGTCGTGTGTACTGTTGGCATACAATCTGGCATAATATTTGTGTTTGTAGATGTCAACGACTATCACATCATTTGTCAAGGTACATGAATCCTTTTAAATTGCATTTTTTATTAAATTAAAATTTTATTTTAAAATATAATTCCATGTCACCGATCATGGGGATTTGTTCCTTGTGGGATTTTCCCAGTGAGAGGGCTTAATGCCTTGAGCAATGCAATTGTTCTTGCCACCCCCAAGTGCTTTTTCCCAATGGAACAACCACCATTAGGGGTGGTGCATTTAAAAAAAACAAATCTCTAATATTGCAGTCCTATGGGTGCCAAGGGCTAAAAGCCTAAGGGCCGAAATTTTGTCTCCTAATGCCCGAATCGGGTAATTTTTTTCAAAATACCATAGCTTGTAATTCAAGAGTAACTTTTCACAAACAATATATTGACAAAAAGTTGGTTCAAGATAATTCGTAGTGATGTAGGTTATTTTCCAAAATTTTATTATTTGGCACCATTTATTGCTGATTAAACTCAAATAATCATTTAGGCTCCCGAGATCATAAATTTTTTCCACAATATTTGATTTTCATGATTCTTATGACATTAGAAAGGTGTTGAGGAGCTCTATCATTCCATCCATGCACTTTTTTCATTCCACTCCACATATATTTTATTTAGATTTGTGCATATTCACATTCTAGTTGATCACTTGGACATACTGTCACTTGGGAAGGTACAATTTTGATCTTTGCACTTCATTTCAGTTTATAGAATGATTCTTTATCTCTTGTTTCTTCATTTAGGTTCTAGGGTTACTCCATATCGAGATTTTTCCATTGTTCCTTGGCATTAGGATGATTGTTTCTTTATCATGATGATAAGATTGCTCCAAAGAGATTCTAGGATTTCTAACATTAGAATTATATTTCCTTTATTGCTTGGATTAAGGTTCTAGTATTACTCCTCCATTGTGCTTCTAGTGCTTCTTTGCAAAAGGTTATCTCATTGATGGGGGTTGAATCCAATCTCTCTTCATCTCTCTTATGGGAGGTCTTTTTCTTCATATAGGATTTTTTCCTTCTCATTTATCATTGAGAGGATTTTGTATTTCATCTCTCTTTTGTAGAGGAGTTTTTTCCCATTAGGTTTTGTCTTTTTCTCTATTTGTGAGAGATTGCATTACATATGTAAATGGGTACCTAACATGGCCTTGTAGTTGGGGCCCATCTTTTCATCTTTTCATAATAATACTCCCTAAGTTTTACTTGAGTGGGTGTTGGTGTAAATAGGTGTTTTACATATCTTGGTCCATTTATATGTTAAGTCCACTTAGATCCTAGGAGGGAATGTTTCTAGATAATATTAGTTGACACTAGATCTTATTTATTTTTTAGCATTTAATGCGTGTGCCCCAAGTCATTAATATTTGTTGAGGTCATTGCCTCATTGTATAGGATTAAGACACATGTTAATATCTTATCTAATCCTATATCATAACTTTCCTTTATAAGAAGGCATCATGTGTACATTATCATATTCAATCTAGAAATATCGTATCCATAATCATATCATGATAGTTCTATCATTTCTCTCTTGTGGAAGTTATCATTGTCTTATAGGTGATCCTGAGGTGTTGAGGAGTTCACCATTAACTCTTACATTTCATTCTCCCCATAACAAGCTTGTGCCATATGTGGTATCTATTTGTATCAAGATTATTTTGAGAGTGGATCCTAATAATTATTCTACTAATATTTATTCTATCAAAATGGGAGGGAACCTTATTTAGAAGGAGCCCAATTGCTACAATACCTTGAGGAATGACCCATATTTATGTTCTATCTTACAAAAATGAAAGTTTTCTTCTTACATTGAGGCCATGAAGGGTCATTACCCTAACCTCTATGGAATTCTCCAACTCTTGGAAGGATGGTCTCATTGATGTTAGGGGTCTCTCCTTTGTTGTCTCTATGGAGCATATTGAGGTAGCTACTAGCCTCCCCATGGAAGGTACCAACATCCCCAAAATCCCAAAGGGCATTATAAAAAATACATGAAAAAAAATTAAGAAAGGTGAGAAGGTGAATAGATTACATAACAAGTACAATTGAAAGGAATTCATGGGTGTTCGGAAGAGGATGGTGGAGGTTTTAATGAGGTATGTAACATTGGAGGTCAATTTAAAACAGTTAATGCACAAATTTTTCTAATGTTAAATCACAATCACTATAATATCAAGATGAACTTCACTTTCTAGATTCTTTCTCCCCTAGAGCAATCTCTAGAAGTAGTTTAGGATAATGGGAAGTCTTTACCTCTTAATGAGGGTTTGATTTATAGGCTCTATTGGCACAATGTTGCACTCTCCTTGGCCATTTCTTCTTTCACATGGGTGACAAAACCTACCCTTGTTCATGAAAATGCTACTGCGATCATGAAGAGGAATCCCATCACTTTTGCCTCAACTAGCTTTTTTACCCATCAACCTAGAATCACTATGGTTGCTTGCTCATCTCATAATTTTCAATAAAAAAATCCAAAACTAAGAGTATTATGCTCAATAAAACTATGGAATGTTTAGGTGAGATGGAAGATTAATTCCACTCAAATTTATTGAGATATAGTTAATACCTTTGAGAATTGGGAAAACCTTGAAAAAGAGGTTATGAAGATCAAAACTGCAAGTAGGTCCACTAAGGAGATCATGAGACTAAGGAAAGAGGTTTCAAATCTTCAAAGCAACCAAGAAAAAATCCTCCTCAATTTGTAGGAGATCATGAAGTATAACAAAAAAATAGTTAAAAACACTATAGTGACCATTCAGGTCTTCCAACAAGAGTTGAAGAGTTGTTAGGCCAAGTGTGCTAGGGAGGATCAATTGGAGGCTCATTAGACCAGTTCTAGGAAGAAGGGACAAAATGTGGAGAGAGCCTCTCACCCCCAAGAATGACACTAGAAGAAAGAACCAAAAGGCTATGTCCTTTAAAGAAAAACTCCAATTCCTTTCCAAAGAATGACATGCTATTAAGGGTCTCCACCTCCTTGGAGATCAGTAATGGTTTTATGTGTGTATTGGTCACTGGCTAGTCTTGGATCTTTTTCTTTGATTTATGTTGGTCTTCTCGTTTGTTCTAGTTTTTAGTTTTTAAGTTGTCTTATTGCTTTTGAGCTCCTTTTGCTTGATCTCTATGGCCATTTTGTAATGGGTATAGATGCTTCCTATTATATCATAATCAAAACAATGAAAGGAATACAAATAATAGAAATATTTGAACTAAGATTATTAATAAAAAATTGGATCCAAAACCCTAAGATAGTGAAGGTATAAACCCTAAAGAAAAACCCTAAGGTGGTGTTAGATATGATTTCACCTAGAATGTATAGGAAAATTTCCTTTCATAAGATTAATCTAGGCTTAATCCAATAATATGCATACACTTAACCATAAAAAAACTAGATTAAATATGTGACAATGGAGGGAGTGAATAATTTAGAATTGAATTCTAAGCTAGGAACATAATTGTAATGAATAATAATACTTAGATCTAGTAATTATAAAGATGAATAAATTTGATGTAGAAATGGAAATGTACTATTCCACCACATAAAATAGGTAATTTAGATATACCCTCTAACTCATATTCTAGATATAATTATTTTATTTTTTGGGTCAAATATTTGGATCTAGATAAATCTTATAAGAAAATATCTATTTTATAATGTGTGAATTTGATATTTGATCCATTTTTTCCGTGCACTTTTTTTCTATTTCATATATTTTATGCTTCTTGTTGGTTGTTAAGGTTGCTTGATGACCTGGATACAAGATTTTCTAGGTCAAGGTCTATGAGAGACATACTTTATGGCACTACTAAAGATTAACAAGCAACAACCAATTGTACAAATGTCCTAGATGATGATTTTGAAGTACAAATTTTGTTCATTTTAGTGCACCAAATGAAGTGTTCTAATAAAATTACCTTTTATGTGAATGATTATCCAATGAATGTTTGATGCCCTTGATTAATAAAATGATTGCATTTAAATGCCTTTAAATATGAGTACATAGTGATAAACCACATAAACATATATAAACTCAGCTCGTGGTGGGAATAAAATATGAAGAAGTTGATAATCTTAGGGGTTGGATCTATGAGTTTGAAATTGATCTCACACTTAGGGGATTGAGCTAGGAAAATCGGGATCACATTAGAGAATAAATCTCTAAACATTGGGGGTGCCATAAATTCTACTTGTATGGGAATGTGTGAAAAAAAAGAGTGATACAATTAAATAAGTGAGAATGTGTGTAAAAGAGAATGGTGAGGAATCACAAAATAAATCTAACGTCACATTTAAACTTACACTATTTTTCCTAATTGGAATGAAACTTTGCTAATATAGAAAGAGTATAATAGAATAAAGTAACACAAAGAGTAGTGAAATTTACAAAATAACATATACAAAATTAAGGACCCAATACACAATAAGACACTAACCATTAACAATATTTTACCATACTCAATAAAACACTAAACATTTATTACAATCTTCTATCAAAAAAATTATATAAAAAAATCACACCATCTACTAAATTTGCACTCATATTAGAAAAAACTAAATAAAAAATACATTATTTATTGATAAATAATTATATTAAAACTTTCTCTTAAAAATAAAGATAAAACTAAATAAAAATTAAGATAATTTTACAAATATTAGGGGATTCCCATGGACCATTTATATTGTTTGGGGGTGAAGTGATTACCACCCAAAAAAAAAATGATAAAAGTGGACAAAACTTCATATTCTCTTTAGGTGATGAGTGACTGTCCTCTCAAAGCCCCACAATGTACCATCATCACTATGGACATGTTAACTTCAAATATTCACATTCACAATAGAACAAACAAAATATATTTTTGGGTGATATTTTATGATTAAACTTTGAGAAAAAAACAAAATTTTGATACATTTACATTTACTTTTTCTTTTTTTATAAATTGTAACACTACATAATAAAATTAAAGTGTGAATTTTTATTTTTATTTAATCTTTAATAATAATTTTTAAATTGTAAAAGTTAAATATTAAATTATTCATTAAAAAATTAAATGTTTCTTTCAATTATCAACCTCTATATCTAACATCAAGATTTTACTTGATGTTTTTTAATTCTATCATATATTCTAATTTAACTACATTTTGTTTGTTTTGTTACCATTCTCTTTATTTGATTATTTTGCATGTACTATATGCAAAGTTGTTATTGTCTAGCTATTAATTTATTGGCATAGATGTTGAAGCATTTATTAAAATACATAAGTGTATATGTAATTTGAACATATATTTTATATTAAAAATAGTTTTGGTGCCATTTTGTTCATGTTAAAATAGTTTTGTATATATTTTGAACTTAGTTTAATGTGAAAGAATTGTCTTATAATGATAGTTGCCATGTGATGCGACTTTTGGGGATTTCCACAAGTTATAGATATATAATATTATTTGATTTGTGATTATGATTTGAATAATAATGTTATTTTATCGTTTTAGATTTATGAGTTTATTTAAATATATGTATATTATATGCAATAATTATTGTGTGGAGTTGAGAATATATAGTTATAATAATATTTAAATGTATTTTTATTTATATTATAGATGTGGTGAATGGTGTGTATTTTTTATTAGTTTATGTTGTTTTTTTTTATGTTTTTTTTTGTGTGTTTGAGTATAATAGGAATAAGTTAGTAGGACTTAATTCATAGAAAGTAATATGGATGGGTCATTAAATGAATCTACAGGGCAATTAGTATAACCATATATCTAAGCCAATTAGATCTTAGATGCTTTACTATTTATCTAAGAAACATTTTTCTATCTTGTTTAAACTTTTAGTTGTAATATATTTTGATGTCCAAAGTATTTACATAGGTTTTAAATTAATATTAGTAATGATTGTTCTTAAATATTTATACATATATTTGTATAGATTTTCATAAAATTAATTTTTTTAGTATTCATAAAAAAATAATTTAAGGTGTTTTAATGCTAGTTTGAGTATTGGATGAATAATTGAAATGCATTTGCTAGAATCTTTTAGAGAGCCTCAGATGGTATGCAAGAGAAGACAAGTCACCAAATTTTAAATGACATTTTATTTGCTTGTGAATTTCATTTCATTTTATTTGACTTTGAATTTAATCGAGTAGAAGATATTTTAGAGTTGCATGTGAGTTGAGTTTGGATTTCACATGAGTTTGAATTAAATTAGAGAGAAGATATTTTTTAGTTTAAAATATTTTCAACATATTCTAATTTTGAAAATTAAAGTTGCAAACTGGCAGATAGATTTTTAGCTTCTCTTTTAGGAAAGGGACACATATCATTATATTATTGAATAAAGTTATACCAACTTGAGTAAGGTTTATTTAAATAAGAGGGAGGATTGAAAAGAGCAATGCCTCTTTACAAATTTAGTATTGCATTTTAATATGAGATTTTTGAGAGTTTGAGGAGAGGAGTGTGAAGGAGAACAAGAATGTTTTGATATTTTTAAGGTTTGGAAGCTTGAAAGAGTGATTGGTCTTTTGGGAATAGCTTGTCAAGAGTGTGGAGTCACTCTACTGTAATTTATTTAGATTTGTGAAGGTCACTCCACTACAATTTCTTAAGATCTTGAGCTTGGATAGATGGGTATATTTTATTTACACTCCTTTTGTTTTCTTGAATCTTCTTCTTGTGTGTGTGCTTCTATGAATGTATTAAAATGATCTATTGAATCTATTTTATTTTGTTGGAATAAGATTCATGGAATCTATTATTGGAATCATGGTTTTTGTGAACATATTTTCTTATTATGGGTGTTGTCATAAAATGGAATAGTCTTCCCTATGTATGAAAACATCATGTATCATTTCTCTTTGTGTTTATTGTTTCTAAGGATGGTTATATCTCCTTTAAGGTTGTAAAATTGTTTGACCTTGTTAAGAGAGTCTTGCAATGCAATCTAGACTTTCCTTGGTATTAATAAGTGTTTTTCGACAATATTTGGACTTTAAATTAATGAGTAGGGTTGTCGTATGTGTAGAAGAAAAGAGTGAATGTTTCATTTTATTTGATGGATATGATCTTGTTGATGTAGTATGGTAATTTAACCATTTATCCTTACAGAGAAGTTTCTTTCATGGAAAACAATCTATTGTCACCACCAATGGCTATCATATCTTGTAGTTCATTGTGTTGAATACAAGGTAAATTATACAATACAAACAATAACCAAAAAGTTTTTAAATTTGATTAATATATGTGATTAAATTAATAAATTAAAATAAGACATGGATAAATAAATCAAATGAAATAAACACATAAAAATACCATATTTATGTCAAGAAAGTATTCTGGAAAAAAACTCCACTACCAAAGAGTTCTAGGCTTATATTAATCTCACAATGTAAGTACACCAATATAATCCACTTATCCCTTCAATCTAATAGTTAAAATATAATAATACCTAAAAAAAATAACTATCAAACCTTTATCCCATGTCTATTATAGATAACAATAAAAGAACAAGAAACCATGAATGATTTTCAAAACAAGAGTCAAAACCATGGGCCTAAAACTAGGTGTCATATACTTAATGCAAAAAATACTATATAATCAATAGAAATATCCTAGATTAATCCCTCTTAAATTGCTTACACCACCCATATGTCATAAATTATATCATAAGCTATCATAAAGAACAAATTCTTAATCTCAAGCCTTCCATGAGGGCAATAACTACATGTCATAACAAAGTTACCTTGGGAAGATGTTCCATAAATCCCTTTTTTGTAACCTCCTTATTTAATTTCTTCTTGTAATCATATTTCCAAGTCACTAGAAAATAACTAATAATTAATTGCATCTTCCATCTACACATGGTCGTATTTTTCCTAGCCATGATTCTTGGAGACATATACATTATACCATCTATTAGCAATTCAATTTTATAATAGATACATAGGATTTTTAAGGTGAATAATACATATAATCCTAACATTCTCCCACTTAATATTTACATTACAAATACATAAGAAGGACATAAGAAAAATAATGAAATACTATGAGAGGCAATACTCATAGCCTCCATGCATTAATTTAACTTATCCATGCTCACTTGTTTAATGAGAGAATATACTTGATATTATTAAAAGTATCAACCTTTTGTGTCATGTTTGTGTCATCCTCAACCTTCTAAAAAAAAAATTGATACTAAAAATCTATATGCTTAGTATAAGAATGGTACATTAGATTCTTTTCCAAAAAAATAATAGTCTAAATATAATATCAAATCCTAAATTTATTGCACTAAAAGTAAATACCTAACACAACCTCTATAACTCAAAGAAATAATGTAATTAATTTTTGTAGTGGAAAGAGTAATTGTGGGTTGTCACATACTCATCAACCTAACAACAACTCAAAAAATATTGAAGACATCATATGTAGACCTTCTAATGTTCAAATCACCATCCCAATCTAAATAAAAAAGTCTTGTATATCAAAAAACTTACCTATATCATTAACCTCATGATAAAAAAATAATACTAAGAATTCCTTATAAATATATGAACACCCCTTTCACATAATTCTAATTCTTTGTACTAGGATTAGACACAAACATAATAATAAATCCCACCATTTAGAAAATATTTAGTCTTATATATAAACTATAACATAAAATTATACATACATACATATATATAATCATCTAATTTTGGACATTGTTCCAATGAAATTTTATTGCTTACATATAAAGTAATGCTCATTGGCTTACAATATTTCTTAGAAAATCATTGCAAAATAGTCTCAACATAATTTTAAGGGTTATAAGTTTTGGAAGCATCTAACATAAGTCATCATTAGTAATTTTTTTGATTAGATAAGTGTTGATGGGTGTTTTTTCACTTTCTCAACATAGACAACATAAACGTATGTTATCTCTCTTGAAAGGTGAAAATATGCAACTAACTTTTAGAAATCACCCCAAGGTCTCTCAGGTTTCAGGTCATGACAATGCTTGGAAAAGTTCAATTGGTTGATGTGATTTGTTGGTAATCACAAAGGGAATTTATGGTTTTTAAGCATGGAGGGAATTGGGTCTGCAAAAGGAGTTTTATAAATTCTGGAAATGGACATCTGCTGCAAGTTTAGGACAACAAATTAAAACTCCTCCCTACTCATCAAATTCAGCTTTGTTGTGATGCTAGAAATTTGTTTTAACTTCAAATTTTAAAGAAATGTCAAAAGGGTGAAAGGGTTAGAAGTTTCCTAGACCTGCAACTAATGTTGAATAGTAACAATAGAGGATGTTACAATGGACAAACTTCCTAAGACTAAGTTCCACTTAACCAAGGACAACCTACAATCTCATGAAACTAGTGCAATCTACTAAGGTCTACAAATTGTCAAACCAATCATTCATCATTAAAGTATGAATAATAGTTGAACTTAAGTGCAACAATATGAACAATGCTCAAAATAACTTTATACAATAGTTTATCATCAATAAACAACAAAAAGTATGAGCTTGGAAGACATCAAACACAACAACATACATCCACCATTAAAGCATAGCATGAACTACCAACAATAAAAAGTGACTTAAAACTTAGAACATCAAAGCTAAAATATAATATTTGGAGATTCAATCATGCACAGATGGAGAAGAAGAGACAAGAAACCATCAAAACAATGCTTTTCTCATTAATTTTTTGTAGCATGCCTTTACACAACAACTCATCTCTCTCTTTGAAAATGAGAGGATGCCCCTATTTATAGTTTTCCAAAAGAAAAATGAATGTACAAGATTCATTTACATTGTGTGGCTTAGATTCATTTTACATTAGGGTTTCACCTACCCCCAAATATATGAAAATATAAGATAGACCTTTTTACTTTTTCTCTATTTTGTCCTGTAGCCTATTTTTCCATTTAGTTTCCTTTACACTATAGTTGTTTTGTCTTTTAGCTACTTCCATCTTTTATAGATGTATTGTCAAATACTCATCATCAATAATTGGATTTCCAACATTCTTTTGGAGAGTAGCATACTCCACAAAATTCCCAATCATAGTCCAGAGCTTCTCCCATTCCATGAGGTTAGATTGGAGGATCTGGAAGATTATCTTCTTGAATCTCTCGGTGACTTGCTCCTAGTGCTTAGTGCATTTTGAGGTTTCCCTAATAACAGGTGCTTAGACTGAGTGAAATCCCTTGCAACGAATTCCATGAAATTCGGTGACAGTGTGTTTACAACCCCTTGCTCCATCTTCTTATGAATGAATGACTTGATTCTCTCTAGATCTAACTCTAGAGTGGGCATCTCATAGTCTGTCATCATCTTCAAATAATCTTCATTGTCAATCTAGTACTCTACAAACCACTCAATATCAATCTCTAATTCGTGTAAGACCTTCTCTGGGATCTTCTTTCTATAATCCAGGCCCATAACTCTACTTTGGAGAGTAACTTGATCGTGGTACTCCTCAAAGAAATCACTTATGAGTAGCTTATGAGGTACCTTGTTGGAACTTCCCCTCTTGGTCTTTGTAGACATCAAAAATACACTGATTGACATCATGCATCTGATCCTGACTTACTAACATCATTTTTTCCTAAATCATCCGTCAGTCTAACCGTTTAATCAAATCCTCCTATCTGATTAAATTCATCAATATCCTCTCTTGGTTAAATAAATTATTTTATCTAATCAAGTCATCTCTCTTGTTAATTAAATCAATCCATTTGATCTAATTATCCCTATTTAATTAAATAATCAATTTATTTGATTAAATCTCTAAAGTTTATCCATTAAATTAAATAAATTAAAACCTTATTTGATTTAATCTAACACCATCCCTTTTGATTAAATAAATCAAAATATTTATTTAATTAGCCTCTTATCATATTCCTCTCTTATCTGATTTAAATAAATCCATAAATTTGAGCCAAATAAGTCACATCATCTAACCTCTCTTGTTAAATTAATTAAATCTTTGATTAATTTAACCTCATCTCATGTCCCATCCTCTAGATAATGCAAGTTGCACATGAAAATAGATTTAATTCATTTATTAAATCTCTATTTTCCTCACATGACATCTTTTTGGAATATTCTCTCAATTTGAATTCAAAAATTCCAAGTCAACATGTACATCCAACAAGGCATTTAAAACCTCTTACATGTCCTTTTCCTTGAGCCAAGTGACATTTATTGCATTTTCCCTTCCCTCTTACAAGTCATTTCAACAAATTTGGATTTCAAATATTGGCATTTATTGGCACAAACCCCAAATCTTGCACAACCATCATCCATTCATAGCTTGACAAGTGGCACCATATCATTGGATGAATGTTAGTCCCACATTGCTCAAATTTGGGCATTCATCCATCTTGAAATCCTATAAATGAAGAGCTCCTCTCCTCATTTCATCATCCACAATCCAAGCAAAGTTACCATGCTAAAATACTTAGCCATTCTCATCCATCCTTTGAATTCTTAGGCTTTTTGCAGATTTGGTTTAGAGTTCTCATCTTTTCATCAAAAGTGGATCAACAATCTCTTCAACATTCGAATCTTGCATCATAGGAATTGGGAAAGGGCCAATTTTCACATCCAATTGGCACCAATTCCCCCATGGGATGAAGTGTTTGCTATTTAAATTAGGATTTAATCTAGTTTTTATCATTTCATTGTGTTATTGCTTATTTTCTTTCCTATTTTGAGTTTGCAAATGGATTTAATGGGGAATCCTTCTTTTAGCTTGTAAATCCTTGTCTAACTTGTTTATTCATGTTGTTTTGTAGGTACTAGGAAAAGGGTTCTCACATTTGGCGCTAGGAGGGCATGAAGTCATAAATTCTAACATTTTCATGAAAATTCTGCGCTTTTCTGCACACACAGGAAATTCCAATGCGGGATCCTCAGCGTCACTATTTTCGCGTCGCGGGCTTGTCAGCGTCACTGTTTTAGCATCGCGGGCTCGTTAGCGTCACTGGGCTCATCCCGCCAAAAAATTCAAATCCTAAACTCTGCCACTGGACTCGCCGATCTGCATCAGTTTCAAAAAATTCTAAAACTCCAATGCTTTCACAAATTGCGATGTTGGGCGAAAAGAGCAACACAATCATGCTCTCTGTCCCAACACATAGCACTATTGACTGGTAAAGCAGTGCTGTAAGAGCAATGCTGGGAGGAAAAAAGAGTGACGCCTTCACAAGTTGTGACATTGGAAGACAGTAAAAGGGAGAAATTTAATTTTTAGCACGTGCTTTAATTTATAATTGCTTCTTCCTCTATTTTTTGCTTTTTTAAATTCTTGTGTTTCTCCAGAATCTTACTGTTTTTCTTCTTTGTAGGTTGGAAATCGAAAACTAAGGGAAGAGGAGCATGGAGATGGTATTTTATCCAATCAAAGTGTTTTTAAACACTGAAGTGTTTGTTTAACAGTTCCTTAGGAATTTTGTCATCTCTTCATCTCTAGATCACTAGCTTTCATTTGGGCTTAAAAAGAACTTTTCAATTTCATTTATTGCAAAGGTTAAAACGAACAATAGGATCAACAACTAACTAGATTTTGTTTATGGGATTAAAAAATTGAACAAATGTTTACCACTTGTCTTTTGGTGCTCTAAAAATGAACTCACATATTGCTTTGAGGGTTTAAAAAGAACAAGTGTAGTTATGGTTTTCGTGAGGGCTTACTTAGACTAAAGCCATTGGAAAAGGACATATGCGCTTCTCTCGCGCTTTATAGCGATCTATAGAATCAAAAGGCCTTTTCCATGACTTTGGGTTAAGAAAAAGCAATCACCTCCACACTTCGATTTGGGCTTAAAATTGAACAAACTATTGTGCGAGTGTGAGTGGGAGAATTTTCACTTATATTCTCTCTCTTTGTTGCTATCAAAGATTGATCAAGTTATGGATTTTGTTCTTCATTCACTTTTTTTTATCTTAGAGGGCCTACCTTGTGGGAAAAAGTAATCACCCAAGGGAACGACTCAACCAGTAACACTCTAAAGCCAAGAGTATTTCCAGCGGGGATATAAATGTGGATATTGGAAGAAATGCCAATATCACGTGGTTGACTCCGACAAGATGGATCCGAAAGGGGACTCTTGCCACGTTGGGTCAACTCCTACGAACGGAAAGTCCTTACTAGAACCCATGTGCTAGAATTTTCTAAAATCCTTAATCTATTTGTTGGTGCAAGAACAGTCGTTCTAAAGCCGCCCCACACTTTTACGGTCTTCTAGTAGAAATGGAAAGCATGCCATGGGATTTTCATGGGTGTTGATGCTTGGTTGCCTCGTATAAGTGAGTGACGTGGAGGGGAGCCAGTGGGGTCAAGTATCTAACCATTCCCTAGAGATAAGCATAGTTAGACTTGTCCAAGTGGGAATCCAACAAATATTGTCTTACACATCCATAGGATTGTACTTATTCTTGGGTTACAAAATGCATTGCTTGATCGAAAACATCTCAAAAGAAAACACTTAACATCATCCAAATTTCAAACCCTTTTTAGGACAAATACAATTGACTCAATCGATATGCTATTGCTTTCCCTTGGGATTCACATCCTTAGAGGTTTCTAAGCATTAGATTATATCACAATTTGTCTTCTTAAGCAAACAATAGGAAAACCCTTGCCTTAAGTTCATTAAATTTCCACATAACATTTCTTGTGGGGTTTGAAGAAATTAAGACATTGGACATCTTAGTTTGAAAACATAATTGAAGAAAGTGTTTTTGGTAAAATAAAGACATTAAGCAAAGATAAAAAAAATGAACTTTCATGTGTGTTGAAGACTCCAAAATCCCAAAAGCATAAATCATTGATTAGAAATCTGAAAATGAATGTTCGAATGAAATCATTTCTTGGTTACAAAGGTCTTTAGGAAGCATTTGCATGCTCTTCAATACCTAGGTCTAGGAAAATGAAGTGTATTTTTAGGTTCACCTAAGGATCAAAACAAATCAAACCTCTTTCAAAACATCAAATCCATCTCACAAATCATCTTTTGGAAAATCTTGAAATCATCCTTGATACTAGGCTTTGTGGCAAAAAAATAAAAAATCATCCAAAACATTGAGACTATATCCTTGAAAACATTACCAAAATCACCTTTGGCTAGGAATGTGTAAATGCATCCTTTTGCATATCCTTCATCAAAGTTATCCAAATCATCTTGCCTAGCTTAGCATATGTAGATGAATCCTTCTCCATATGCTTAGCAAAAGCTATCATCTTGTTTGAATAGGTGTGGGTAGATGCATCCTTCTCCTCACACATATTCAAATTATCATCCTTTGAACAAATCCATCCCTTAGATCATTATCAAACATCTTAGGATCTTTTTGTTCAAAATCAAAAGCAAATAAAAAAATCAAAGATCAAGGACAAAATCTCAAAATCTCAAAATCCCAAAATCCAAAATCACAAACCAAAAAAATAAAAAATTCAAAGTCCTAAAAGCCTAGTATTTCATTCAAGATTTATCAAAAGCCAAAAACATCCATATCATCCATCCTTAAACATCATCATCATATCACCATCACATTTGATCCTCAAAGCATCCTAAAATTTTCACTTTGGAGCATAAGATAACGAACAATCCAAAGAATCAAGAGATTCATCTCCCATATTCTCGAATATTGATCTTTGTTTATGGTTCAAACGAGATCTCAATACAAGAAGAGTATGGAAGCCAACAAGGAAACACCCACTTCAAGCGATCTTAGCCAAACCAACGTAGAAATGAATCTAGTAGAATCGAGCAATCCATTGACCCTCTCATCATCGCAAAATCCACAAGAAGAAAATCAAGGGGAGGACCTTACCTTTAGAATGTCTCGCGAGGAAATGACATAAATGCTCCAAAATTTGGAAAATCATAGAATCATCAACATCATGATGAGACTTAACCCTTCGTTGTACATGCTTGAATTAGCAAAACAAGGGGCCAAGTTGCCTTCGAATTTTGATGTAAGTACTATAGTGGATACATCATCTCCTCCGATCTCATCCACCATTCCCATTTCATCTACACCCCCATCCCAAAACATCATGCAAAACATTCCACAAATCACAACATCACTTGCTCCAACCCAACCCAACATTAACAAGGGAAACACATTCCTCAATGCACTTCAATCACATCCCCTTGTTAATAATCAAAACTTGGATGCAAACACCACATTGGAAAAAATAATCCCCCAAAATCCATTATACAAAAATGTTCCTCTCACCTTACACTATGATCCATCATCAACATTTTTTCACGGAGAATCACAAACACCTCTTCTCACAAACTTACAAGAAGAGGGAGATATTTTTGGACTAGGGGGCATATTCGATACCATGCAACAACTAACGACCCTTACATTTCCACCTATCCCACCATTGCCATTATCATCTACACCACTCCTTGGTTTGGGGTTGCCTCCCCTACCAAGTATCAATCAAACCGCTATCCCAACCATCAATCAAAGCATCATACCAAATGCTCAAAATTTATCGTTGATAGCGCAACAACAAATGATAAATACACAAGCAATGGCAACATCATCACAAAGAATGGTCTCACAAGGACCAATCACATCAATACCATTATCCAACACACAAAATATCAACACAACATCATCATCCACCACCATTCCAAATCCACCACCACCCCCACCACCACCAATGTTCACCACATCAAACCAATTTGACGTAGCATTGCAAGCCGCTTTTCAAAGGGGATACCAACAAGTGCAGAAAAAAAGCTGTACAACAAGCTGCTCAAGCTGTACAAGCTGCCAAAGCTACACAAGCCACATTACAAGTGCAACAAGCACAACAAGCCTAAGCTTTATTGCAACAGCAACAACAACAACAAGCCGCCCAAGCTGCACAAGCATTGCAAGCACAAAGAGCCGCTCAAGCACAACTTTTATTACATCAACAAGCCACAAAAATGCAAGTAGCACAAGCGCAAGCCCAAGCTCAAGTGCAATCTCAATATCAAGCACAACAAACACAAGCACAAGAACAACTTCTTGCATAAGCAGTGCAATTCAGCAAGCATTAAAGCAATACCAAGAGCAACAAGAAGCAACAAAATTGGCAGCCCAACAACAAGTGTTGTGGGAACAATAGCAAGCACAACAACAAGTGTTGTGGGAACAATAGCAAGCACAACAACAAGCATTGTTGGAGCAATAGCAAGCACAACAACAAGCGTTGTTGGAGCAACAAAAAGTGCAACAACAAGCACAAATCCTAGCACAACAACAACAAGATCAACAACAGGCATCGTTCATACAAAAGCAAATAGAAGCCTACTTCGCTTGACAAAACATGCAGATACCATCAAACAATGCACCAACCAACCCATCCATCCAACCAACAATTCAAACACCCAAAAACACTTTCATCCCACCCCTTGATCCACAGAATGATGTGACGACACAACTCAGGTTGCTCTCGCAATAAGTGCTCAACCTTTAATCAGGGCGGACAACCAAAACGCAAAGCAACTTGTGTCCCTATCCATTTGATAGGAGCCTAGACATGAAACCATTCCCCAAGGGATTTGAAATCCCCAAATTTGACAAGTATCGAGGGATGGGAAACCCTGAAGATCACATCAGGGAATTTCAAGTTCATTGTATGGAGGTCGCATATGATGATACTTATCTAATGTGGCTATTTCCTAGAAGCTTGGCAAGTCCCGCTATAGAATGGTTCTCTCACTTACCCTCAGGCATCAGAACATTCCAGGCAATCAGAGATGAATTCATTAGAAACTACACATGTAACATTGCAATGGATGTTAGTCTCAAAGAATTATATGCTCTAAAACAAGGAAAGAATGAATCTTTTGCTTCATTCCTTCAATGATGGTGATCCAAGGCCAATCGGAGCAAGTGGACCATGCCAGAAGAACAACAAGTCTGCACGATCATAGCCAACCTTGAAAGCTGCCTGTCATTTCATCTCAAGGTTCAGGGAATCACCACATATGAGCAATTAATCTCCACGGTGCTTAGCATTGAAAGAGCCCTTGCAACCCAACCCACTGAATCAACATCATATCACGAACCACAAAACAACTGCCCATCATCTAATACAATGATAAACCTCGTACATGGGCGAGAAACAAGAACATCACTAATGATGGCGTTGTCGACGCCAAGGTGGTCATTAGTGGTCCACACCAAAATACACCTGCACCGCAAATCCAACCACAACGCCAAAACACTCATCACACAACATACCAACCCAATAATCCCACCATCAATAACATCAATGACCAAAGAGGACCACCCCAATGCAGAACTTATCCAAAACATAAATACACCATTTTAGGAGAACCATTGGAGGACATAATGAAAAAGTTGATTGCCGAAAAACTCATCCAACCTCCTACATTCAAAAATTACCAAGAACCCGATGTCAAACCCCCTTGGTACAACGAGAATCAACTTTGCGAATTTCACAAAATAAAAGGTCACACCACAAACAATTGCATGAGACTCAAAAACATCATCCAAGATCTCATTGACAAGAAAATCATAAACGTGGAACAACCTATGGGAAATCAGGACCTTAAAATCTACACGAATCTGATGTTGAATCATGGAAACAAAGGAAATATAGGTGATAAAGGGAAAGACAATGTAAATCATGTCTATGAATCTGTCGTTGCCTCGCTAAATGAAGATTGCATGGTCATCACTATCAAGAGCTGCTCCATACAGCTACAATGTTGTAGACCAACTCAAAAGAATGCCAGCACACATCTCCATCATGGAGTTGTTAAAAATTTCATTAGCGCATAAAAAGATCCTTGAGGAAGCATTAGCTTCATCCACTGTCCTCACAGATGTCGATGCGGAGCAATTCCAAGCTATGGTCACAAATA
Source organism: Sequoia sempervirens (assembly GCA_007258455.2). Classification (NCBI taxonomy): domain Eukaryota; kingdom Viridiplantae; phylum Streptophyta; class Pinopsida; order Cupressales; family Cupressaceae; genus Sequoia; species Sequoia sempervirens. The sequence continues at coordinate 301,128,747 of VDFB02193867.1, forward strand.
TCATAACACCTAATCTCCTTACATTTTCTGACCAAGATTTCCTTGCCCAACCATCTCACAACTGCGCACTTCACTTGGAAGCCATTGTAAACAAAAGAAAAATCAAAAGGGTCTTGGTGGATGGAGGTGCAGGTTTGAACATCTGTTCTCTTAGCCTCATCAAGTAGTTGAAAATATTAGAAAATTCCATCGACAAAGGCAAGGGCATCACAATCAGAGCATATGATGACCAAGAAAGAGTGTCTCATGGCACAATTAAGCTCCCTATCCAAGTAGGACCAACACTCATGGAAACCACATGTCAGGTCTTGGACCTCAAATTTCCATATAATATCATCCTAGGACACCCATGGATTCATGCGATGAAAGCTGTAGCATCAACCTTCCCCCAATGTGTGAAATTCACACATAATGGACAAGAGGTTACCATCCATGGAGATCCTAAGCTGTTTTCATATTGCAAGAATCTTGAGGCCAAGTATTACAAAATTCCCCAAGTGCCAAAAAATGATGAAGGCCCATCCACACCATACATCGATCCCACCACTCTCGCATCTACTTCTGCGACAGAGACACCTGTAATTCCCACCATATCTGACATCAAGCTCATCATCCAAGAGGATGGTTGTGGAAATTATAGGCTCCCTAACAATGATTTTGTGATAGGAGAGTTATCCCAATCTTCTAGATCACGAGGACGCCCACAAGAAAATCAATCTTCCACATCACAAACGTATCCTAAGGATTATCTTGAATTCACAAGATGGGGAGACCTTGGTCATGAGGTCATTGAAGTAGATCTATCTCACATGTTGTATCAAGATGAAAGACGGGTAGCTAATTTACCAATGGATGAAAGAAGCAAAGGCCTACACATGATGCTTGCAATGGGCTATGACCGAAATCAAAGACTGGGACAAAATGATAATGGGCTCATAATACCTATCATGCTAGAGATGCGACCCATAACAAATCTTGGTCTTAGATGTGCGACTCCAAGAATAACCATACGTGGCCGAAGTCCTCTGGTTAGAGCCGCTAATGTTTCTCCTCAGCCAGTACTAGTACAAGTACACTCACCAATAGTCACAGGTAGGGACACACATAATTTTATAACTGAGCCCTATATTAGTAGCGATGATGAAGAAACCTTATCCAATCTACCTAGGCTATTCGAAGATACCACCTTGTGTATGATTAGTACCATATCCTTTGAACCAGATAGTCAAAATCATGAGATTCGTTTAGTCTACCCCCAACTGATCAACTATGACCAACGAGGACCACCAGTTCTCAATACATTCAAAAATGATGAAGCGCTCTCAAAATTCATGGGATTGAGGGATAACATTCCAGATGGAGATCATAAAGAAGGATTTATAATGAAGTTGGATACACATGCCTATTATGGGGAAACAATTGAATCCTTCAGTCGCAAAAGTGAGAAACTAAGAATCATATCCAAGTCCTTGAGTGAAAACCACACTTTGGCACTCTTTGACAAGAAAATAGTAAAAAGAAAGGACGTATCCAACAGTGAAGAACTCTTTGAGGTTCCTAAGGATGAAGGATTCAATCTTCCCTTAAGAGCTATTCATCAAGAGAAGTCAGCAGTCTTGGCCGAGAAGTGCAATCCTGTCAACCTAGGAACAGAGGAGACCTCGCATATCACATTCTATGTGGAATCACTATTAACATAAGAGCAAGAACTCCTAGCAGCATTCCTAAGGGAAAGACAAATAAACTTCGCATGGAGTTATGCTGATATGCCAGGGCTAGATCCAAAGACAATGGTTCATCATTTAGTAGTGTATCCAGAAGCAAAACTAGTCAAACAAAAGCTTCGAAAGATGCATCGTCAAATTTATTTGTTAGTCAAAATGGAGCTCAAAAAGTTGTTAGATGCAGGATTTATCCGACCAATTGATTATCCAGAATGGGTGTCAAATTTGGTACCTATTTCAAAACCTGACGGAGCCATTAGAATCTGTATGGACTTTAGAGATTTGAACAAGGCATGTCCCAAGGATGATTTCCCGCTTCCCAATATCGACATGATTGTAGACATGATAGCAGGACATGAGATGCTATCACTAATGGATGAATTTTCAAGATATAACTAGATCATGATAGCAAAAGAAGATCAACATGAGACGACTTTCACTTGTCCATGGGGGACCTACTACTGCAACATGATGCCATTCGGCCTAAAGAACGCAAGAGCAACCTATCAAAGGGCCATGAAACTAATATTCCATGATATGATTCACAAAACAATCGAAGACTATGTTGACGAAATCCTAGAAAAGTCAAGAAAAAGACAAGATCTTATAGCAACCCTAGGTGTTATCTTTGACAGACTAGAGGAATACAAAGTCAGACTAAATCCCAAGAAGTGTGTCTTTGGTGTACAATCAGGTAAACTACTAGGATACATAGTCTCCATGAGGGGTATCGAGGTGGATCCAAAAAAAGTAAAAGCAATCCTAGAGATGGAAGCACCAAAGACATTAAAACAACTGAGAGGCCTCCAAGGCCGACTTCAATCCATCCGACGATTTATAACACAATTGGCAGACAAGCAGAATCCATATTCTCACCTACTCCACAAGGGGGTAGCATATAAATGGGATACAAAATGCGAAGAGGCATTTAACAAGATCAAGGAATATCTACTGACACCACCAGTTTTAATGCCACCTATCCCAAGGAATCCATTGATCTTATACGTGTTAGCAACAGTAGCAGCCCTTGGAGCTCTCCTAGCTCAACATGATGAAAATGGAACATAGAGGGCTATCTACTATATCAATAGAACAATGGTCGGTCACGAGCTAAATTACTCATTCATCGAGAAAGCTTGCCTCGCCGTAGTGTTTGCATCCCAAAAATTCAGACATTACATGTTGGCACACAAGATAAAGCTCATTGCAAAAATTGATCCCCTCAAGTATCTCCTATCAAAGGCAATGCTCATAGGCAGAATGGAAAAATGGGTAATGATATTGTCAGAGTACGACATTGAGTATGTTGAGTGAAAAGCCATTAAAGGTCAAGTTATTGTAGATCAACTGGCAGAGGCACCTATTTATGTGGAGAATCCTCTTGTATTTGAATTTCCAAACGAATCCATCTTTAACCTCAACGTAGCAGACCACTGGAAACTATACTTTGATGGTTCATACACGCAACATGGATCAGGAGCTGGTGTCTTCTTCATCACCCCACAAGGGGATTGCATACCTAAGTCATACAAACTAGCATTTACTTGCACTAACAACATAGCGGAATATGAGGCTTTGACTATAGGCCTCAAGATAGTAGTGCAATGGAATATCATAGTTCTCAAGGTATATGGAGACTCTTAGTTGATCATAAATCATGTCAATAATGAATATAAGACAAAGGATGACAAGCTAACCCTATACAAAAAATTGGTGGAGATTCTAAAGGAATCCTTCATTGACATAACATTTGAGCAGATTCCAAGAACCAACAATAGAGCCCTGATGCCATGGCTACAATTAGGTCTCTAGTAGACATCTCTCACAACATTCTGAAATACAAATTTCTAATCGAGTAGCTTCTCGTTCCCACATTCGAGGTATCAGAATTGAAATATGTGTGTTAAATCGTTGGTCCTGGTGATTCTTGGTATCATGACTTCTATACATATCTTTGCTTAGGAGTCATACTTTCCAACCTACCATCGAGCCTAAAATGAACCTTTATAAAAAATGCATCCAGATTTGTCATCCTAGGTGATACCTTATACCGTAGAAGCATAGAGGGTACTTTACTGCGTTGTCTAAATGCTGAGGAGGCATTAACTGCTCTAACCGAGGTTCATAATGGTATATGTGGCTCACACTCAAGTGGAATAACCATAGCCAAGAAACTGCTAAGGCTGGGGTATTATTGGCCCACAATGGAGTGAGAAGCACATGATCATGCTAAAATTTGTTTACAATGTCAGCAGCATGGGGACCTCATCCATGCTCCAGCTCAAGAGCTTCACCCAATTATCACACCATGGCCCTTTTCGCAGTGGGGACTTGATCTCATTGGGAAAATCTCACCCACCTCATCTAATGGCCACAAATTCATTATAACTACAACTGAGTACTTCACAAAGTGGGTGGAAGCCATACCCATGACATCTATCACTGGGAAGTAGATCTCAAAATTCATCCTGAACTATCTCATATGTCGTTACGGTGTCCCACAAGCCATTATCTCATATAATGGGACACCATTCAAGAATCAAGATGTTCGTGACTTGTGTGAGAAATTCAAAATCCAGCATCGCTTTTCCACCCTGTACTATCCCCAAGGAAATGGCCAAGCAGAAGCCACGAATAAAACCATCCTCAAAATCCTCAAGAAAACAGTCAATGATTCAAGTCATGACTGGCATCTGTAGCTTAATCCCACCCTCTGGGATTATCGAACCAGAATCTACACACCCACTGGCACCACCCCTTCTCCTTGGTCTACGGATTAGAAGCCGTACTCCCCATTGAGATCGAGCTCCCATCCCTTAGAATATCATTGCAAAATCTCATCACTAATGAGGACTATCAGGTATCAAGATTAAACAAGCTGGAGCTACTAGATGAGAGACGCATAAACGCTTTGAATCATATGTAAGTATATCAAAATAGACTCAAACAAAGCTACAACAAGAAGATCAGAAGCAGGACTTTCCAAGTTGGAGAATTGGTCTTAAAAGAAAATCAGAAGAATGTCTCAAATCCCAACAGCAAAGGCAAATTTGAACCCAATTGGTTAGGGCCTTTCATCGTCACAATAAGCTATAAATTAGGGGCATATCAGCTATCAACACCTGAAGGAGAACCTCTGCAGGAGCCCATGAATAGCTCCCATCTCAAAAAGTTTTATGCCTAATTCTTTCAAGGTATAGAACCAAAAATCCAAAAAATCAGAAAAAGTCCTAAAAAAATGGTTACTTTGGTGAAAACCTGGCAAACAGGCATCTTGGTAACAACAAAAAGATAAAAAAACCAAAAAATCCAAAAAAATCGTCCTCTAGTGAAAAGCACTTTGGTGGCACTTTGGGCAAGTACCTTGGTGAAAACCTGGCAAATAGGCACCTTGTGTAAATAAGCACTTTCCATCCACAGGACCTTTACGACTTGTTCTTCCATTTCACTTCCATCATCCATCACATTCAGGTCTCCATCCATCACTCATCCACTCGCATTTGCACCATAGCTTGGTCCTGCATTCGTATCATGATCCATCCTAGTACTACTCGGCCCATTCTCAAGGTCAGTTTGTCCTGCCTTTATCAGAGTAGTCTATCGCATCACGCTGGGGGCACATTCTCATCGGATCAGATTCTGTATGGTCTTAAAATCTTCAAAAATAAGAAAATCCAAAAATATTAGAAAATTAGAAAATCCAAAAACATTAGAAAATCAGAAAATCCAAAAACATCAAAACATCAGAAAATCCAAAACATCAAAACATCGAAAATCCAAAAACATAAAAAATCAAAAATTCCAAAAACATTCAAAATATATCAAAATCCAAAACAGGTCAAAAAGTCATTCAAAAAGCCAAAAACAAGGTCATCTTGTCAAACTACGTCATCTATGAGCTTGAACATAGGCAAGGTTGATCTTTGATCATCCCCCAAGACATTTAGGTCAGTCCTATAGGAGTCTGTCATAATAAACTAGCATCTCATCATGTATATCGTCATTTGTAAATCGGTCAAGTCGTCAGTCAAACTACGTGGTCTCTGCGTGTATAATGTAGGTAAGGCTCATCTGTTGACCAGCCCCCGAGGCCCCTAGGATAGGTCTTTAGGTTAGTCTCTTGGTTAAAATCTCAGAAAATCCCAAAACATCTGAAAAATCCAAAAAATCAAAACATTTGTAAAATCTTGAAAAACACCAAAAAATAGCCTCAAAACATTGCAAAACATCAAAAACATCCAAATATTTGAAAAAATCCATCCGCCTCATTTCGCTTGCACCTGCAATAAACACCACTCACAATAAATTGATCGTCATCGTCATCCTTTGGTGAAACAATTGGAAACAAGTCTAGCAGTTAAACGCATAACTCAATACGTCAAGTCTAAAGTCTAAGTCAGTACGTAAGCAAGCTGGTTATCTCTTCATATCAATAACACCATCATCCAAATTGGTCCCATATCAATCATCCCTTATAAACAAAATGACGTGCCGCCATCCACTAACATGTCCTAGGATGAATCCTTCCTACAATGGGCATTATCTTTTGGCAATAAGTTTCATTCATCATCCTTAGAAAACACATCCTCTTTCCATTAGTGGTATTGAAGAGCATCAGTTTGTTTGTTTACTTGGTTTTTATCTTTTAACTTATCTTATTTTGCACTCATTCTAAGGATGTCTCAATGATATCCCAAAATAGAGGATTTAGAGAAGTAGGAATGGGGAAATGATCATTATCTTTTGTCTGCTGTGCTTGTTGGATGTTTTTGTAATATAACCTCGACAAATACTTGCTTTGTTAGGGTGTATGGAAGAGGTCTAGGGCAACTTAATGACTATTATAGGGATGGGTTTACCTTTTCGTGTTTTGGCCCAAGGTGTCTGAAACTTCTGAAATACATCCTAGCAAGGTTTCCGTATGTCAGGTGTGAACAAGAATACTCCTATCTGATAGTCGAGTCAAAATCCGTCACATTAGGTACCACGCCATCCTGGTTTACTATACCTTGATGCATCGTACCACGTGTGTTATCAAACATAAGAAAATTTGGCCCTTTGAAAATCCCAATTCCTCAGAAAGTCATCACCATCATCATCATAGGCATTTGTGTCATCTTGTGTCTTGTTGAAATGACTTCTTCTTTTCTTACTAACCATGCTAATCAGGTACTATGATAGTTGATCATCATCACCATCATCACCATCGATCCTGCATCCACAAATCATTAGCATATTACATAAAGCACATCATATAGACATCATTAGCACATTGCATTGCATATCATATACGAAACATCGCATTCTCATCATCATATAAACAAGTGCATCCATATCATCTCATTTCACCCATTACATTGCATCTCATAGCATTATATTAATCATTGCATAAACATTGCATTTACACTTCATAACCATTTCACATTACCATCTAAATCATCACATAGCACTTACATAATCATTTATTGCATAATCATAAACAAATAGGCACATAAGCATTAATTCATTAGACATACATATCATTGCATTAACATACCATTGCATCACATACATCATCATTTAGGATAATAACATTTGTTATTCTAAAACATCTCATAAAACCATTTGCATCATATCACGACCATCACATCATATTACATTCATAAATCATCTCATAATTAAGTATTATTATGCACATTATTGCACATCATGGCATCACATACATCATTAGAAATAAACCATCCATGCATGAATAAAGGTACACAGTACATCTCATCAAAATCGGCTCGTATATATCATATCATCAACTGTCATAGTACAAATAATAATCAGATCACTGTACATATGTGTCAATCAGTACAAAATGCCCATTGGGCTATCAAAAATGAGCCCATAAAGCACAAAAGGTACATCATAAAATCTGGATCACGGTTGATCTCCGTGAATGGTGCCCTCACCCCTGTCACCGTGACCCTCTGGTGGTCTCTGACTAGCCTGCTCTGAGTACTCTGAGACCCATGCTGCTCTAGGTACATGGTCGTGGTAGGCCCAGCGGTAGTACTCTGCCTCTCGAATGGCCTCCCTATAAGATCGTACCGACACTGTACCCTGGGAGGAGGCTGAGGCTGTCATACTCTCAATCTGCTGCCTGTGGCCTAGCTCCATCACTGCCTGTAGCTCTACAGCCTGTCTCTGTTGCATAGCCTGGTCTCTCTCTGCTCTAAGCTGCTTCCTCTTAGCTCATGCCTAGTCCCTCTCAGCCATCACTGCTTGTACCTGTGCGTCTGCCTGCCCTACTAGCTGTGCATGAGCCTGACCCTCACCCTCAGCTCGTGGTGGTGGGATTGGTGAATCTTACTGCTGGTCCTGCATGGGGACATCCTCGTGACTTGGTGGAACTAGGGGCACCCCTGGTGGGTCCTACTGAATCGCGATCTTGGGTCCTCGTCCTCATCCTCTCCCCCTGCCTCTGACCCTGTGTGCCTCTGGATCCTCACCTAGAATAGTCAACCGAAGAGGAGGACTGAACCAGTCTCTGTAGGCCTATTTGGTGCCTGAATCTGCCAAACCCTGATTGTAAGCCCAAGGCTAGACCACCAAGTGTCAAAAGCTATCAACTGCCTCTGTTGTAGGAATACCAGGGCCCCATGACACCTGTGTCATGCTACATGCAAAGACGGCCATGTAACCATCATCTGGCCAATCCTGCGGTTCCCTAAGCTGATGTTGTACATGCCCAGGCAGGTGTCTCTCTATCATAGTGTGCTCTCGGCCCTGCATGTATCAGTCTTGGCGACAATAGAAGAGCTGGTCTACATCATCAGCCCATCTAAGCTAACCAAGGTATGGTCTCTAGGTGAACACAAGCATCTCATCTATGACCTGCCTCCAGTAGGGGATCCCATGCTCTCCAGTATGTGTGAAGGACACACCCCCTCTGTATCATGCCACTAGGGCATCCTCTGCCCCCATCAAAATTGGAACCACTTATGGACGTAGCATAGAAATGTGCTCCCATGCCCAAACATGCAAAAGTGTCACCCCAGCTCCCAAGGCTTTGCCATCCACGTATGCATACTCGTGCAAATCTCTGTAAAGTGAAGCCAAAAGTACAGGCCCCCATGCAAACTGAACTAGCCTGTCCTGAACCATCCTCTCCCAGTAGTATCCCCATCGAGGACTGAAATACCGCCCTCGTCTGTCTGGGGAAACCAAACCTGAAATAATCGCCGCAATGACCCAGCTGAAGGGAGGTGCTATGACTTTGTACCTCTCTAGCTTGATCTAACCCTCGCAATAAATGATATCTTGAGTGGCAAGGACTCGAGTACAGTACTCGCGTCCCTCCTCCATGTCGTAGATGACCTGATGGCCATGAATGGGCAATCATAATATCCACTAGACATCCTCCAATGTGATGTCTTGTTGTGCCACCGCTCCACCAGTGCTGACAACATCCTGAGATGTGTGCGCATGGGCACCACGTACACAATATGCCATAGTCTTGCGACACCCAGCCGATCCTGGTCTCTGTCGCTAAAATCCTGAAGAACGCTCGCTAGATCCCATGACCGGTGCTCCCGAGAATAAATCTCCTTAGGTCTGTCCTGCATCACGCAAGATCAACATGTTAAAATTTTTGGAAAATTCCTGATGTAACGCCTCAAACTTGTTCCCAGCGGCATAATTTGTGAAGGTGTCACAGTTTGAGTTTCCTCAAACTTCAACGTTGGACTCGAAATTTTGTTAAACAGAGCTTCCGCGGCCCACTTTAACGCTTAGTGTCGCAATTTATTTTAAAAGGGCACTGTTGCGGTGCACTTTTCCAAACTAGCCCGCCGAGTCCAAGCCGAGCCCAAGCCCAGGAATGGAGTTTTTAAACTCCATATTGCACCACTATGGCACAAAACGGCTAAGAGCGGTGCACTTTAAACACCGAGCGGTGCTATAATAGCACCACTGGAGGTGAGCTCTCCTTAAAACATGTAATAAATGCGTTAAAATAATAAAATTAAGCTAAGGTAAGGATCACATACCAGGGCACCGATGCCAAGTGGTTGCTGGTAGGTTCGAACTCGGTCAGAAATGTGCAGAGGAAGCTATTGTTGCGCCATATCATCAGGAGGTCAGAGCTCGAATCTCAAGGTTTCCTAGCAGAGGTGTGTGAAAATGACTTGAAAGTGACCCCTTGGGCCCCTTTTAAGCCTAAAAATTAGGGTTTTTTGACCCTATAGGGTGGTCCTGCTAGGGTTTTGGACCCCCAAACCTGTTTCTGTCCGTTTGAGGCTTGTTTTTTATCGTTTTATTACGTTTAGACACGTTTTTAGCCTCCTGGACCCATTTTGGACCTGTCGGGCACCTTGTCACCTTTTTTCGCGAGATCACCCAAAAAATTGAAATTTTCGTCTGATCTCTCGAGGGGGCATTATAATGGCATATTTTCTCTCACCATGCAGCAGTGGGGCAAGTTTTGAAATATCAATTTTTTTTGGCTTTGATCGAGATTGTTTATTTCTTTGAACCAACACAGTGAGTGCATTGCTTCAAAGAGGGGCAAAATGTAGACATAAAAAATACACTGATTGACATCATGCATCTGATCCTGACTTACTAACATCGTTTCTTCCTAAATCATCCCTCGGTCTAACTGTTTAATCAAATCCTCCTATCTGATTAAATTCATCAATATCCTCTCTTGGTTAAATAAATCATTTTATCTAATCAAGTCATCTCTCTTGTTAATTAAATCAATCCATCTGATCTAATTATCCCTATTTAATTAAATAATCAATTTATTTGATTAAATCTCTAAAGTCTATCCATTAAATTAAATAAATTAAAACCTTATTTGATTTAATCTAACACCATCCCTTTTGATTAAATAAATCAAAATATTTATTTAATTAGCCTCTTATCATATTCCTCTCTTATCTGATTTAAATAAATCCATAAATTTGAGCCAAATAAGTCACATCATCTAACCTCTCTATTAAATTAATTAAATCCTTGATTAATTTAACCTCATCTCATGTCCCATCCTCTAGATAATGCAAGTTGCACATGAAAATAGATTTAATTCATTTATTAAATCTCTATTTTCCTCACATGGCATCTTTTTGGAATATTCTCTCAATTTGAATTCAAAAATTCCAAATCAACATGTACATCCAACAAGGCATTTAAAACCTCTTACATGTCCTTTGCCTTGAGCCAAGTGGCATTTATTGCATTTTCCCTTCCCTCTTACAAGTCATTTCAACAAATTTGAATTTCAAATATTGGCATTTATTGGCACAAACCCCAAATCTTGCACAACCATCATCCATTCATAGCTTGATAAGTGGCACCATATCATTGGATGAATGTTAGTCCCACATTGCTCAAATTTGGGCATTCATCCATCTTGAAATCCTATAAATGAAGAGCTCCTCTCCTCATTTCATCATCCACAATCCAAGCAAAGTTACCATGCTAAAATACTTAGCCATTCTCATCCATCCTTTGAATTCTTAGTTAGGTTTTTTGCAGATTTGGTTTAGAGTTCTCATCTTTTCATCAAAAGTGGATCAAAAATCTCTTCAATATTCGAATCTTGCATCATAGGAATTGGGAAAGGGCCAATTTTCACATCAAATTGGCACCAATTCCCCCATGGGATCAAGTGTTTGCTATTTAAATTAGGATTTAATCTAGTTTTTATCATTTCATTGTGTTATTGCTTATTTTCTTTCCTATTTTGAGTTTGCAAATGGATTTCATGGGGAATCCTTCTTTTAGCTTGCAAATCCTTGTCTAACTCATTTATTCATGTTGTTTGGCAGGTACTAGGAAAAGGGTTCCCACAGTCTTTAACCAATGTTGATTGATCATTCTTTTGCAAGCGAGAGGGTCTTGTTTCCACATGTTTTAAGAAAATTCCTTCTCTATTTCCTCCATCTTGTCAAATGTTGGGATCCCAAATGTCCTACCAATAGACTTGGTAGACAATTTTGCCAATACTCTTCCATATTTATCAATGATTTTCCTGTTGGAGTGGTAGCACTCCTAGTAGCCCATGACCAATTCTAGAGCAACCAAGGCAAGAGGGAAGTCGGCTGCCTTTGCAAGGCCACTTTTTTTGATCCTTCACACATCCCCTATGGTCAAGCTGGCCATCACCCTCTGCTTGAACTCATAAATATTTATGTATCCCTGGTGGAGGCGAGCTTGGAGGTGCACTCCACCCCTTGGAATTGGTATTTAATTTGTTCCTTTTCTTCTTTTCCTCTTGGAATTCTTGTAGGCTTCTTTCCCTTGTTAGGCTTCTCAGTGGGCTTCCCTGATGATCCCTCAGCATGTTCCATAAATCTTGAATACACAGAGTGTAGTAAGTGTTTCCACATATAAAGTAGGAAAAGATTAGTTAAATCCTATAAATCCAAGGTTAGATCCATTCATACATCTTTGAATGATCATAAATTTATCATCATTCACTTTTCAGGGCTTGTTTGGATCATTTTCACAAATTTAGGCCCAGGGGTGCGGGTTTCCCCTAGGCAGAAGCCACTAGGATTAGCTAGGAGCAGGATGAGGTCGAGGTCGTGAAGCTTCGTAGATAGCTGCCTATGGGAATATTTCCACATTGTTTGTTTGGTAAGTAAATCCAGGTCGAGGTCCTTTGGCACGTGTGAAAATTAGCTACAAGGCACTTGAAGTTGTTAGGTGAAGCTTTGATGCTCTTTCAGACTTGGAGGATGCAGGCGCCATGGGGTGGAAAGCTCTTAAAGCTTAGTAATTAAGTAGTGATGTTCAGAAGACGATGGCCCACATGCAATGTTCTACATGGCGAAACCCATATGAAATATTTCCTTCATAGGTTCATTCAATTCGAAGCCAAAGGACACAGAGCTTTAGGTGATGCAGGACTCAGGCTATTGGAAGCTTGTTTTGTCTTCATCGTTAAAGAACGGCAGTACAATGATGACCACCCACATATGAAATTTCACAGTGGCGAACCCGTAGAGGGATATTTGTTCCAAGGTTTTATTAGTCTACCTTAAAGTTTGGTTGAAGGGAAGTCCTGCCTATGAAGCCCACATGGCAGAAATACTCAAGCTCTTTACCGCTAAGAATGTCATTCAGACAGTGATATTCTGCATACCATCATTTGCACAAGCGGACCCGCAAGGACTCCTAGCACTTATAATTTTCCTTAGCATTTTTTTTTGTCTAGAGGGAGGTCCAGTCTATAGAACCCGTAAGGAAATTTGGGGTGCAATGGTCTTTGTCATGCAACAACCCACTTGGTCACATCCACTAAAGGGGGTTTTTAGCTTGACATTTTTTCTTGATCATTTAATGATTCAGACAGTGACCACAGACACATAGCCCGTATTGTGGAAGGATGGTGAGTTTCGACTATTAAGAATGGCACTTCCACAGTGGACCTACTTCAGTGGAGTCCCACATGCGTGGGCTCATAAGAGATCAAAGACTCAATAGATTTTCTTAAGGTCACTCAAGTTGTAAGCTTGGTGTGAATGCAGGGTTAAGATAGTGGGTGGTCGTTTGATTTTTTCCATTGAGAAACAACCATAGCAAGAAAGAATCTCATGCATAGTAACACACAAAACTCAATCAAAACATTGACACAAGAATGAGGAGAATGCAAACATTGACTTCAAATGTTGCTTGAATTTGATCTTAAAAGATAAACTAGGGTTTGACAACTCCATATTTTAAGCTAGGGTTTGATCTTTCAAAAATTTTGTGTGCGAAGCAAAGAAAATGAAACAAGAATCCATAACTTTGAATCGTGCATTAAAACGATGTGAATCTAGCCTAGGTTTGCTACAAATCCTTGCGCGGGTGGAAGCTCTACTCTCTCCTTCAAAATTTCAAAAGCACAAGATGAAAATGATAGGTGAGGCACCCCTATTTATAAAAATTGTCACCATTAATGAGCACATTTATTTCCAGTATGGCAATAGTTGGGTTGGTGGGGTTGTAGAAACTTGAGTTGGTGTAGTCATTCATTCAAGACTCTAATGGAAAAGGTTGATGCAGGATTTGTCATGTGGGAAGATTCCTAAGTTTGACCATTGGATAGTATCAGAAGGATAGTGGCATTATGCAAGAGGAGACTCACAAATGTAGGTCCACGAGGTCAGATGGATGCAATGGCAAAAGGCTAAGGGAAACCCACAAGCTTAGATCCACAGAGGTAAAAGACTTAGCAAATTTTAGGTAGGTGATTTTGGTCAAAGGGAATTTGGTGACTGGGTACACAAAACAATGCAAAAAGTGAAAATGACCCAGTGAAAACGAGATGGAAAGAGGGAATCCCTAGTCTGAATGGGGCATGTGTGTTATAGGCACAACAAATGATGACTCCATTAGGAGAACACTCCCAAGATTTCCAAGGGTAAGGATTCATCCAGAACCAAAAATATCTAGTTGCATAGACCAAAAGCTAGTGTCCTCAAATGAACTTAAAACTTAAAGGAGGATGGAATCCTTGGTTGAATCAAATCACAAAAAATCTCAAAAGTGTGGGCAGTGAGTTTATTCCCCTCTCAGAGACCATAGAGGACAACAGTCAATCAGCCGAGGCAAGCTACATAGATTATTTGGCTCCAAAAGTAACTTGGACATTACTTAGCTGCTAGTCAAGCGTCCATATCCCCGGCGAAGTTATCATTGTGACCCCCATGAAAATTTCTCTATTTCTGGCCACACATCCATAGCCTTGATAGATTTGCTCGCACACCCACACAATTGCCTATTTTTTCAATATTTCCTTTTTCTTTCTTTTCTTTTGATATTCTTTTGCTCAATTGCATAAGCACTGAAGCTTATCGTGGGTTTGGAAATCATGGTGGTCATTGGAGTAGAATTAAGATTTTTCATTTGTCGAGGCTTCATGATGACTATTGTATAGCTCATCGAAATTATTTAAGGTGTATATCATGTGCAATCTAAGATAGATGTGAAGGGATTCAAACAAGGGTTTGGTCCTAGGTTGAGTTAGAGTTCAGGTGAGGAAGCCCACTTTACGAGATCAAACAAACACTCAGAGTAATTGATTGTTGTGCCCTTAGCACACACGCCCCGTTCAGAATGGGGACCCTCTTTTCTTTCACCTTGCCAGGTCATTTTTGTCACCGCCTCATTTTGTGTGCCCCTATTTTGGTATCCTGAGTGGTCACTGTCCCCCTGAAGTCCCATCTTAAAGTGACCATGTTTGCCTGCTGCACTTTGGTTAAGCCCTAGGGATTTTTGGGCTTTCTTTGGCAGTTTTCCTTCAGCCAACGGCTCCGGGCCCTCCCGGGCCTGACCCACTGAGTCTCTGCATTCAAGCTTCCTCTGGGAGTTCGCCGTTCCTGAACGACGGAAGGCCTCTGCCTTCCTAAACCTTGGAACCCGACTCCCTCTTTTCCATCAGTTAAAACTTAGGAAAGTTTGAGCTACTTTCAAAGCTTCCGGGCCCGACCATCCGGACTTTCGCGTCTGGAATTCCATGCAGACTTTTCCATTCCCGACGGTGAACTGCAGACAGAATTCCGCCCTCCAGACCTTGAGTTCCCCTTTTCCACAGATGGTTTCCGAACTAAATTTTCAAAATGGTGAACCTACGATGTTCTTCTACCCTACGGAGTCCGAGATCCCCTTCACTGGTAGTTTGCAAAATGAATTTTAAAGAGGCCGCCGCCTCACATCCTTCCGGACCTTGGACCCTAGACCTCCCGCCACTGTCTGATATTTTCAAACTCACCAACCAAAGGGTAGGCCATACAAACATGAAATGAAGCCATTAATGGAAAGGGGGGTATAAATATCAGGCACGAACCTATCATTTTCATTTGTCAGGATTGCAGAAGAAGTCAGAGTGCTTTCCTAAGGTGTTTGTTTCCTTCGTCGATCACCGCCCTAGCACCCATCGCCTTCATTCGTTGATCCTTAGTGAATTTCACAGTCTTGTTCATCGGGCTTCCCAAGTAGGTTTGTCATCTGCCCTTCTGAGGATTTTTTCATAAATTTTGCACCTAAATGATAGATAACATGGGTTAAAAGTGATTTAATTTGCTAAAACGTAATAAAACACACAAAACCCATATATTAGAATCTTTGGAAACCTCCCATGCATCTCATTGGGTCGATCCAAAAATTTCCTTCACCGCCACCATTCTTCATACAGGGAATTCGAGCCTTCCGCTACCAGCAAAACTTATGAAAATAAAACATCTTTTTCAAAACGGCGAATTTCCCTTTCGGGCTTGAAGCCCCAGAACTTTGTCATTCGGTCACCGTCTGAATTAAAGATATGCAACTTAGGAAATTGGCCTCTGCTTTTCCTTCTCGGGTACGACACCCCAGACTTCCATGTCTGGAATTCTGCTAAGCGTTCTCCATTCACAAATGGAGGAATGACCTCATCTGCTCAGCCCCCAGAGCTTGCCTTGCATCTTGCCAACCGGTGTTAATTGCTCAGAAATCAACCTTCCATCATGACCTTGGGTCCCAATCCACGGACTTCCGTTGTGGCTTTGCCTAGTCAAAATAAAAATCTAACGATGACCTTCTGCCTCCCAGACCCTGAGCCCTCGTTCTTCGTGAAGGAAACATCAATGAGCTCTAAACATCCTCGCCCTCACCAGGTTCTGACATTTGGGATTTCGTCCCGCCTATGTCGCTGAAAAGGGAGAGAAATACGCCCACCTTTCCGACCTCTAGGCCCTGCCTTCCTATTCGCTAAAATAAACCTTGCGTGGAGGTTAGACAACTAAGCTTGATGCCGGGTCCGATACTCTAGGCCGCTTCATCTGGATTTCCGTCCCATAAGGGTGAAAACACAATGACTTCTCACCTCTCTAGACTCAAACCACCATCCATCCTTTAGCCTTCCAAGTCCCAGACCCTGGAGTTCCGCCCTCAAAACTCTGTCTCCCCCAGGCCGTTGGAGACAGTGAACTACAGATGAATTTTCGAGCTTGAACCTTTGGGAGCCCCAAAATGAGCTAAACGACTTCAAATTTGGCCATCTTCAACATGAGCCCCTCGAACCATCAAAATATGAAGATGAAAAAAACCACCCGGATCGCCCTGACCTATTTTCCCCTTTCGAAACAACATTCCTACCAAGGAGTTCTGCCCCCTGGGCCAAAATTATATGAAATCCTTTAAAAGAAAAGTAATTAATGACATCTAAAAGGAAAATATATAACTATTTTAGTCATATGATGTCTACTTTGATTTAGTTTACAAGATTTTGGGCTAATGATAATGTGTTTAAAAGAGGTTGTACTCATTGTATCCATGCTTGCAAGATATATGGAATCGAGTGAAGGACCCTCAAGAGGAACTGCAGAGAAGAAGAAAGGAAAGAAATCAGGCAAGACTCCATGTGAGAAGGAGGATAAAACCCAAATGAAGTTCCAGTTGCAAGGTGAACCTCTACGATCAAAAATCACCACAGACTAGAAGGAAATCACAGACATCAATATCAGCCAGGTCGATATTGATGAATTTAAGCGAAGGGTCAGGATTCACCCAAAGACCAATAATGCCATATTAATCAGGCAGAGCGAAATTGCAAAATTTGTAGGTTTCCCCCCATCTCTTATTGCCCCTGAGCTCGTCATGGCCTGTCGGTAGGCCTACCAACCTAAAACAAGGACCATCATTGTCAAAGATGGGAATATTCTCGCTGAAATGTCAGTTGAGGGAATCACAAAGACCTTCCACATTCCTACCTTTGATGAAATGGAAGTGCCCACAATGGAAGAGGGAAATACAACTTGTAATGAGGACCCGATGGGTTGCAAAAGGTTGATAAACCAGTTCTGGCTCAAGGAGAAAAGAGGCAGTGCTGCAAAGGTCCCTTATGAACTCTTTCACAGTGATTTCCATGAGGACTATCACGACTTAGTGACCATGCTGAGTAGGGTAATGGGCCATCCTTCTGCTACATTTTTTCAAGAGTGGATGGTGTAATTCATTGAGAAAATCATCTGTGGGAACGAAGATGTCACCACGAAGGCCTCATTCTACTCAGGAGGTATTATTAGCAACTGCTTCCATGAGTAGTTTATGAATGTAAAAAAGAGCTCCAAATTCTACATGACCTCCTATATGGTCTATTCACTGGCAGAGCAGAGGCATTTGTGGCGCCCTAGGAGGAGCTAGGCCGAAAGCTGAAAGCCTATGACCGATATCCCTAACTCCAATTCAGGAACTTCAAGAAGGAATATTGTAGGGTGAACAACACCTTTATGGGTCACATCATCCAATTACTTGGAAGAGATTTTGAGAGGAGATTATCTCACAACGCATGGGCCTTCCTAAAGTAGTATGCTTTCCTATACCTGCAATTCCCCAAATTCACCTACATTTGCACCCAAGGTTTCACTAAGAGGCCAAAAAAGCTGCCTTGGTACCCCAATTACCACATAATACTATTGGAACTCTCTCGGTAGCTACATCATGTGCACACCATCCTTAGGAACAAGAATTTGGCATGGATCTCTTATCCCTTTACCTTTGGGCAAGGCATGTATAAACTACAAACCTCCCAGTGTGTTGGGAACTCAAAAATAGAATTGGCAGAATACCACTTCCAACTACACACTGTTCGCCCGTAGATAGACCCGTATGGGCACGTGAGAAAACCACTAGGACCGGAGTATGCCCACTTATATCATGTTGAGGATTTTTGGGAAAAATTTTAGGATGACAAAGAAGTGCGTGTCAGGCACTACATGAGGATGACTACATACTTTGTAAGAAGGGTGCAACTGTTCCCCATACTAGATCAAATAGAGGAAGATGAAAGAATTGTCATGGATCCTTGGTATAATGTAGTTTCCAACTTACTTCTGCCCATGATCGACTGGGATGAGTAGGAGGTCGATGACCTTGACATCGTGACTAAATCCATCATGGCCCGAATCAAAGAATGGGTTAAAAGACAAGTGAGCCAGCTAAAGCAACAAGGACTAGTCCTAACATATAAAGGGCTAAAAAGTGAGTCTAGTGCCACTGACGATGTCACTGCCACAAATTTGACGGGCAGGACATCCAAGTCTCCTTCTATCACTTAATCAAAGAGGAGGAAAAAAATAGAAACAAAGCAATCTCTGGATCCCAAGGTATACACAAGGAAGGACTCGGGAGGCTCACCTTCTAAGAGGCCCAAGCGAATAGGGGGCACCATGGAGCCACTTGTAATCTAAAAGGGTGAGGAAGAAAGGACAGATCCACTAGAACCTCTTCCAGCTCTCTCAGTCTCGACTACCCCATCATCCATCTCCCTGACCATGGTCGCCACATCCCCCCTGGTAGTTGACATCTCAGTCCATCTTGCCCCTTCACCTCTGGTTGGGCCTATAATAGTGATTGAATCCCCCTCTGTCATAAGTACCCCTCCTTCCTCCGCTGCCATGTCACCTACATCGCTCCCATTAGCCACAATAGAAACACCAATGCCCGCTCCTGCATTGCCCGAGGTCTCCCAAATCCTTATGCACCCCACCTTTTAGGCTGCCTTAGCATAGGTCCTTGCTATTGGTAAGCCTTCGCAACCTCCAATATGACCACCAGCAATAGAGGCTACAATGTTAATTTCTGAGGAGTGGGAGAGGTAGGAACCAGAGGCCTCGAAACTACTTAAAGAGGAGGCCAACGAATATCATGAACACCCTGAGTATGTACATCAAAAAACTGACAGGGTGGCCTATGAGGAGGAAGGAATGGGCTCTTCAGAGAGTGGGGATGAGGAGGAGGATGCTGGTAAGGTCATCATACAAACCTTCGATGACGATCTTGAAGAAGAGATGGCCTGGCAGCTGAAACACAATGGAGAAGAGTAGGAGGGCAATAGGACAATAGAATATCTAGAAATCCCTGCAGGGGAAAGGCAACTGGAGATTTTGCCACCTCCTACAAAAGAAAGGATAGAGAAGAAGACCAACCCAAGGAATACATGTACAAGGGTGATAGATTGAGGACATAAAGGAAAAGGAAATTGAGGTAGAAGGAAGTCCCCAAGGGCAATTGATTACTAAACATCCCGTCAAATGCCTCACATTCGTCCTAGATTCTGATGAGGAAGAGGGAGACAACACCAAGATGAAAGGTGCACAAATGGAAGGCCTAATAGGGGAGGGTGAGAGTGATCAAGAGCCATCAAAAGAAGAGTCTACCATGCCCAAGTGGTTGGAAAGGTAGCTTGAGAAGAATATTCTCACTCCTAAGGATCTGAGAGCAAGGCTAGAGGCTATCCTAGCCCGAGCACAAAACTCAACCAGAAAAGAGAAAAAGCCTAAAGTGAGATCCAAGATCACAATGGATGCTTCTGGGTCCCAAACTGCATAGATAGAAACACTCATGGTAGGCCAAGCATGTGTGAGCTATAACATTTCTACCATCAACTGGGGGACTGCTACTAGAGAGCAGAAGGTGGGACATCTTGAGGAGTCAGTGGCTACAGTGGTGCACTTGATAAAGTAGGATAAGGTCTCGAAGAATGAACTTAAAGCATAGGTGGAAGCCTTGACGGATTACATCCAACAATGCTCTTCAGTGGATGACATGCCTACCACATCCGTGGCTCTACCCCAACTACTGTCCAAAGAGAAAATTGATAAATTGGAGAAAAGAAAGAAAATGGACAAGACTACAGAGAGCTGGTTCTGATAGGTCGTGTACATTGGGAACATGGGTATTAGCCGGGCTATTCGAATAGCTGACAAGTTCTTGGATCTGGAACAATCTCTGGAGAGCATGAAGAAGCTCTGCACTGACTTCCCTACAACATATGACTCCACCTATCCAAAGATTGAGGCCATCCTCTGGTTACCAAAGGCCACATGGGAAACAGAGCTTGCGTTCAAAAGTGACGATCACTAACTGATGGACATGTGGAGGCAAGATTTTGATAACAGAAAGGAAAGGTTGGAACATATAATGAATAAGGTGGATTTGGGACATCAAATGGGTTAGGGGAATTAGGGCAGACTATGCCCGATATCTGAAGTTGATGACAAAATATGACATGTCTATAGTACAGATGGATCTAGAGAAGATAAAGCCCTACCTTCAGAAGAAGATGGAGGACGGGATGTCCAATGAAATAACAATGGAATTCATGAGTTTTTCCACCCATGCATTCACCCAATCAAAGCTGTTCAAGGATCAAGGTGTAAAATATGATGAAGACTGGAAGAAGCTTGAAGATAATGCAAAAGAATGAGTTACTAGATGCTACGGTATGAGATTATTGAGGTAGACAAGCTCCATCCGATCGTTCTAAAATAGATGGAATATGCAGCTTCGAAGAAGCAGGAGGACAACCCTATTATCAATGAAAAGCTCCCAAAGGAGTAGCTACAACAAAAGATCATTCAGTGAAATACAAAATGCTATAGTGCCGACACTAAAGGACAAAATAGGGAGAGGATAGGAATGTAATTTTAAATTGTAATATATATTGGGGGTAGGTGAAACCCTATTTTGTAATGTATCTTGGCCACACAATGAAAATCAATGTTGGCCATTCATTTAACTTTTTGGGCACTATAAATAGGGGGTCTCCTCTCATTTCCAGAGGGAGTTGAATTGTTGTAAAGGCATGCTGCTGAAATTTATAATGAAAATATATTGACTAGGTGTATTTTCTGATTTCCTCACATTTTTCATGGTTCAATTTCCATTGTTAGATGCTTTAGTTAGATTCCTATTGCTATTCTAGTTAGTTGTATCATTTCTTTGATAGATTTTAGTCATGTTGCTCTATGATTGTGGAAATTTCTGCTATGTTGATGTCTTCCAGCCCATACTTTTTGTTGTTTGCTGCTCGTAAATGGCCTTGCAAAGTTATCCTGGGCTGAAATTTAAAGATGATCTTTAAATCTTTATCTTTATTCATGCATGTAAATGATGGATAAATGGTAAAACATTTGCAGACCTTTGAAGATAGCACAAATTTCATGATACTGTAGATTTCTTGGTTAAGTGGAATCCTATTTGAAGGAAGTTGTCCATAGGAAAACCTCCATGATCACTGTTCACAGTTAGTTGTAGATTCAGGAACCTTTCCTCTTCCCTACTATTTTCCTTTTTTTTTTTAAGAAATAGCCTATGCTAAAGTTCATTGCACATTGTAAAGCCAAACTTGAAGAAAACATCAAAGTTTTAGATTATTGTTCGAACCTACAGTGAAGTACACTTTGATTCCCATCTTAAAAACTTTGGATTTGAAGATCCACCTTGCATCCAGCTACATAAGTCCGCCCTATGATTACTAGAAAATCACATCAAACATCAACTGAGAAGTTCCATGCAAGTCATGGCTTGACACCCGAGAGACCTTGGGAAGATTTTCAGCAACTTGCAGTTGGAGATTTCCTTTCAAGAGAGGTAGTGCACATACGCATTACCTATGTTGAGAAGTGTACAAAACACCCATCAACAAAATTGGCACTAGAAGGAGGGCTGCATGAAGTTGGATTGAATCGGATCATTCTCCTCAGAAAGATTTCAAAGAGTTTTATGTTTAACACCAAACAAGGGAGAATTCCAAGAGTTACAGCCTCCTACAAGGGAAAAATGAACTAAGGGAGGAAACACTATTTCTTCCTCTTCCTCCATTCCACCCACTTCCCTTCCACCTTCACCCTC
This sequence comes from Sequoia sempervirens, assembly GCA_007258455.2. Classification (NCBI taxonomy): domain Eukaryota; kingdom Viridiplantae; phylum Streptophyta; class Pinopsida; order Cupressales; family Cupressaceae; genus Sequoia; species Sequoia sempervirens. Next base: position 301,151,105 of record VDFB02193867.1, read on the forward strand.
ATTCGACTTGTGTTCATCTTCCGCCCGACCATTTGAAACTGCATTTTCACCCCCTATCTTTGTCAGTCAGGGAGTTGCCTCTCTCCTAGCCTTTCAAGCTCAAGGAATAGTCTAGATAACCACAGCCCAAGCTGCTGTCCTACAACAATCACAACTCCAAATTGTTGTCCTTCAACAACAGATACCACCTCCACCTCTCGCCATGGCTTGGTTGGCACAAAATTCTTTGCTGATACACTTCGTCGCTTAACCATGATATGCCTAAGAATCCAGAAGGATTTTGTTTGAAGTTGAATCCTCCTGACCCACAAAGAATAGCTGAAGAGCACATCAAAATATTTGAAACAAAAATCACTGAAATGCAAGTCGATCATGAGGATGTTGCATGCCACCTTTTTCCACATTCGTTGGGCGAGGAAGCCTTCTATTGGTACATCAATTTGCCAAGGGGGTCCGTTACCTCATGGGACCTAATGAAGAATGTTTTCCTACGAAAATATATGATCCTAATCAGCCCTTCAGAGTTATATAGGCAGTTTATGTCCATCCAAAGGGAAGTCAATGAACCCATTGGATCCTTTAATGACCACTTTCATCATGCCTTCACAAGGCTTCAAGACCCATACCTTCATAATGATGTCGTAGCCCTCCCAGTCTACTATGAGACGTTAGACAACCTTACGTCAGCCTTGGTAAAGAGGATGCATCTACCACTCACCTCATTAGTAACTGCCTATACAGAGGTTGTTATTGCCATTGCAGATTTGTTATATAATATTGCTGGTCCACTGTCATCTTTGGGACCAGTAGCTCACTCGATTCAGATTCAAGGGCTTAATCAAGAATTCGCTCATCAGATCCCTCTTATGAACCAGGTGCCTCAGCTATCCATCATTCTGCACCCTAGACAGCCAATGAATTACGCACCTCCTGTGCCTTCTTATTTGTAGCACCAACAACAACAAAGGTACACTCAGGCTCCCCAACAACAATAGGTGTATTCTTAACAACTACAAGCACCACTATTTTTTCCAAGACTGAAATTCCCTCTAGTGCATCAGAATCAGCCGGTAGCTTCGCTTGTCTTTCTCCAAAATCTGGCACCTCAGCCAAGTAGCACTGCTGAGAAAGAAAAATTGGAAGAGCTGACAGAGATGATAAAGAAAATGTCCGCAGAAATGACACACTTACAGAATTAGAATAATTAGTTGCAGGCCTCCTTGCATAACCTCTAGGCCAATATTAATTGGAATAGCCGAGACAGTAGGGACAATCGGGAAGCGAGCACCTCTTCCGGGAAGAATTATGATAGAGGACAAAATTTGAATCAAAGTTCCGAGAGGAGACCTTCTTAGAGGCAGAACAACATGTGGAATACAAAACCCAATAATGGAGGTGTCCCTACTCCTCTTGATCAATTGGCCAACAATGAAAGAATGACTAGTGGGGTGTACCTCACCGAGGCAGCCTTGTTCGAATGGTGCCGAATTCACAAGACCAGTAGACACTCCGAGTTGGATTGTCCTAAATTCTAGATAGCTGTAGAAATTTTTTAAATTGAGGTCCAAAATGTTGTTGATAGTACCGGTTGCAAAGACATCATTCTATTTTATCCTTAAGGTCCACAATCAGCTCGAAGTCGAGCCTACTCCCATTAAAAGCAAAGAAGTACAAGAGGTAAGTAACAAGCAAACCTTGGCTCAGCTTTTTGATTCCATAGATAATGGTTCAGTGGATGAGGAAGAACCATATGTAGATGAAATTCACATGTTTCACCAGAGAACAACCCCTTACTTCCTCAGAAATAGGCAGGTGGGTGGACCCTTTACAACCTCTACTCCAAATAATTTTACTACCCTGCCTGACCGTAATACCAACAATAACCTTGGGCTTCCCTATATACCCACCCAATACCTCGACAAGGATAGGCCCCAAAATCAGGCATAGAATCAACCTCAAGGCCAACCCAAAAATTAGTCAAGTCAAAGGGAAGTCCAACCATCTAGCTCTGCAATAGGTCAGACTTTCAGCTTTGAGATTGAACAGATGGGTGAATATGTGGCAGAAGAGTTCAAGAAAATAAAAATCAGTTTATCTACCTTTGAACTACTCAAGGTCCTTGTCATAAGGCACACCTTCTTTAGGCTACTCAATTGGACCCCATCCTCTAGCACGACACAAGAGGCCTCAGCTAAAAAGGTCACCTTTGAAGAACCTACGCAAGAACCTGTGATACAGGATAATACAAGGAAAATGAGGGATGTTCCCTTAAATCGGTCTATAGGTAAATACCTAGAAAAGGAACTAGACCAGAACAATAAGAAAATTTCCAAGGATCAACCATCTAGGTAGATTAAAGATAAAACTGGCAATAAGAAAAAATCTCAAGTAGCTCAGGTAGACGCGCCCATGGGCCTCTTCCAAGGAAGATTGGAAACTCCCCCTTTCCTTACCACCATTCGGATATTTGGGAAAAACTTGCATAACTGCCTACTTGATTTAGGAGTGTCTTCCAATGTTATGCCTTTGGCAGTATGTAAGACTCTTGGAATTACTCCCACACCCTCCAGGAGGAAGGTGACCCAGCTAGACAAAACAAAGATCAACATTGTGGGAGAAATGAATCAGATCCCGAGGCAAATTGTTGTAGATCCAAGGATACAACAAGTCATTGATATTCAAGTGGTTGACATTACCGATGCATATGGGATCATTCTGGGAAGAGAATTCACCAAAACATTAAATGGATATTCTGCCACAGACCATTCTCACATGTGGCTATGGACGTCTAACTAGCAGCGGGGCAATGTCCAAGTTACTTTTGGTGTTGGATGATCTATGTAGCTTGCTCAGTTGAATTAGTAGTCACTTGGCCCAGTCTCGAGGAAATGAATAAATCCACAACACACATTTCTGAGATGTCTTATATACTGACCCAACTAAGGTTCTTATTCTCCCAGTTCACTCTTGAAAGTCTACTCCTAGTCTACAAAACCATAGATTCTAGGTTCAAAATGAATGCTTATCCCTAGAGTGCTTGGGAGCGTTTCCCAGCAGAGTCACCATTTGTTGTGCCCTCAGCACACATGCCCTATTCGGAATGGGGACCTTCTTTTCTTTTGCCTTTCCAGGTCATTTTTGTCACTGCCTCATTTTGTGTGCCCCTATTTTGGTATCCAGAGTGGTCAGCGTCCCCCCAAAGTCCCATCTTAAAGTGACCATGTTTTCCTGCTGCACTTTGGTTAAGCCCTGGGGCTTTTTGGGCTTTCTTTGGTAGTTTTCCTTCTGCCAACGGCTCTGGGCCCTCCTGGGCCTAGCCCATCGGGTCTCCGCATTAAGACTTCCTCTCGGGGTTTGCCGTTCCTAAACGACGGAAGGATTTGACCTTCTTGAACCACGGAACCTGACTCCCTCTTTCCCATAAGTTATAAGTTTGGAAAATTTGAGCTGCTTTCGAAGCTTCTAGGCCCGACCATCTAGACTTCTGCATTTGGAATTTCATGTGGACTTCTTCGTTCTTGACGGTGAACCACTCACGAAATTTTTCCCTCTGGACCCCGAGTTCCCCTTTGTCGCCGATGGTTTACGAATTGAATTTTCTAAACAGTGAACATGCGACGTCCTTCCACCCTCCAGAGTCCGAGATCCCCTTCATTGGTAGTTTGCAAAACAAATTTTAAAGTGGCCATTGCCTCACATCCTTCCATACCTCAAACCCCAGACCTCCCGCCACCGTCTGATATTTTGAAACTCACCAACCAAAGGGTCGGCCGTATAGACATTAAATGAAGCCATTAATGGAAAGGGGAGTATAAATATCAGGCACCAACCTATCATTTTCATTTTTTAGGATTGTAGAAGAAGTCAGAGTGCTTGCCTAAGGAGTTTGTTGCCTTCGTTGATTGCCACCCTCACGCCCATTGCCTCCATCAACCGATCCTTAGTGGATTTCGTAGTCTCTTTCATCGGGCTTCACAGGTAGGTTTTTCGTCTACCCTCTTGAGGAGTTTTTCATAAATTTTGCACATAAATGATAGGTAAGATGTGTTAAAAATGATTTAATTTGCTAAAACATAATAAAACACACAAAACCCATATATTTGAATCTTTGGAAATCTCCCATGCATCTCGTAGGGTCGATCCGAAACTTTCCTTCGCCATCGTCGTTCTTCATAAAGGGAATTCGAGCCCTCTAGGCCCAGGCCCTTTTGCCGCCAGAAAAACTTACGAAAACAAAACATCTTTTTCAAAATGGTGGATTGCCCTTTTGGGCTCGAAGCCCCGAAACTTTTTCATTCGGTTGCCATTCGAATTAAAGATATGCAACTTAGGAAATTGGCCTCCCCTTTGCCTTCCCGGGCCCGACACCCCGGACATCTGTGTCTAGAATTCTACTAAGCATTCGTTGTTCACAAACGGTGGAATGACCCCGTCTGTCCAGCCCCTAGAACCTACCTTGCATCTCGTTGTCTAGTGTTAATCGCTCAAAAATCAACCTTTCGTCGTGACCCTGGGTCCCCATCTGTGGACTTCCATCCGCGAACTTTCTTTGTGGCTTCACCTGATCGAAACGGCAATCTAATGATGACCTTCCACCTCCTGGACCCTGAGCCCTCCTTCGCTGTGAAGGACACATCAATGAGCTTTAAACATCCTCACCCTCGCCAAGTTCCAACATCTGGGATTCCGTCCCGCTTGCACTGCTAAAAAGGGAGAGAAACACACCTGCCTTTCTAACCTCCAGGCCTTGCCTCCCTATTCACTAATATAAACCTCACGTAGAAGTCGGACATCCAAGCTTGACGCCGGGTCCGATCCTCTGGGCCACTCCATCCGGATTTCCATCCCATAACAGCGAAAACACGATGACTTCCCACCTCTTCAGACCTGAACCACCATCTGTCCTTTTGCCTTCCGGGTCCCAGACCCCGTAGTTTCACCCCCAAAACTCTATCTCCCCCAGGCCATTGGAGACAGCGAATTGCAAATGGCTTTCCAAGCCTGAACCTCTGGGAGCCCCAAAAGTGACCTAAATGACCTCAAATTTAAAAACTAACCTCGACCCACGTGCTCAAATTTGGCCCTCTTCAACATGAGCCCCTCGAACCATCAAAATATGAAGATGGTAAAAACCACTCGGATCGCCCCAGCCTATTTACCCCTTTTGAAACAACATTCCTTCCAAGGAGTTCGACCCCCCTAAGCCCGAATTATCTAAAATCCTTTAAAAGAAAAGCAATTAACAACTTCTAAAAGGAATAGATCTAACTAGTTTAGTCATATGATGTCTACTTTGATTTAGTTTACAAGATTTTTGGCTAACGATAATGTGTTTAAAAGAGGTTGTACTCATTGTATCCATGCTTGCAGGATATATGGAATCGAGTGCAGGACCCTCAGGAGGAACTACAGAGAAGGAGAAAGGAAATAAATCAGTGAAGACTTTACGTGGGAAGGAGGATAAAGAATAAATGAAGTTCTAGTTCCAAGGTCAACCTCTATGATCAAAAATCACCACGAATTGGAAGGAAATCATAGACACCAATATCGGCCAGGTCGATATTGATGAATTTAAGCGAAGGGTCAGGATTCACCAAAAGATCGATAATACCAGATTAATCAGGCAGAGCAGAATTGCAAAAGTTGTAGGTTTCCCCCATTCTCTTATTGCCCTTGAACTTGTCATGGCCTGCCGACAGGCCTACCAACGTGAAACAAGGACCATCATTGACAAAGATGGGAATATTCTCGCTGACATGTCAGCTGAGAGAATCACAAAGACCATCCACATTCCTACTTTTGAGGAAATTGAATTGCCCACAATGCAAGATGGAAAGGCGACTTGAAATGAGGACCCGATGGGTTGCAGAAGGTTGATAAACTAGTTCTGGCTCAAGGAGAAAAGAGGCAGTACTGCAAAGGTCCCTCATGAACTCTTTCATAGTGATTTCCATGAGGACTATCATGACTTAGTGACCATGCTGAGCTGGGTAATGGGCCATCCTTCTATTGCATTTTTTTGGGAGTGGATGGTGTACTTTGTTGAGAAAATCATCCATGGGAATGAAGATGTCACCACAAAAGCCTCATTCTACTGAGGAGGTATTATTAGCAACTGCTTCCATGAGCAATTTATGAATGTAAAAAAGAGCTCCAAATTCTACCTGACCTCCTATCTAGTCTATTCACTGGTAGAGCAGAGGCAGTATAGCAAATTATTTGTGGCGCTTAAGGAGGAACCAGGCCGAAAGCTGAAAGCCTATGACCAATATCCCCAACTCCAATTCAGGAACTTCAAGAAGGAATACTGCAGGGTGAACGATGCCTTTAGGGGTCAATCATCTGATTACTTGGAAGAGATTTTTAGAGGAGAGTCTCTCACAGCGCATGGGTGTTCCTAAAGTAGTACGCTTTCCTGTACCTACAATTCCCCATGTTCACCTACATTTGTGCCCAAGGTTTCACTGAGATGCCGAACAAGTTGCCCTGGTACCCCAATGACTAGATAATACTATTGGAACTCTCTTGGGAGTTGCATCATGTGCACACCATCCTCAGCAACAAGCATTTGGCAGGGATCTCTTATCCCTTTACCTTCAGGCAAGGCATTATAAACTACAAACCTCCCAGTGTGTTGGGAACTCAGAAAAGGAACTGGTAGAATACCACTTCCAACTACACACTACTCGCCCACGGATGGACCCGTATAGGCACATGAGAAAAGTGTTGGGACTACAGTACGCCCACTTGCATCATGTTGAGTATTTCTAGGAAAATTGCCAGGATGACAAAGAAGTACATGCCAGGCACTACATGAGGATGACTTTATACTTTGTAAGAAGGGTGCAAATATTCCCCATACCAGATCAAGTAGAGGAAGATGAAAGTAGTATCATGGATCCCTAGTATAATGCAGTCGCCAACTTACCACTGCCCACGATCGACTAGGATGAACATGAGGTTGATGACCTTGACATCGTGACTAAACCCATCATGGTTCAAACCAAAGAATGGGTTAAAAGAAAAGTGATCCAACTAAAGCAACAAGGAGTGGTTCTAACATATCAAGGGCTAAAGAGTGAGCCTAGTGCCACCGAGGATGTCACCGCTACAACTTTGATGGGTGGGACATCCAAGTCTCCTTCTATCACCAAATCAAAGAAGAGGAAAGGAATAGAAACAGAGAAATATTTGGATCCCAAGGTATACACAAGGAAGGACTTAGGAGACTCACCTTCCAAGAAGCCTAAGCGAACAGGGGGCACCTTGGAGCCACCTGTAATCCAAGAGGGTGAGGAAGAAAGGAAAAATCTGCTAGATTCTCTTCCAACTCTCTTGGTCTCGACTACCCCATCTCTATCTTCCTGACCATGGTTGCCACATCCCTGCCGACAGTTGACATCTCAGTCCATCTTGCCTCTTCACCTCCAACCGGGCTCGTAATAGTGATTAACTCCTCCTCTTCCGTAACTACCCCTCCTTCCTCCAGTGCCATGTCACCTACATCACTCCCATTAGCCACAATAGAAACACCAATGCCCACTCCCGCATTGCCCTAGGCTTTCTTAAAGCACATGCAAAATCTCCCTTCCAAGCTCTCCCAAATCCTTATGGACCCCACCCTTCAGGCTGCCTTAGCACAAGTCCTTGCTATTGCTAAGCCTTCAAAACCTCCAACAGGACCACCAATAATAGAGGACACAATGTTAATTTCTGAGGAGTGGGAGAGGCAGGAACAAGAGGCCTCAAAACTAATTGAAGAGGAGGTCGATGAATATCATGAACACCCTGAGTATGTGAAAATTGATAGGGTGGCCTACGAGGAGGAAGGAATATGCTCTTCCAAGAGCTGGGATGAGGAGGACGATGTCGGTAAAGTCATCATACAAACCTTTGATGACAATCTTGAAGAAGAGATGGCTCGACAATTGAAACACGATGGAGAAGAGGTAGAAAGGTCACCTCCCAGAGAAGAGCAGGAGGGAAACAAGACAACAAAAAATGTAGAAATCCCTACAAGGGAAAGGCAACTGGAGATTTTGTCGCCTCCTACAGAAGAAAAGGAAAGAGAAGAAGACCAACACGAGGAATGCATGTACAAGGGAAAAAAAATTGAGGACAAAGGAAAAGGAAATTAAGGTAAAAGGAAGTCCCCGAGGGAAATTGATTACTAAACTTCTCATCAAACACCTCACATTTTTCCTAGATTTTGATGAGGAAGAGGGAGACAACACCAAGATCAAAGGTGCACAAATGAAAGGCCTAACAGGGGAGGGTGAGGGTGATCTAGAGCCTTCAAAAGAAGAGTCTACCATGCCCAAGTGGTTGGAAAGGCAGCTTGAGAAGAAGACTCCTGCTCCTAAGGATCCAAGAGCAAGGCTAGAGGCTATCCTAGCCCAAGCACAAAGCTCAACCAGAAAAGAGAAAAATCCTAAAGTGAGATCCAAGATCACAATGGATGCTTCCAGGTCCCGAACTGCATAGATAGCAACACCTATGGTAGGCCAAGTAGGTGTGAGCTATAACATTTCCACCATCAACTTGGGGACCACTACTAGATAGCAGAAGGTGGGATATCTTGAGGAGTCGGTGGGTACAGTGGTGCACTTGATAAAGTAGGACAAGGTCTCAAAGGATGAACTTAAAGCACAGGTGGCTACCTTGATGGATTACATCCAATAATGGTCTTCAGTGGATGGCATGCCTACCACATCTGTGACTCCACCCCAACTATTGTCCAAAGAGAAAATTTACAAATTGGAGAAAAGAAAGAACTTTGACAAGACTACAGAGAGACGGTTCTAACAGGTCGTGTACGTCGGGAACATGGGTATTAGCCGGGCTGTTTGAACATCCAACAAGTTCTTAGATCTGTAGCAATCTCTGGAGAGCATGAAGAAGCTTTGCACTGACTTCCCTACAACATATGACAACCTATCCAAATATTAAGGCCATCCTCCGGTTACCAAAGGCCACATGGGAAAAGGAGCTCGCATTCAAAAATGACGATCACTGGCTGATGGACGTGTGGAGGCAAAATTTCGATAACAAAAAGGAAAGGTTGGAACAGATAATGAATAAGGTGGATCCGGACATCGAATAGGTCAGGGAAATTAGGGAAGACTATGCCCGATATCTGAAGCTGATGACGGAATATGAGATGCCCACAGTACAGATGGATCCATAGAAGATAAATCCCTACTTTTAGAAGATGGAGGACGGGATGTCCAATGAAATAACAATGGAATTCATGAGTTTCATCACCTGTGCCTTCACCTAATCGAAGTTGTTCAGGTATCAAGGAATAAAATATGATGAAGACTAGAAGAAGCTTGAAGATAATGCAAAAGAATGGAGTTACTAGATGTTGTGGCATGAGATTATTGAGGTAGAAAAGCTCCAACCGGTCATTCTAAAATTCATAGAATATGTAGCTTTGAAGAAGCAGGAGGACAACCCTATTATCAATGAAGATCTCTCAAAGGAGTAGCTACAACAAAAGAGTAGTCAACAAAAGACAAAATGGTACAGTGCCAACACTAAAGGACAAAATAGGGAGAGGATAAGAAGGTAATTTTAAATTGTTATATATTGGGGGTAGGTGAAACCCTATTTTGTAATGAATTTTGGCCACACAATGAAAATCAATGTTGGCCATTCATTTAGCTTTTTGGGCACTATAAATAGGGGGTCTCCTCTCATTTCTAGAGGGAGTTGAATTGTTGTAAAGGCATGCTGCTGAAATTTATAATGAAAATATATTGACTTGGTGTATTTTCTGATTTCCTAACATGTTTCATAGTTCAATTTCCACTGTTAGATTCTTTAGTTAGATTCTTGTTGCTATTCTAGTTAGTTGTATCATTACTTTGATAGATTTTAGTCGTGTTGTTCTATGATTGTGGAAATTTTTGCTATGTTGATGTCCTTCAGCCCATACTTTTTGTTGTTTGTGTTGGTATGTGGTGACTGATCATGCTATACTGTATAGCCCATGGTATACTATACACCCTAGCCCCCCGTCCTCGTCGGGGTCCGAAGCCAGGCTGGGCCCCGGGTGGGGGTTTGGGGGTGCAGCCCCAAAGAAATTTTTTTTTGCCATTTTTTCGCATCGTCAGCAAAAAAGGAAAAATTTCTGAAAAAAGAAAGAAAACCAACTTTGTAAAACCCTAATTCTGGAAGCTTCTAAAAGCTTGTTAAAAGGGGTTGGGATGGGGTTAGAGTATGATGAAAAATGCGATTATTTGCAAGATTGTAATAGGTTTTATACTGGATAATAAAAGTATTGGATGGCTGCGGTTTGGTGGATGTAGCCTAGATTAGGTGAACCACGTTAAATTCTCTGTGTTATGATTTATTCTGTGTATGTTTTAGTTTCTCTATTTATTATTTAAATCTACATTTAATTGTTAGATATCTGCCATCTCTAATCCTAACAAGTGGTATCAGAGCGAGTTATGTTTTGATTATTGTCTATGTGAAGGGCTCGCGGTTGAGTGGGAGTCTCACGGTTGAGTGGGAGCAATGGCAGATGAGGGTAAGAAGGTTGAGAAGTTTAATGGGTAGAACTATCAGTTATGGAAGATGCAGATGGAGGAATATCTCTATCAGAAGGATTTATGGCAGCCATTGGAAGGGAAAGCCAAGAAACCCGCAACAATGTCAGATTAGGATTGGGAGATCTTGGATAGAAAGGCTCTTGGCAGTATTCGTCTATGCCTAGCACAATCGGTGGCGTTTAACATTACAGCAGCAAAGACAACTCAAGAGTTGATGGAAACCCTGGCGAAGTTATATGAAAAGCCTTATGCTTCAAATAAGGTATTTCTTATGAAGCGTTTATTTAATATGAAAATGGTAGAAGGTGGGTCAGTTACTGATCATTTGAATGAGTTTAATAGGTCACCAGTCAATTAACTTCTTTAAAATTAAACTTTGATGAAGAAGTTAGGGCTCTTTTGATTATGTGTTCTTTGCCTGAAAGCTGAAATAGCTTGGTAATGGCTGTTAGCAATTTTGTTTCTGGTTCAAATACATTGAAGTTTGATGATGTTGTTGGTATTATTTTGAGTGAGGAAATTTGTAGGAAAAGCTTAGGTGGAACATCCACATCATGCAGTGTTTTGAATACAGAAAGCAAGGGCAGAACAAAGGAGGGAAGAAACAATTCTGAAAATCATGGGAAGTCACGAGGAAAATCAAAGGACAAAAGGTCCCAATCTAGAGACAAGAGGGATTGCTGGTACTGTGGTAAGCCAGTTCATTTGAAGAAAGATTGCTGGTCTCAGAAAAATAAAGATGGAGACAACAAGGAAGGAAGCAAAGAGGCAAATGTGGTAAGTAATAAATCTGATGAGGATGCTTTGATTCTTTCCCTTGATAATGCTGATGATTCTTGGGTGTTAGATTCAGGGGCTTCATTTCATGCTACCCCCATAGAAGTTATTTTCTTGATTATGTCCAAGGGATTTTGGGCTGGTTTATTTAGGAGATAACGAACCCTGTCAGATTGTTGGAAAGGGAAGAATCAAGATTAAGTTGCAGTATGGGAATCATTGGCTACTACGTGAGGTAAGGCATGTTCCAAAGTTAACCAGAAATTTAATTTTAGCAGGGCAACTAGATGATGAAGGTTGTGTTGTTACATTTAGTGATAAAAATTGGAAGGTCACAAAGGGTGCCTTAGTAGTAGCAAAAGGTGTGAAAGTAGGAACATTATATCTTTGTACAGGTCATACTGTTCCTTCTACTTTAATTGTTATAGAAAAGAGTTAATCGTCAGGAACAATTGTTGCAGTTCAATAGGTAAAAGATCATACAATTGTCGTGGACTCTGAATCAGCAATGTGGCATAATAGACTTGGGCATATGAGTGCAAAAGGTATGAAAATACTTCATTCAAATAATGTTTTACCAGGTCTAAAATGTGTTAATATGGATTTATGTGAAAGTTGTGTCTATGGAAAAAAAAAAGAGTTAGTTTTCTCAAGGATGGGAAGCAAAAGAAAGATGAGAAATTGGAGCTTGTGCATATAGATGTATGGGGACCAGCTCAGGTATCTTCTCTCGGTGGCTCTCTTTATTATGTTACATTCATTGATGATGTAACTAGGAAGGTATGGATTTATTTTCTTAGATAGAAATCTGATGTATTTGAAACTTTTAAAAAATGGAGAAGCTTGGTTGATAATGAGACGGGTAAAAAGATAAAATGTCTCAGATCTGATAACGATGGTGAGTATTGTAGTAAAGAGTTTGAAGATTATTGTTCCTCTAATGGTATTCGTAGGCAGAAAATGGTTCCAAGGACTCCACAAGAAGATGGAGTGGCTGAGCGCATGAACAGAACAATAATGGAGCGTGCACGGACTATGAGATTACATGCTGGGTTGCCTTTAAAAATGTGGGTAGAGGCTGTAAACACTGCTATTTATTTAATCAATAAAGGTCCCTCTAATCCTTTGGGTTGTGGTATTCCAGAGGAAGCATGGAAGGGTAAGAAGGTGAGTTATTCTTTTCTCAAAACCTTCGGTTGTGAAGCATTTGCACATGTAGATTCTGAAAATAGAACCAAGCTTGATGCAAAATCAAAGAAATATGTATTTGTTGGATATGACATTGATGAATTTGGTTATAGGCTTTGGGATTTTGAAAATCAGAAAATTGTGAGAAGCTGAGATGTCATATTCAATGAAAAGTGTTGTACAAAGATATGTTGCTCAGCATGAGAAGAAAGAAAATGATTATGTAGTGTTGGATGATATTCCCAACAATGATGTTTCAGTGGTTCCTCATGCTAGGCAACAACAACAAACAAATACCACAAACTCCTGTTAGACGATCTTCAAGGGTAAGTAGACCTCCAGAAAGATTCTCTCCCTCTTTGTATACTATTTTGTTAATTGATGCTGGTGAACCAGAATATTATGATGAAGCTATGCAGGTGGATACCAAGGTTCAGTGGGAGCATGGAATGAAAGAAGAAATGGACTCCTTGCTGGAAAATCAGACTTGGGAATTATGCAAGTTGCCTGCAGGAAAAAGACTTTACCAAACAAATGGATTTATAGGCTGAAAGAGGAGGATGGAGGTAAGAAAATATTTAAAGCCAAATTAGTTGTAAAGGGATTTTCACAGAAAAAGGGTATTGATTTTGATGAGATTTTTTCTCCTGTTGTTAAAATGACTTCTATTCGTATTGTTTTAAGTATTGTGGCTGCTGAAGATTAGCATTTAGAACAACTTGATGTTAAAACTACCTTTCTCTATGGTGATTTGGAAGAGGAAATATATATGGAATAGCCACAAGGATTTGAGGTCAAAGGTAAAGAGACACTAGTGTGCAGATTGAAGAAAAGTTTATATGGCTTGAAGCAAGCACCTCGACAATGGTATTTGAAATTTGACAGTTTTATGGCTGAGCAAGGCTACAATAGGTGTAATTCTGACCATTGTGTTTATTTTAAGAGGTTGGATAATAATAGCTACATTATTTTATGCTTATATGTGGATGACATGCTTGTAGCTGGGTCTAACATGGATCACATAAGTGAGCTAAAACAACAGTTAACAAAATCCTTTGCTATGAAGGATTTGGGTGCAACAAAACAAATCTTGGGCATGAAAATTTGTAGAGATAGGAAAAATAGAAAATTGTTTTTATCTCAGGTTAATTATGTTGAAAAAGTGTTGCAGAGATTTCATATGAAGAATGCAAAAGCTGTCAGCACACCTTTGCCTAGTCATGTTAAATTGACTAAGGATATGTGTCCAAAGACACAAGAGGAGGAAGAAAAAATGTTCAAGGTACCATATGCTTCAGTTGTAGGCAGTTTAATGTACGCCATGGTATGTACTAGACTAGATATTGCACATGCCGTAGGAGTTGTTAGCAAATATTTGAGTCATCCTGGAGTTGAGCATTGGAATGCAGTAAAATGGATTCTCAGGTATTTGAGAGGTACATCCAATAAGTGTTTATGTTTTGGGGGCTCTAATATTGATTTAAAAGACTATGTTGACTCAAATTTGGCAAGGGATATAGATACCAGGCGAAGTACCACAGGTTATGTATTTATAGTTGGTGGGACAGCAGTGAGTTGGATTTCTCTATTGCAAAAGGTGGTTGCTTTATTCACCACAGAGGCAGAGTATGTTGCTGCAATAGAGGCAGCAAAGGAGATGATATGGCTACAACTTTTCATGGATGAGTTGGGTAAACAACAGGATGGGAATTACTTATTTATAGACAGTCAAAGTGCTATATATCTTGCAAAGAATTCTGCCTTGCATTCTAAAATAAAACACATAAAATTGAGATATCATTTCATTCAGTCGGTGTTGGAAGATGGACAGGTCAAGCTGGCCAAGATTCATACAGATGTTAATCTAGCGGATATGTTTATGAAGGCAGTGCCAAGGGAGAATTTGAGCTCCTCTTCAGCTTCAGTTGGCCTTCAAAGTTGAATTCAAGTATAACAAAGCAGCAGGGTCCAAGGTCCTTATTTTCAGTGGGAGTTGCAAGTGCAACAGTGTTGTCTAGGATCAGTCTCCAAGTGGGAGGTTGTGATGGTGTGGAGCCTGATCAGTCTCCAAGTGGGAGATTGTTGGTATGTGGCAACTGATCATGCTATACTGACACCCCGGTCTTGGGTGGGGTTTGGGGCCTAGCCCCGAGAAATTTTTTTTTCCATTTTTTTCGCGTCGTCAACGAAAAAGGAAAAATCTCCAAAAAAAGAAAGAAAACCGACTTTGTAAAACCCTAATTCTTGAAGCTTCTAAAAGCTTGTTAAAAGGGGTTGGAATGGGGTTACAGTATGATGAAAAACACGATTATTCACAAGATTGTAATAGGTTTTGCACTGGATAATAAAAGTATTGGATGGCTGCGGTTTGGTGGATGTAGCCCAGATTGGGTGAACCACATTAAATTCTCTGTGTTATGATTTATTCTGTGTATGTTTTAGTTTCTCTGTTTATTATTTAAATCTGCATTTAATTGTTAGATATCTTCCATCTCTAACCCTAACGGTTTGGTGTTGGTAAATGGCCTTGAAAAGTTAGCCTGGGCTGAAATTTAAAGTTGCTCTTTAAATCTTTATCATTATTCATACATGTAAATGGTGGATAAATGGTAAAAAATTTCTAGACCTTTGAAGATAGTACAGATTTTGTGATACTATAGATTTATTGGTTAAGTGGAATCCTATTTGAATGAAGTTGTCCATAGCAGAACCTCCATGATCACTGTTCACAATTAGTTGCAGATCTAGGAATCTTTCCTCTTTCATGCTCTTTTCCTTTTTTTTTAAGAAATAGCATGTGCTAAGGTTCATTGCACATTGTAAAGCCAAACTTGAAGAAAACATTAAAGTTTTAGATTGTTGTTCAAACCTACAACGAAGTACACTTTGATTCCCATCTTAAAAACTTCGGATTTGAAGATCCACCTCACATTGAGCTACGTAAGTCCACCCTGTGATTACCAACAAATTGCATCAAACATCAACTAAAAATTTCCATGCAAGTTATGACCTGACACCCAAGAGACTTTGTGGAGATTTCTAGCAGCTTGCAGTTGGAGATTTCCTTTCAAGAGAGGTAGTGCATATACACATTACCTGTGTTGAGAAGTGTACAAAACACCTATCAACATTGATGAAGACTTATCCAAGTAACGAAAGGATCATACAATAGCTTGAGTTGTCTGATGATCCAAGTATAGCCACCGCATCAAGATCGAAAGATACCCTCAACAAAAATGAAAGTTGAGAAAGCGAGAAAAAATGAAGCAAAAGATCTACTCTAACTATATATAGCTATGTACAAAGGGTGAGCTTAGATAACTCAAGCAAGGAAATAATGCTTGAGGTACTGCTTGTTGATAGGAAATAGGACGTCCTCTCTAGTTAACATTTTGAGATGACAAGAATTATCTCCCAGGATCTCAAAAATCTAAAAGGGGCCAAGCCATAGCTTGTTGAATTTTTCATGTCCCCCTTTATTTTCATAGGACTTGCCCCAACATAGGACCAAATCTACAATCTTAAAGGCCTTTAATTTTTTGCTATGGTTGAACCATCTCTTTACTATGCCCTGGTGTTTGGAAAAATTCTCTATTGCCTGGGTATGGACTTCTTCCAGATGCAACAATTTAGCTAAGCGATCCTCATTGCGTTCTCCCTCCTGATAGGATGTGTTGATGAATTGGAGTGTAGGGATCTTGAGGTGGACCATGAAAATAGGCTCTAGGCCATAAACAAGGTGGAAAGGTGAATTTCCTAGGGCTACCTTAAGAGGAGTACGATCTGCCTATAAAGAAAAACATAGCTGGGTGTGCCAATCTTTTAGTTTTTTATTAAGTAGCTTTTAGATGATAGTCAATAAATTCTTATTCATGGATTTGGCTAAGCCATTTCCCTAGGGATAATAGTTGGACGAGAACTCGAGGATAATCCCATAGTCAAAGGCCTAACCAACAAACTTAAGAGAAGCAAATGTAGGGCCATTATCACAAACGAGGGAAAATAGGCAACCAAAGGGATTTAAAATAAAACTTTCCAAAAAATTAGTAACTACTTTAGTTGTACATTGTCTACATGCAATTGCTTCAGGCCATCTAGTGCAATAATCATAAGCGGTTAGAATATACATGTGGCCTACAAAGGATGGTTGAATGATGGGACCAATGAAATGAAGCCCCCACTAAGCAAAGAACCTTACCTCAACAACTGGCTATAGTGGGACAACAACGTACCTTTCCATGGTGGTAGCAACTTGATATATGTGACAAGATCTGATGTGATTGTGTGCATCATTGAATAATGTCGGCTAATAGTACCTAGCCTATAGGATTTGATGAGCGGTTGAGGGATCGGATCTATGACTAGTTTCAAATTTATCATGAAATTCTTTCAGCACTTGGGCCACTTCTTCTTTTCCCAAGCACCTGAGATATATTCCTTCATGATTTCTCTTGTATAATATGGATCCTTGTAGCATGTAGCTACTAATTTTTAGTTTTAAAGCCCGTTTTTTTACTCCTTGGAGCCTAGGGAGGAATTGGTTGTTTAATAGATAGTAGATGATGTCCTCATACCATTTGTCGAGAGTAACATCCTCCAATTGATATTGCTGCATTGTAAGCTCGATTCCCATCTCTTTCATTGTATGAGTGAGGGCTTGTCCATGAACCAACTTCATGGGTTGAATCTCCATGTCATATTCTTGTAGTAGTGTGACCCATTTTACATTAATAGGGTCTTGACATCTAGATCTGGGACAATTGTGAAAACCTTGTTCCATAGAACATAATGCATGAACTTCTTAACTCCTTTAACCAAGGCATATGCCTACTTTTCCACATTGTGATAGTGTAATTATGCATCCTTCAATGGGGCACTCATAAATGTGATGGGGTGCTTATTCCCTTCATCATCTTTCTGCATTAACATGTTCACGCACAAGTGATCTGAAGAAAAAGAATAGATGTAGAATGGCTTTAAATAGTCTGGGTTGACCAACACTAGGGCTTCTGTGATGGCCCTCTTGATTTCTTCAAAATCTTATTTGGCCTCCTGCATCCACTCCACTTTGGCATCCTACTTGAGCATAGTGTTCAATGGTTTCACAATTTCTACAAAACTCGTGATAAACTTTCTGACGAAGTTAATTTTCCCAAAAAAGGACTTCATTTCCTTTTTGTTGCCCGAAGGCTAAATTTCCAATATGGCTTGTATGCGCTCTGGATCTATGGAGATCCCCTTCTCTAAAACTTGGCGTCCCAATGGCTTACCTTCAGTCACCCCAAAGATGCATTTCTTTGGGTTTAGTGAGATACCAAACTCTACATTTTTGGAAAACCTCGTGTAAGTAAGACATGTGGTCTCCTCTTTTCTTTGAGAACACAGTGATATCATCCATGTTTATGATGATGCACTCATCGATGAGATCCTTAAACGCTATGTCCATGGCACACTAGAAAGTAGCACTTGCATTAATTAAGCCAAATGACATTCTTTTGTATGCAAACATTCCCCACTTTGTAGTAAATATCTTTTTGTGTCATTCTTCATATTGCACCATCACCTGGTTGTATCTTGAGTAACTGTCAAGAAAGGTCATCATTTGTGAATTGTACAATTTGTAATACCTCATCCAATGAAGGCATCAAATAGTTATCCTTTTTAGAAGCTCTATTTAGGTTCTGGAAGTCCACATATAGTCTAATCTCCCCATTCTTATTTTTGACCTGAACTAGATTCACCACCCATGTGGAGTGCCTGACAGGAAAGATAATTATGCCTGAAAGAAACTTCTACACTTCCTTGAAGATGATAGGTTCCAATAGTGCATTGATTGGGTACTGATGCTTTCGAAAAGGTCTCACATCTAGTTTAAGGGGAATGGTTTGAATGATAATTGATGTATCATACATTTTAAGTTCTTCATACCCCTAGTAAATCACATCATGATAGGTGTGTAAGGCATCAACAATTCCTTTTCTTTCCTCTGGGTACACACTTTTTCAATGAAAACATTTTTAACCTCTTCTGTTGTACCTGTGTTGTGAGCATCACATTGATTGTCTATTGACTCCTTCTTGGCTTGTTGATCTTGGTCTCAGATGTGGTCCAAATAAAATATCCTTTCCAACTGAACCATACCACTTGGTATTGTGTTGGTATTTAAATTGATCACTCCAATATCCAGCTCAACCTTCTCTAGCTTTGCTTCATCAATGATTTTTGATGCAAATATGTCTATACTGGTGATAAAGTTGAGGATGTGTTTTTCATCATTAAAAACTTGGAAGTTGGTTACATTGTTGGGAGCTGAGGGGCTAGAAGTAAGCTCTACAATGAATTTCCTTAAGCCAGTTAAGGAAAAAGGATGGAGGGTACTAGATGCTTAGGCTTGTTACCTAATTTTTCACCCTCGAGCTCAATTAGGCAAGACATCTTTTACAGATGTTCATAAGGGCCAGATGGATGTTTCCATTGAGAGTTACTTCATGCATATGATGAAATTTCATAGGGGATTTAGTTGAGAGGCCCGCTCTATTGGAAAAATGCCTCAATATTCTATGCCCAACCTCCATTAGAGCCAGTTCGGCATGACATCTTCACTGTCTAGCTGACTGGCTGCTTGATCCTGTCCGATTTGAACAGGTCACTGTGAACCAATTTATGTCATGCCGAATAGAGCTATAGAGCCTATTGCTATAACATTGAGGCCTCGACGTGACCTCCTAT
This sequence comes from Sequoia sempervirens, assembly GCA_007258455.2. Lineage (NCBI taxonomy): Eukaryota > Viridiplantae > Streptophyta > Pinopsida > Cupressales > Cupressaceae > Sequoia > Sequoia sempervirens. The sequence continues at coordinate 301,170,358 of VDFB02193867.1, forward strand.
CACATGAATTTCTCTGGCCGATAGGCCATTCAATCGTGAGCTTGGGTGGACTCCTGGCAACCAAGGGCTTCGGTGTAACTTCTGGTGCTTGTTAAAGGGTCCAAGCGAATGGTCGGTGTCTCGTCGACAGGAAAGAGAGCTTGTCATAAAGCAAGCCTTTCAGTATAACAAAGCACACTCAAAGAGACATCCCAGCAATAAGAGAATGTCCCCCCAACTTAAAAATCCTTCAGCTTAACAAATCGTTCGCTGAAATGTCCCAGCGATAAGGTGGGGTTTCGTCGACAGTGCTTTATCAAGAAGTCTCGGTGACCCAGGAGGTCTCATCGACTCGACAAGAGGTCTCAGAAAGATGGAAGGGCTTGATATAGAGTCTCAGCGAATGGAGACGGTCTTGCCAATCGAAAGGAGACCCCACCAAAGCATGAAAGGGCTCGCCAATAGTTAAAGATGTCGCCCGGAGGTCCTGTTGACAACGAGAAGTCCTGGCGACATACAAGGTGTTATCGGCAAGAGTCTCACCGAACAGTGGAGCCTCCAAAATGAAAAGGGTTTGGCCGAAGAGATAGAGTCACACCGAGATGAGATTCTCTCGACATAGGTTGAACCCTTCAACAGAATGTCTTGCCAAAGGATAAAAGTCATGCCGAAGAAATAAAGGAGGCAGCGTCTGCAAAGGAAAGAAAGTTCGTCGGCTATCTTGCTGAATGAAGGGTTTGCCGAAAGAAAAGGAAGTCTACAAGAGGTCTCAGTGAATGGAGGGTGTCTCGGTGACAAAAGTAGATATTGGTATGATAGAAGACTTTGCTAAGAGGTCTTACCGAGTATAGAAAGTCTCCCCGACAATCACTCTTGAAGCGGCAGAAAAGGGAGTCCGCCGAGGGACAAAGCATTCGGGTATGGTCTCAGTGACCTGTTAGAGTCTCACGAATAAGAGGGCCTTGGGTATAGCATTCCAAGTCAGAGAGATGTCTCCCCGACTCATGATGTCTTGCCAATAAGTGGATGACTTGGCGGAGGATGGTTTCTACGGCTTAGGCGGGTGCCTTTGGCACGATGTCCTACCCACATCATGTCATCTCAGCGATAGAAGTGGGTATCGGTACAACATTTGATCCTCGCTATGGTGTCTCCCCGACTCGGTGATCTCTTCGTGAAAGGAAATCAGAGCTCGGTAAGGTAAAATGCATTCGGGGAGACACTCAAAGCCTCTTGCCGAAAGAAATAGAGAGGGCTCGGCATAGGATATTGCCTTCAGCAAAGTGTCTTGCCAAAGGATGAAGGTTACACTGATTGAGCACTTTGGGGTAAGTAAAGGAGCTCGCTAAGAAGTCTTAGCGAGAATGGAATGTTTTGGCAATCATGAGAAGGGTTTGGCAGGAGTCTTCCCGATAATAGGTGTCTTGCCTAAAGAGGGTTTCCACCATCGACATAAGATGTGCCTTCAGCATATGGTCTCGCTGACAACAAGAGGTCTCACTGACAATCGTCAGGGTGAAACAATCTCGGCAAAGGATGCAAGTATCGGCGAGAGGTCTTGCCGAGTTGGTAATGTCTCCCCGACCGAAGAAAAATGAACTTTTGCCGAATGCAGAGAGTCACCCTGATGGGAAGCAGTTTTCCAAAAGGTAGAAGTTGCCAAAAGTTTTAAAGCTCGACATAAGGTCCTACCGAGCTGGTGCAGTCTTGCCAAAGGAAGAGAAGGTCTCAACGACCAAGGAGGAGTCTCGACGAAATGAAGTGAGCTCGGGTAGACAAAAGGAATTCGGAAAAAGGTCTTAGCAACCCGTGGATGTCCTATCAACTCGATATAGGATCTTAGCAAAGAATGCAAGGCTCAGTGGAGCAAAATGCGTTAGGGTGACATTGGCAGACTTTGGCCGATATGGTTTGAAATATCAAGATTGAGGAGACTTTGGGAGGAGGCTCTACACTCAATATGATGTCTTACCGACAAGTGATTGTCTTGGTGACCACTGAGGCAACTTTGGTATGAATTCTAAAGCTCGATAAAGACTCTCATCGATATATCCATGCCGCACCAATAGTTTCAGATGACATAATTGCATTGTCGAGACACTTTTAGTGTCTCGCCAAGATGCGATTCTTTTCAAAAGAGTTTCAACCACTTGCAGAGCCTGCATGGAATATGCTCGACCAACCATGAGGAGCTGAGACGAGCCATGACAGTCTGATTAGAATGAAGGATGTCAACGGAATGAATGTAGCACGTATCTGTTGTGAGCTTAGGGCATTCAAAGTGTTCAACCAAAGTGGTTCGAACAGGACACGATGCCAGGATCAAAATGAATGCGGTGGTTGCAAAAAGATTAGAAGGTTTCTCTAGGTAGTAGCTCTCCACCAACACATACAGCAAGGACACACAGGGTCCTGCATTTATTTTATCCAAAGGATCTGAGGAGATATAGATCTTTCCGGGGCTAGATATTTTGTAAGCCCTAAGGGGCCAACACATTTTGATATATAAGGCTTTTTTTCCTTTTTGTAGATAGTTCGGGTAATGCATCCAGAAGAGTTAGTGATTTTTAGCTATCCTTCCTCAACTGATGTATTTTTTGTAACTCAAATCAGAATCTGGAATGCAATGTAGAGTTTATCTTGGAAGCTAATGTTCATGTTTGTATTGTTCTCATTTATGTATCTTTCTTTTGATTATGCAAGTCTTTAACTGTGTTTTATAAATTCTACACTTATATCTTAGAGCTGTGAAATTAATCTTTCCTTCCTGAGATGTGTATGTAGATCAAACCTGTTAAGATTGATGCATAAGTCTAGAAGAAGTTATGTTGAGCACATAAAACATTTATAGTTAGGTTTCCCAGTGTATGTTCACCCTATTTTCTTTTTAGAATTCCTCATCATTTCAGTGTATCACCTTAAATTTAAATCTTTATTTTATGCATTCCTTCTTCCTTTTTCCCCACAAGAATCAGTAGTTAGGTGACACCAAAGGAAGCTGGCCTTCTCCGGAGGTTCATTTCAACTATAGGTGACCCACAGCCTTGAAATGATCCCATGTTGCTCTAGAAAGCTCAGTTTTTTACAAATTTGCATAGTGTGCATTTCTAGGTGACAACAGTTTCTAGCACGCCTGGTGGGACCGTGAACTAAATTGAGCTACTAGTTTAGTATGGAACCAGTGAATTTCTGACTTTATAGAAGTCTTTTGGCATACTTGGCAACTCCACAAAGAAGAAGAACCCTAGAAATCAGTGCCTTCTACAGTTTCTGGCACGCCCAGTTGGACCATGAACTAAATTGAGCTGCTTGTTTAGTATGCAACCAGTGAATTTCAGACTTTATAGAAGTCCTTTGGCATACTTGGTGACTCCACAAAGAAGAAGAACCCTAGAAATTAGTGCCTTCTACAGTTTATGAGAAAAGTTTAGACTAGAGGCAGTTCAGGTCCATTTGAATATTTGTAGCTGTCACCACCAAGAAGGAAAGGCAGAGTAACAGAAAAAGGAGGAACAACAGTTATTTATTCTAGAAGAACTCAGTCTACTCCTCCATCAGTGGGATCCCATTTTACTATACAAGTAAATCCAATTCAACTACCTCCAATGGCCGCTTCGAGGAATCAACCCTTTGTCGCTTTCAATAGAGGCGGGCCTTTGAATTTGGCACAGCACAACAACATCCCAATGGCAGCCTTAAAGAGTCTGCCAATTTTTACATGGGAAGATCAAACTACTCCAATTGAACACATGAGAGATGTGGCTTCGTTATGCGGAGTCCATCACATAACCCAAGAGGATGTTGCAGTGATATTACTAGCTACTTCACTAAAAGGAAGAGTTGTGCAGTGGTATAGGAGCCTACCAGTTAGTTCAATTGCAACATGGGACGAATTTGGAGACAAGTTGCATAAGCAATTTCAAGACAGATTTGACAACTTATCTTTACTGGAGCAATTGACTATAATCAAGAGGGATTTACAAGAACAGATGAATGATTTCAATTTTAGATTTAAGAGAACTTGGGATAGGATCCCTGCAACGGTGAGGCCACCTCTAGAATATGCATTTTTGTATTTCTTGAGGGCTCTGAAAAGCGACATAGCTGTCATGATACAGTCAATGGGAGGAGTGTCTTTACCAGATGCTTTTGAAATAGCTATCAGAGCTGAAAATAGCTTAATTCAAGCTAGTAAGCTTGCTCCCAGGCCACCAATGCCTATATTTCCAGATATTCATGTAAACATTCCTCTGCAAATACCACCTTTCACACCTCTACCAGTTGTATCAATGCTACCAGCTGGTGTTCCAGCCGTTGATAGGCAAGAAGATGTTGCTTCAAGCTTGTCACAAGAGTTACAAGAGATCAAAAGTCTTTTACATACTTTTGGTAACAAGTTAGTGAACTTGGAAAAGCAACAAACCTATTCCATGCCTTATCAACAGCAAAATTAGGCCTCAAGTCAACCTTTTCAAAGTCAGCAACAAAAATTCCAAGGGAATAGATAGCAATATCAGGGAAATTATTAGGGCCCAAGACAGAGTGTGAATACAAGGCCTTTTCAGGCCTATGCTCCAGCCCCTGTTAGTGCGACCAAGGAGTTGGTTCCTATCCAAAACAACTTAGCAGTAGACTATGAGTGGTGTTACCCTTGTAACCAACCTCATAATCAAGCCACTTGCTCAAATGGACTAATCAATCAGGCACTTATGGTACAAAATGCTTCAATTTTGGAGCAGAGTGCATGCAATGATGCATCTTCACAACACCAGGACCAATTTAGCAATGATACCACCCTGCTTAACTGGCAAGATCAGGAATTCTGTGGGTTGAATGAAGATGGTTCTCCAATTGTAGCTAACACTAGGGCAAAAAAGCGAGCTCTTGAGCTTATTCAAGTGGCTGCTAAAGGAAAGGCAGCGACTGTAGAACCATCCACATCTCAAGTGGCTCCTATTTGGAAAAGAAATCAACAACTTCTAGACAAGGAGCAGTCACACCCGCAAGCTGATCATACTGGTATAAAGGTACATGCTAAAGTAAATCCAATTATACCTTATAATATCTTTGATAGTATGAAAAAAAATGAATGTTACAAAGTCCATGTGGGACTCGTTATCCATTCCAGGTCAAAAGGATATGTTACAGTCAGCCCTGTCAAGTTTGAAAATGTTTGATGAATTTGAGCCCCCAATAGGTCAGGTTAGGGCTGTGTTAACAAATAATCCTCAAGAAAATAATTTGTAGCCTTGCATAGAGACAGAAAAGGGAGTCAAACTACCTCCTTTCTACGTGTTAGTGATTATTGGTGATAAACTATTCCATAACTGTATGGTAGATAGTGGAGCCAGCAGTTCCATTATGCCAAAACAGATTGCTGACAAACTTGGACTAAAATACCATCCTTTAGTGAAGGGAGTGATCCAATTGGATGGTACTTTGGTTAATACTTTGGGTGTTATCAAGAATTTAAATCTCACCCTCCATGCTTGTCCTAAATTTTTAGTTCTCTAAGACATATGTGTCATAGACCTTCCACCTTTCTTTTCCTTGTGCTTATCAAGAGACTTTACAGTCAAGATAGGTGGTTATGTGTCAGCTGATTGGTCACATATGCTATTTAGAACAAGATATGGAACCAAGGTTACCATTAAATCTGAGAGATTGGCTAAAGATCACATTGAGCCATATAACCCAAGTCCCTTTAATGTTGTTCTTTCTGCTGCAAATGCAAATTGTGTTTCTTTTACTAACAATGAGCTGGCTACTGCTCAAGAACTCCAATCAGAAGTTGTTCCTGACGTGTTGTTGCATGAATGGGTAGTTGAGAATGTAATGGACAGTCCTGGGGACCTTGTTCAAGATGTTGGTATGGGCAACTATGTCATTCTTGAGCCTGACATAGATATTCCAAACTTGGAGAAAGATGCAGATCAGTTGTTGCAACCACTAAATGGACTTTGGGAGATGTTCTTCGATGGTTCCAGAAGTAAGAATGGGGCAAGAGGAGGTGCAATGTTAATTTCTCCACAAGGTAACAGGTACTACTCTGCATTCCATTTCGCTTTTGCATGCTCCAATAACACTGTTGAATATGAGGGCCTTGTTCAAGGTCTAGAGTGGGCAAGGAAGAGAGGAATAACCAGCTTGAAAGTCTATGGGGACAACGAATTAATTGTTGATCAAGTAAGGGGTCTGAATGTGGCTAAAAATGACACACTAAAGTCTTATAGAAATAGAGTGTGGAACATGCTTGAGGAATTTGATGCCATTAATTTAGTATCTATTCCAAGAAATTAGAACAAGCATGCTGACAGGCTTGCAACCATTGGAGCATAGTTTGATATTCTAAATGACATCAGAAAAGAGAAAGTGCAGTAGTATGTGAAGGTTGTAGTCAGACCCTCAATTCCTAACAACAATATTCACTGGCAAGTCTTTGACAGTGATGAGCAGATCCTTTCTTTCTTGCTCGAAGAAAATCAGTTCTCCATGGTGAATCAAGCAAAACTCAAGTAGTAGTATGGTGATCAAATCATACAACTAAAGATAAATAAATTACCCAAAGGCCTTGTTACCTTAGAGTCGATTTTCAGTACTGATGATTAGCTTAAAAAGGGAAGAGCTAGCTTGCAAATCAAAGAAGAACACTATGAAGAGTTGGAGATTTTCAAAGGTAAACTTCTTAAGATAGGAAAACTTTGTTCACCTAAAGATAAACAAGCTTTCATTGCTTTATGTCAAGAATTTCATGATGTCCTTGCTTGGGAATAATTGGATTTGAAAGGGTTTGATTCCCATATTGCTCAGCACACCATTGAGTTGGAACCTAATGCCAAGCCGGTAAGACAAAAACAAAGGCCCTTGAATCCTAAGCTTGAACCCTTGATGATTAAAGAGTTGACTAAGCTAGTTGAGGGGGGTATTCTCTTTCCTATTAAACACACTTCGTGGGTTTCTAACCTTGTGTCGGTTAGGAAGAAAAGTGGTGAAATAAGACTTTGCGTAGATTTTAGGGACCTTAACTGATCATCTTTGAAAAACCACTACCCGCTGCTCTCCATGGAACGAATCTTGCAAGAGGTTGTTGGTTCTGAAAGATTTTCCTTATTAGATGGTTTTTAGGGTATAATCAGGTGTTGGTTAAAGAAGATCAGTTCAAAACTGCTTTTACAACTAAGTGGGGTGCCATGGCATACAAAAGAATGCCTTTTTGTTTTTCTAATGCTGGTGCCATGTTTTAGAGGGCCATGGACATGGCATTTCAAAATTTGATCAACAAGATTATACTGATTTACCTAGATGATATTACAGTATATTCCAAGAATGTTGATGAACATGTGTCACATCTTAGGCAAGTTTTTGAAAAATGCAGAGAGTTTGGGATCGCTCTCAATCCAAAGAAGAGTATCTTTGTTGTTCATGAAGGGAAATTATTAGGACACATAGTGTCAAAGCAAGGAATTACTATTGATCCTGAGAGAGTCAAAGCCATACTTGAGTTGCTGCTAAATCACAAGAAGGGTCTACAAATCTTTCTCAGCCAGATCAACTTTCTAAGAAGGTTTATCCCTGATGTTGCGAACCTATTACAACCTTTGATAGCCATGTTAAAGAAGAATGAAATTTTTAGTTGGACAAAAGATGCCAAGAATAGTTTTGAAAAGGTCAAGGAGGCCTTAGCAGCAGCTCCTACGCTGGTAAATCCCAAATTTTCTAAATATTTTTATCTTTATTCTTATGGTAGCACAAGTAACATTTCTGCAATATTGGTCCAAAGAAATGAAGAAAATTTAGAACAACCAATAGCCTTTTTCAGTCAAGGACTGGTTGACTATGAACAAAAATACTCCTTTGTAGAGAGGCATGTTCTTGTTGTGATCAGAAGCCTGAAGAAATTCAATCCTTTGATCTCCCATAATAAAATCCATGTCATGGTGGCACACTCAAGTGTGAAGGATTTTATATTGAATAAAGATCTCAACGAAAAAAGAGCAGGGTGGATCACTAGGGTCATGGAGTACGATGCAGATATTAGGATTACCAAATTGGTTAGAGGTAGAGGTCTCTATGAACAGCTTGCTACGTGGTCAAGCAGCAGAAGTGAACTAGAAAAGGATGTTATCCTTGCTAATACAAATGAGTTTCAGAATGCTCAAGATGATGTACCAATAGGGACAACCAATTGGGTTCAAGATATGATCCAATTTTTACAAACTGGTGAATGCCCATTAGGATTAAATAGAGCTAAAAGGAGATACTTCAGATTGCGGTCCATACCGTATGTGCTAGTAAATAATGTTCTCTTCAAAAAGGATCTAAATGGTGTCCTATTAAGATGCATTCACAGTCACCAAGTTGAGAAGGTACTTCATGAATTTCATGATGGAGCTGCAGGAGGCCACTTTGCTCCTAGAACTACTGCCTAGAAAATCATGAGAGTTGGTTACTACTGGCCCAACTTGTTCAAGGATGCACATTCCTGGTCAAGAAATTGTATCAAATGTGCTCTATTTTCAAGAAAGGAGAAACTGCCTGCTATGCCTCTACATCCAATTCAAGTGGAGCAACCCTTTATGAGATGGGGCATTGATTTCATTAGACCAATAAATCCACCTTCCAGTGCTGGTCACAAGTGGGTACTTACAGCCACTGACTATTTTACAAGGTGGATAGAAGCAGTTGCATTGAAAGAAGCAAAAGAGTCTTCAGTTTTGAGCTTCTATGAAGATATAATCACCAAATTTGGAGTCCCTGACTCTATCATATCTGATAATGCTCTTGCATTCATGGGATTAAGGCTGATTGATTGGGCTGTCAAGAATGGAATTCATTTGAACACCTCCTCAAATTATTATCCTCAGGGTAATGGTTTAGCTGAAAGCACAAATAAGAACCTCATTAGGATCATTAAAAGAACCATAGAGGATAATCAAAGTACCTAGCACAACAGTTTAAAGAATGCACTTTGGGCAGACAGAGTGACCCCTAAGAGGTCTATTGGTAATTCAACATATATGTTGGTCTATACAAAGAGGCAAGATTACCCCTATTTGTGGAACTTCCAGCTCTAGACATCATTCACCAGTTGGAGATGCTTGAGGAGTAGGACCCAATGTCTATAAGGTATGCAGAGCTCATGGAGCTCAAAGAATCAAGGGACCGAGCAATGAAAACTTTGGAGTATCATCAGCTCCAGATAAAGAAGACATTTGAGAAAAGGGCTACAACAAAGTCTTTTAAGGAAGGAGACCTTGTGTTCAAATGGGATGTTCTGAAAAGCAAGCTAGGCCATCACATTAAGTTTGACAATATGTGGACTGGCCCATTTATTATCATAGTCTGTAAGGAGCACAATGCGTATCAACTAGCCACAACAGAAGGTGAAGTGCTTCCTATCCCGGTTAATGGGATACACCTCAAGCCCTATTTCCAATTTTGATAGGTCCATCTATTGTACATATTAGTTTAGGCTTTATGTTTTCCATAAGCATTGTTTTAGCGCAGTAATTTTTTTCTTTTCAGTTTCCCTTGTTTTGTTTTTTTTGGCAACCTATTATGACCCGTGGGTCTCAGGGAGTTGTGCCATGTGCAAGACTATTTTTTTTTTTTTCTGAGCTTTCTAATGAATCCATACCCAATGGACAAGTTGTAGCTACTAGTTCTTCATGTTTAGTAGGCATACATCCAGCAAAGGTCACCAAAAATGTTACCTAATTTTTCACCCTCAGGCTCAATCAGGCAAGACATCTTTTGCAGATGTTCATAAGGGCCAGATGGATGTTTCCATTGTGAGTTACTTCATGCATATGATGAAATTTCATAGGGGATTTAGTTGAGAGGCCTGCTCTGTTTGAAAAATGCCTCAATATTCTATGCCCAACCTCCATTAGAGCCAAGTCAGCATGACATCTTCACTGTCTAGCCGACTGGCTTCTTGATCCTATCCGATTTGAACAGGTCACTGTGACCTAGTTTTTGTCCTGCCGAACGGAGCTACAAAGACTATCGCTATAACATTGAGGCCTCAGCATGACCTCCTATCGCATGAATTTCTCTAGCCAATAGGCCATTCAATCGTGAGCTCGGGGGGACTCATGGCGACTAAGGGCTTTGGGGTAACTTCTGGCGCTCGGTAAAGGGTCCCAGCAAATAGTCAGTGTTTCACCGACAAGAAAGAGAGCTTTCCATAAAGCAAGTCTTTTGGTATAACAAAGCACACTCAGAGAGACATCTCGATGATAAGAGAACGTCCCCCCAACTTAAAAATCCTTCGGCATAACAAAGCGCTTGCCAAAATGTCCCAACGATAAGGTGGGGTCTCGCCGACAGTGCTTTATCAATAAGTCTCGGCGACCTGGGAGGTCTCAGTGACTTGACAAGAAGTCTTGATAAGATGGAAGGGCTCGATATAGAGTCTTGACGAATGGAGATGGTCTTGCTGATCAAAAGGAGGCCCCGCCAAAGCATGAAAGGGCTCGCCAATAGTTAAAGATGTCACCTAGAGGTCCTGCCGACAACGAGAAGTCCTAGCGACATACAAGGTGTTATTGGCAAGAGTCTCACCAAACAGTGGAGCCTCTAAAATGAAAAGGGTTTGGCCGAAGAGATAGAGTCACACCGAGATGAGATGCTCTCGAAATAGGTTGAACCCTTTGGCAGGATGTCTTGCCGAATGAAGGGTTCGCCGAAAGAAAAGGAAGTCTACAAGAGGTCTTGGCGAATAAAGGGTGTTTGGGTGATAAAAGAAGATATTACTATGACAGAAGACTTCGCTAAGAGGTCTTACCAAGTATAGAAAGTCTCCCCGACAATCACTCTTGAAGCGACATCGGCAAAAGAGCGGGCTTCAGAATAAGGTCATACCGAAATGTGAACATTTCAGAGACAAAAAAGGGAGCCCGCCAAGGGACAAAGCGTTTGGGTATGATCTTAGTGACCCGTTAGAGTCTCGTCAATAAGAGGGCCTTCGGTATAGCATTCCAAGTCGGAGAGATGTCTCCCCAACTCATGATGTCTTGCCGATAAGTGGACAACTTGGCAAAGGATGGTTTCTTCAGCTCAGGTGGGTGCCTTCTGCACGGTGTCCTACCGACATCATGTGGTCTCAGCGATAGAAGTGAGTATCGGTACAACATTTGATCCTCACTATGGTGTCTCCCCGACTCGGTGATCTCTTGGTGAAAGGAAAGCGGAGCTCAGTAAGGAAAAATTCATTCAGGGAGACACTAAAAGCCTCTTTCCAAAAGAAATAGAGAGGGCTCAGCATAGGATATTTCCTTTGGCAAAGCGTCTTGTCGAAGGATGAAGGTTACACCGACCGGGCACTTTGGGGTAAGTAAAGGAGCTCGCTAAGAAGTCTTAGCGAGAATGGAATGTCTTGGCGATCACGAGAAGGGTTTGACAGGAGTCTTCCCAATAATAGGTGTCTTGCCTAAAGAGGGTTTCTACCATCAGCATAATATGTTCCTTCAGCATATGGTCTTGGCGACAACAAGAGGTCTCGTTGACAATCGTCAGGGTGAAACAGTCTCGGCAAAGGACGTAGGTATCAGTGAGAGGTCTTTCCGAGTTGGTAATGTCTCCCTGGCCGAAGAAAAATAAACTCTTGCCGAATGCAAAGAGTCACCCCGACAGGAAGTAGTTTGCCAAAAGGTAGAAGTCGCCAAAAGTTTTAAAGCTCAACATAAGGTCCTGTCGAGGCGATGCAGTCTTGCCGAAGGAAGAGAAGGTCTCAGCAACCAAGGAGGAGTCTTGGAAAAACGAAGTGAGCTCAGGCAGAAAAAAGGAATTCGGCAAAAGGTCTTAACGACCTGTGGATGTCCTACCAACTTGATATAGGATCTCAGCAAAGAATGCAAGGCTCGGTGGAGCAAAATGTGTCGGGGTGACATCGGCAGACTCTGGCCGATATGGTTTGAAATATCAAGATCAAGGAGACTTTGGGAGGAGGCTATACACTCGGTATGATGTCTTACCGACGAGCGATTGTCTTGGTGACCACTAAGGAAACTTTGGTATGAGTTATGAAGCTCGATAAAGACTCTCATCAACATATACATGCCACGCCGATAGTTTCATATGACACAATTGCATCGGTGAGACACTTTCAGTGTCTCACTGAGATGCGATTCTTTTCAAAAGAGTTTCAACTGCCTATAGAGCCTACGTGGAATACAGTCGACCAACCATGAGGAGCTAAGACGAGTCGTGGCAGTCTGATCAGAATGAAGGATGTCAACGGAATGAATGCAACACGTATCTATTGTGAGCTTAGGGCATTCAAATCATTCAACCAAAGTGGTTCAAATAGGACACGATGCCAGGATCAAAATGAATGCGGTGGTTGCAGAAAGATCATAAGGTTTCTCTAGGTAGTAGCTCTCCACCAACACATACAGCAAGGACACGTAGGGTCCTACATTTATTTCATCCAAAATATCTGAGGATATATAGATCTTTTCAGGGCTGGATATTTTGTAAGCCCTAAGGGGCTAACACATTTTGATATATAAGGCTTTTTTACCTTTTTGTAGATAGTTCGAGTAATGCATCCAGAAGAGTTAGTGATTTTTAGCTATCCTTCCTCAACTGGTGTATTTTTTGTAACTCAAATCAGAATCTGGAATGCAACGCAGAGTTTACCTTGGAAGCTAGTGTTCATGTTTGTATTATTCTCATTTTTGTATCTTTCTTTTGATTATGCAAGTCTTTAACTGTGTTTTATAAATTCTACACTTATATCTTAGAGCTGTGAAATTAATCTTTCCTTCCTGAGATGTGTATGTAGATCGAACCTGTTAAGATTGATGCATAATTCTAGAAGAAGTTGTGTTGAGCACATAAAACATTTACAGTTAGGTTTCCCAGTGTATGTTCACCCTGTTTTCTTTTCAGAATTCCTCATCATTTTGGTGTATCACCTTAGATTTAAATCTTTATTTTATGCATTCCTTCTTCCTTTTTCCCCACAAGAATCAGTAGTTAGGTGACACCAAAGGAAGACGGCCTTCTCCAGAGGTTCATTTCAACTATAGGTGACCCATAGCCTTGAAATGATCCCATGTTGCTCTAGAAAGCTCAATTTTTTACAACTTTGCATAGGGTGCATTTCTAGGTGACAACAGTGCTAATGCATCAATAGTCTGATTCTTACTACATGGGATTAGCTGAATATTGAATGCATCTATAACTTGTATAAGATCACATACCCTGTGTCTATATTTTGCTAACCTTCTATCATGGCAAGAGTATAATTTCTCACTTGCTTCACAACTAGCTCAGAATCACCAAAGACTTGTAGCATTTTGACTTTCTTTCTTAATGCCATTAGGATTCCATGAACTAATGCTTCATATTATCCTACATTATTAGTGCAATAGAACTGTAACCTATGGGCAGCAAAGAAGTCTTACCCGTAGGACTGATAAGTTTGAGGTTGGTTCCTGCTCCTTGCTTGGATTTGGACCCGTTGAAGTGTAAAATCCAGAACTTAGAGGGGTATTTGAATTTGGGACTAGTTGATCATACTTCCTTTCTTGGTTGTGCATCTACTTGTGTATCCTTGGGTGACTACGTATGTTTGGGTTGGTCTTGATCTTGTTGTCCCTCTTGAGGGTTTTCTTTTGGAGTAACCTGTCCCTTAATATGGTCCATCGCACTTTGGAATAAGCAACATTCAAACTCTAAATGAGCTACATCATGCACCCTACACTAGCTGGGAAACGACAATTCTTTGAAGTCCATCCTAGTTCCTAGGCTAAGTTGTTCTTGCACACATTTTTGCATAAACTCTTGGAAACCGTCCAACAAGCTGAGGCGTCTATCGTCCTAGAGTTCTTCATCACTGAAATCGACCAAAGCTTCTGTGCTATCTAGGAGGGAGGTTAGATTTATAGGAACATCACATAACATGAGGACCTCTTATGCACTTTCTCCATCATCTTGGTAAGAAACAAGACAATAATTTCCCAACTTCATTTCTACAAAAAATACCTCATTTGTGTTGTTATGCTTAGAATCATGTCCTTGGATCTCAATCAATACAGATTTGATTGGGAAATACCTTCTAGGGCAGCCACAAGTGGGAATATTCTAATGCAGCGTAGCCATTTAAGGCTCAAGTGAAATTCCTTCCAAGTATGATGTCGTAGGTGTCTGGGATGTTGGAAAATTGAATATCTATAACTTGTTAGCTCTCAGATCCATTTCAATTTGCATGGGAGTTATGTTCAATTCCCCCACTATGTTTACCTCCATCTTAACCAACTGAGTTACCTTTTGTCAAGAGGGAGTCGAAGTTATTCCCAATGCTTTGCATACTGCCAATGCCATGACATTGGCTAAGGCTCCTATATCAAGCAAATAGTTGTGCAGATTCTTGTTGAATATTTTGATTGTTGTCAAGAAAGGAGGGGTATCCAATTTCCCCTGAAACATCCCTACTAATACATTAGCCTGGGCTACCTGAGCCTTGTGTTTATCATTGTTCTTATCCCTAGTTTGAACTTGATTCTACTCTTTAGTTGGTTTCTTGTTTACTTTCTAATTTGGGGGCTGATCAAGTTTCTTTCTCGAGATTTCCCTAATCACAGGCTCACTATTGGAGGTGTCAAATGAAACTTTCTTTGCAGGTACCTTTGGAGTTGGTTTTGATGGGGAGGTTCAGTTTAGCGACCTAAAGAAAACATTTTTTATAGTGGGTACCCTTAACAATTCAACAGCTGAAAAGCTCACTTTGAATTTCTTTAATTCATCAACCACGTATTCTCTCATTTGTTCAACTTCTAATTTAGAAAATTTTCCTTGGGAGGAGCTAGTGGGCTGATCTTTGATCTGATTTGGCTGCCTATTTCTATTGAAGTATTGAGTAGGCATGTGGGGATAAGTTGGGTTGTTGTTGGTATCAGGATTGTGTGGAGTATTAAAGTTGTTGGGAGTAGAGGTCATAAAAGGACCACCAACCTGCCTATTCCTCAAGTTGTAAGGGGTTGCTCTTTGGTGGAACATGTGGACTTCATCCTCACAGGACTTTTCCTTGTCTACGGGACCATTATCTACTGATTCAATATAGTTGAGATAGGGAACTCTTGTTACTTACCTCTTACACTTCTTCGTCTTTGGTAGCATCCTCCTCAGGTGACTTGGTTTCACTTTGTGGGAAAGGAGCTTGATTGACCACCAGCATCGAGGAATCATATGGAACTAATGGAACAAGATCTCTGTAGCCTGAACCATCAACAACATTCTGGACTTCCACTTGAAAAAATTCTGTGGCAGTTTGGAATTTTAGACAATCTAGCTCAGAATGCTAGTTTTTCTTGTGTATTCGGCACCATCCAGATAAGGAAACCTTAGCCAAATAAACTCTACTTTTGGGCTTGTTGCCACCACCTAGTTGATCAAGAGGTGTAGGAATGCCTCTATTGTTCAGCCTAGTATTCCACATTCAATTTTTCCTTTGTAAAGGCCTTTCAAAGCTCTGCCCTAAATTCTGCCCTCTCATAATTTTTTTCTGAAAGATGTACCTTAATCATGGTTGTCTTGATTGAGGTTGGCTTGAATGTTCCTTTGAGAGGATTGCAAATAGTTGTTTTGATTCCTTAGATGGGTCGTCTATGTAGACAACTTCTTCACTAACTTGGTCAATTCATCGATTTGATCCTTCTATGCATTATTTTTCTATTGAACTGAATTCTAAAAGAATACGGGTTGTGTCACAAGTT
The DNA here is from genome assembly GCA_007258455.2 of Sequoia sempervirens. Classification (NCBI taxonomy): domain Eukaryota; kingdom Viridiplantae; phylum Streptophyta; class Pinopsida; order Cupressales; family Cupressaceae; genus Sequoia; species Sequoia sempervirens. Next base: position 301,186,062 of record VDFB02193867.1, read on the forward strand.
GATTTTGTTGAGTAGGTGGGAATTTTGAATTTTGCAGATATGCAAGCATTTGGGGCTATTGGGAGTAAGCCTGCTATTGCAGAGTACAAGTAATGAGGCACTGAAGGCACTTGATTCGATGGCTGCCCCGAATGTGGTACTATTGGTAGCTGATGGACTTGGATCAACATAGGTGTTTGATGAGTCAAGGTATGAGTAAGTCCTTGGATTTGCATTGGGTTAGTGGCTGGCCCCAAGGATGGAAACAAACCTACAATAGCCTGCCCCAAGTCTGTGCTTGCTATGATTGCTTCTATGTATGCATCTATCAACCTGACAGGCAGTAGGTGCATCCTTTTAACTAAAGTAGATGTAATATTATGCAAGGAAGCGTAGTACACCAGTCTAGCAGAGACATCATCAACCACATAAGGTGGTTGTAACTTCATGAAACCTCTATGAAACTAGTTGTTGAATGAGATAATTAGCTCATTGACTTCTCTCCTGACAGACATGAATTGCTGAAATAATTCTATGAGGCTAACAAGAAGTTTGAACTTCTACAAAGAGGTGTTCTTCATTTGATCCCAAGAAGTAATAGATCTAGTTGGCAGATTGATTACTAATAGAAATCCTAATCCCCCAATGAGTAAGGGAAGATCCTACAAGCCACGTCTTCATGTTCAATCTACATATACTTCAATGTGTGAACACCAAACCTACATAGACTAACAAAAGATCAAAAAAACAATGTCAAACATGTTAGTAACACAAATATAATGCTTCCTATGAGATTCTTCAACTAATTTAAGAGAACACACGAAATAAACAAGAAATTAACACAATGAAGCATGTAATCTAACTTAAACCAACAAAACCTTAATCCCATAGGGGGAGTGGTGCTCCTTTTATGTGGAAACAAGCCCTTTCTCAATCCCTTGATAAGCTTGATAAAGTTGAAGATGATCCAAAGATGAAATTGACTATAATCTAGCTAAGAAACTTGAAAATGATGGAAAACTAAGAACCCAAATGACTATAATGGAAATGCATGAAGTTGTGGATCCATATTATGAAAATGATGCCTCTATTTATAGAAACCAAGGGTTGAAGAATGGAGGAATTTGGTGAATGTGGGATAAATTGAGAGCCAATGAGAATGTGCCAAGCATCATAATTCTATTGGATGAGGGTGGAGCACATTTTGGAAAATCTGTGAGTGGAGGAGATTGGAAGAGAAGTAAATTTTGTTGGTTGAGAATTTGAAATTGGTGTAAGATGAATTGAATGAGATTTGAGAGGATGTATGAGGATTTGAAAGGTTGTAAGAGAATTTATTGCAAATGTAAGACGATGTGATAGATTTTTGAAAACCTTTGGAGGGAAATTGTATAAGAGATGGTTGAGAGGAATATTCCTAAAAATATGCCTTTGTGAGGATAATTGAGGTAATTAGATAACTAGAATAAATTGATTTTATGTGCAACTTGGTTAATTGACCATGGTTGATTTAACTCTTGAGGAGTTAAAAGTTGGAGGAATTGATAATGATGATTAGAAAGTTGATTTAGGATTAATTAATTAGAGTGAATTAAGAGATGTGACATTTGATTCGATTGATTTTTAATCAAATGAGAGGATTAAGAGAGGATTTAATAAAAATAATTTGATTTAATTAAATATGATGAATAATTAGTTAGAAGAAGGGTAAATTAATCCAATAAATTTAATTATTAAATAATGTTGATTATTCAATTAATTGATTAATTTGAAGTGATTTCAGAAGAAATGGTGTTAGTTGATCAAAATCAGATATCCAGTATCACTCAGGACTTTTTCAGTGTCCACATTTTGCCCCTTTTTGAAGTGAAGCACTTGCTGCATCGGTTCAATGAATAATACTGCCATGATCAAAATTCAAAATTTTCCTAATTTTTTGAATTCCCCACTATTGTCCTAGTGGAATAATTATGCTACCATATTTCCCCCTCGAGAGATCTGGTGAAAATTCCAAAATTAGGTCAAGCTCACGAAAAAGATTCAACGATGATTTAGGAGCAGAAAACAACCCATGGGATGTGAAATTATGTTTAGGGTGATGAAAACATATCAAAATAGGCTTTGTTTAGGAAAAAAAATTAAATGGGTTAAAAAACCCTACAAAAATGCATGAAAGGGGTTAAGAGGATCATTTTCAAATCATTTGCTCACTTTCCTTTTAGAAATTCTACCACTTTTGCTGTGAAGTGCTGATGGAATGGATGCTTGCATGCTTCCTAGGAATCAAATAGATTGAGTTTGAGAGTTTCAAAGGCCTCAGGACGTAGGACCCTCAGTACACTTTTCAAAACTTTTCTCATTTTTTGCGTTTTTCAAGCATTTATTAAGGTACATTTAGGTCAGCCAAAAGTGGCTCTCTAGGGCATCGCAATTGTTATGGGTAGTGTCGCTTTTGCAGAGCGGGCCCTCATTTTCTATTAAGCATCGTAGGACACTCTAGGGTTTCAGAGCCATGCAAAAATTCCAACTAACCTTTGTGATATAGCATCACATGAATCTAAGAGGTTCTAGCATTGTGCAGGAATGCCAACTCACCTCTACAGTATAGCACCGAATTTGATTTTAGCACTACATTTGAAAAAATGCAGAGCATCGCTTTTGAAAATGTCATGCCACTTTTGAAATACAACCTCACTTTTTCTTTTGAATTATTTTTTAATTTTTTCGACAAGTTTCCTTTGCAAAATTTTTTTTACGTTGTGCACATTTTGGTTGCAAGAGGTCCTGCCAGTGCTCCATTCAAAGGAGCACAAGAGCCGGTTCTTGCGCAAAGTGAGACATTTATTAGATCGGGCCCTATTTTTCCTTGGAGTGATCAGATTTGGTCACATTGCATAGATGCCAAAGGTGTGGACGCACCTCGCGATGATGACAACCCTGGTCGAGAGATGGCGGAGTGAGACTTGTTCATTCCATCTACCGATTGGTGAGGCCACTATCACCTTGGAGGACATATGGCAGATCTTGCGGATCCTGATTCATGGTGAGCGCATCATCTATGACATTGAGGTTAGTGGTGATGTAATTTTTTCTTTGTTTGGCATTGACTCATATAAGGTGGACATCGACCAGATAGACCTCCGCCACTATGAGGGGATTGCCCCTAATCTAGCATTATTCGTTGGCATACTGATCTTGGGAATCCTTATTCCTAATCGACGAGCTTGAGGATGCAGCATTGGCTGGGGGATCATTTGGTGCTGGATGATGGAGGAGATGACTATCTACACCTAGGAACCAGTCGTCCTAGCCTCCTTGTGTCATGATATGCACCAGGTCATCTACAGTGGGGCCCATAGCATTGGAGTGGGTGTCACCCTTCATGTGTTGGCCTACAAGCACATTTTCATTATGAGGCTCTAAATTGTAGATGTTCAAACTAACCGTGATGATCCTACAGTGTAAAAATATAGGAGGATGAATACCCTCCACTTTATAGGTATCATAGGAATCATGCACTCGAGGCGGGTTTTGGATGAGATGATAGTTTTCACTTGGAGACCTTCGCTCCATTTTTCGAGATGGCACAATTATGATGATCATATTTTTTACTATTGGTAGTCCCAATACATGCAGAGATGAGAGCATTACATGGTTGAGTGATACCTCCCTGATATGGTTACTTGCCAGTTTGAGGAGGTGCAGGATGCACCTGACGACACACAGAGAGCCATCTTCTCCTGCCAATCCAAAGAGGCAGCATGGGGAAAGAGGATCCCACCCCAATAGGTGATTGATGATTTCAAGCAACTGGTTATGGTGCCATGGGTGTACTTTGATGGTCCTACAGATGTGTATTGGCATGCCCATGCCCCTGTTCAAGTGACTTTACTAGTAGTGTCGGTCATAGGGAGAGGATAGGTCCCGTAGAAACCAGGACAGGATGGGCAAGACGGGCAAGATGGGGGTGCATGACATCATGGGAATGATGGAAAGGTTCCGCCATTAGTGCCACCTATTGGATAAAGGCCACCAATCCAGCCACATATGCCACTGCCATGACCACCACTAGGTCCTAATCCTAGGGATGGTCAGATAGTAGTGTTGTAGGCATAGGTTTAGGTTCTTATAGAGCAGCTTTAGTAGGTGCAGACCCAGATACAAATTTTGGTCCAAGAGAGGGACTAGGCTTAGTAGGAGGTGGCGTAGGAGCACCAAATGAGAAAATATTTTTATATGGCTCTCACACTCAAGACAGGACGATGACAACAATTAGAGGCTACAACTCAATAGATTCAGGGGTAGTCTATGGTTCCAGCAGAGATGTATGGTCGTGCGATGCAAGAGGCCTCGTATTAGAAGGTCGTGTACTATAGAGTTATGGTACAAGAGTAGTGGGAGCCAAATTTCTCCCATCTCAATCAGATAGCTCCTACCCAGACCCCTCATGCAGTCACATTAGGGAGACCCACAGGGTCTCATCATTAGAGTCGAGGTAGTCACCACGAAGGTTGACAGAGCCAGGGAAACTCAGGATACTAATAGTACATAGGGACATTATTTTGTACAGCCTGATTATGATGTGTATACATTCATTGGATGAGTTTTGTGACTAGCCTCTTGTATATTTGATACTATATATCTGATTCTAATGTATCATGACATTCAACGTTTTTGTTATATACATGAGATGACTTGTGATGCATTTATGTGATGTGATGTTTATTTTATCTTATGTGATGTGTATATATATATGGATGGATGGATGCATGTAATGTTTATTTTATGATGGATCCATGTGGATGCACTATTATGATGGATGCATAATGTATTTATGGGTGATGTATGCAATGCAATGATAGGTTCTTTTTTTTTTAGTATCTTTTCTATGTACAATATGATGATGCAATATGTATGTATGCATGATGCAAAATGTGATGTTTTTAATGATGCTTATGTAGTGGATGATAATGCAAATGTGATGTAATCCTTGTCTTCCTTTTTTAGTACCTTTTTTCATATGCGATGTATGTATGGATGATGCAACATGTGATGATGCCTATATGATTATGTAAATGTATGTTTTATGCAAATGTATGGTTCATGAGATTCTTATAATAACCAATCTATATTATGATTAATAAAAATGCAATGTGTATGAGAAGATTGATGTTTCCTATTATGTATGTTTTATGTAGTGGATGATAATGCAAATGTGATGTAATCCTTGTCTTCCTTTTTTAGTACCTTTTTTCATATGTGATGTATGTATGGATGATGCAACATGTGATGATGCCTATATGATTATGTAAATGTATGTTTTATGCAAATGTATGGTTCATGAGATTCTTATAATAACCAATCTATATTATGATTAATAAAAATGCAATGTGTATGAGATGATTGATGTTTCCTATTATGTATGATATGAATGATATGCTATATGCTGAAATTTTGTGGATGCAGGATGGATGCATATGTGGATGTGAATGTCATGATACATTGTTAGTATTAGTATTTGGAAAAGATAGAAGAAAGAGAAATCAACCCTTGACTTCAAGATAATGATAATGAACATGATGATAATAATGATGATTGCTTATCAAAGACTGGGGATATAAAGAGCTTACTTACCTTATTTTTTATAACACATATAGATACGATGCATGAAGGTATAAAGAACTAGGATGACATTGTACCTAGTGTGATGGACTTTGAATTGACAATCAGATAGGAGTATCCTTGCTCATACCTGGCATACAAAACCCTATTTAGGATGTAGTTTAGATATTTCAAAACATCTCAAACCAAAACATAGAAAGGAAAAACCTTCCCATGTGGTCAAAAAAATATTCAAAACACCCTCCCTACAGACCAAAAAAAGTAAGCACAACCAAGGTTATATTACAAGAATATCCAATAAGCACAACAAATAAAAATATAATGATGAGTTCCCCATTCCTTTCTCTCTAAATAGTTTTTTGTACACATCATCGAGAGGTCATTGGAATGAGCACAATAAGATAAATCAAAAGAAAAGATCGAGTAAAAAAACAAGCTAATGTTCTTTGTACTTCTATCCAAGACCAAACTACGGTGATGCCTGATGTTGATGTCCATTGTAGGAAGGATGCATCCTAGGACATGATGTTATCAAATGGTTTTTGGATTAACTGGATGATGGGTTATTACTACCAAGATTTGACCAACTTGTTTACTTACTAATATAGACTTGAGACCTTGACATTTGAGTTTTCACTTTCAATCTACTAGACTTGTTTCTGATTGTCTCACCAAACTTTGAAGATGACGATCATTTATTATGAGCGGATGTTTATTCCAGGTGATCATGAAATAGAGCGGATGGATTTTTTTCAAATATTTGGATGTTTTTGATGTTATGAAATGTTTTGAGGTTGTTTTTGGTATTTTCAAGATTTTTTAAAAATGTTTTGATTTTCAAAATTTCCAATGTTTTGGTGTTTTCTAAGATTTTACCAAGAACCTAACCTAAAGTCCTATCCTAGGGGCCTTAAGGGCTGATCAAAGATTAGCCTTGCCTACATTATACACGTAGAGACCATGTAGTTCGACTGACATAGACTTTTTTATTGATGAAGCATGAACAAATGGATTGCCATTTTATTATGACAAACTCCTAAAGGATTGACCTAGGGCATCTCAGGGGCACATCAATGATGGCCTTGCCTATGTTTAGAGCTTAGAAACCCATAGTTTGACATGATGACTCTATTTTTTGACCTTTTTTGACTTTTGACTTGTTTTTGGGATTTTTCTATGCTTTGAATGTTTTTGGATTTTTATATTTTAAGGACGATTTCAAGAGTATACACAAACCTAATCCAAATAAGGACATTCCCCTAGCATGATGAGATATACTACTTCGATATAGGAAAGACAAGCTGACCTTAGGGATGGTGCCAAGTAGTACTAGGAGGGAACATGATACAAACACAAGATCAAGCTATGATGTGGACACTGATGGGTAATGGAAGGATACATGAAACGGTGACAAATGAATGATGCAGAACAAACCAAAGAATCCATGGTGGATGGAAAGTGCTTTATTTAGACAAGGCACCTATTTTCTAGGTTTTCACCAAGGTACTTTCCCAAAGTGCCACTGAAGTGGTTTTCACTAGAGGACAATTTTTTTCTTTACTGTTTTTAATCCTTTTTCTAATTTTTTTTGGATTTTACATATTTTTTGATTTTTTTTTTATATTTTCTAGATTTATACCTTGCAAGCTCAAGCATAATTTTTTTTGAAATGATAGCTATTGAGAGGCTCCTATAAAGGCTCACCTTCAGGTTTTGATAGCTAATATGCTCCTAATTTGTAGCTTGCTATGATGATGAAGGGTCCCAACCAATTGGGTTCAAACTTTCCCTTGTTTTTTGGATTTGGTACATTTTTTTATTCTCCTTCAATAAAAGCTCTCCAACTTGAAAGGTATGACTCTTGATCTTCTTGTTGTAGCTTCTTCTGATGTGGTTTTGATACACCTATAGATGGTTTAGGGCATCCATGCGCCACTCATCTAGTAGTTCTAGCTCATTCAATTGTGACACCTAATAGTCTTCATTTGTAATGAGATTCTACAATGATATTCTTAAGGATAGGAGCTTGATCTCAATGGTAAGGATGGCTTCTGATCCATAGACTAAAGAGAATGGGTTTGCGCCTATAGGCATGCAGATACTCGTTTGGTAGGCCCATAAGGTAGGATTTAGCTATAAGTGCCAGTCACAACCAACTTCATTGACTATTTTCTTTAGGATTTTCAATATGGTTTTATTAGAAGCCTCAACTTGGTTGTTTCCCTGGGGGTAGTATGGAGTAGAGAAGCGATGTTGGATATTGAATTTTTGGCATAGTTCTTGGACATCCTAGTTTTTGAAAGGTGTCTTATTATCTAAGATAAGGGCTTGTGGGACACCGTAGCGATAGATGATGTAGTTCATGATGAACTTGGATATCTACTTCTCTATGATGTAGGTCATTGGGATGGCCTCTACCCACTTTGTGAAGTACTCAGTGGTGGTGATAATGAACTTGTGTCCATTGGATGAAGTGGGTGTGATTTTACTGATGAGATCGAGCCCCCATTATGAAAAGGGCCAAGGTGTTATGGATGAGGTCCCCATGTTGTTGATAGTGAAAACATTTTTGGACATAGTCGTGAGCTTCCTTCTCCATCATAGAACAATAGTACCCAGTCCTCAATAGTTTCTTAGCGAAGTTCATGCCACTTGAATGTGATCCAAAAATTACATCATGTACCTTAGTTAAAGCAGTCAAAGCTACATCAGGGTTAAGGCATCCCAACAAGGTTCCTTCGATACTCCTATGGTATAGGGTGTCTCCTAAGATAACAAAGTGAGATGAATTCTTGACAAATGTTCTTTTAAGGTTTGGGGTGATATCAATGAGGACTCCTATTTTCAAGTAGGTGTAAATGTCCTAATACCAAGGTTCACTAGGACCAATGATTTCACACATGAATTCAAACTCTGGTACCTCGAAAATTGTTACGAGAAGTTTCTCTACTAGGAATTCATGCTTGGGGACATTGTGTGGGATATCCAGTAGTGATCCAATTGTTTCCATAGCATCCATTGCTTTGTTATTTTCTCTTGGTATTTGTTCAAAGGCGATGTCAATGAAGAATTATTTGAGGCTTTCCACCAGTTTCTTGTATGGAGTGAATTTTTCATCTTTCGTTTGGTATTCATCATTGAATTGGTTGATGATAAGTTGCTAGTCTCCATAGACCTTGAGTGCCATGATTAATGAGCCTAGTTTTTGGTCAAATTTTGGATAGAATTTATATTCCATTTGCTGGCAGTGTCATGAACTTTAGTAGTTAAGTGTTAATATTTGCATAATGTTTCCCTCAAACCATTGACATTGTGTTTAACTCTATCTCTGTGAATTTTTAATGACATTGGCATATTATGTGCATTATGTATATTGATTTTGCGTATGGTTGATGAATGTTCTTTAAGGTGATTATAGATGTACAATTATTATGCATACTGAAATCACTATGTAGGACACAATTTGTGGACGCTAAGTTGAGAAAGGAAACTGTCAGATGATCATGCAGGGGAATCATTCAAAGGAGTCAACTGAAGGACAGTAGTAGCAGATTCCCTAGGACAGTCAATTGTAACTACCTTGTATTTATGGCATTGATCAATTGTGGTTGTTACTGCAGTGCTGAGTCCACGTTTGGGCATGCATGTCTAACTGGATTCCCTATAGACGTAACTGCTCTACCACTCTTTTCCTCACTTTCCCTAAATGACGTCCTCTCAGTTAGTGGGAGTTGACCACCCTGTTTACTTGGTAGAATAAATAAGAATTTGAATCTCCTTCTTGGGGGTTATTAGTTCTTGATTGTTGTTGGTAAATGATATTGATAATGTATCAAGCATTCTCCACTTCTCAATACATCCATGATGTTACTCTTTTTATACATTTTCCAATGAATGAGAGATAGTCTAAGTTTAAGTATTTGAGTTTGTATTAGTCTTAGTGGATACTCATCCAAGGGGATCCAATTTGTGAGTAATCCATTCTTTAGAGTAATTAGTTTAATTATTATTTCATGTTATGTACTTAGTTAGAAATATGGCATTGACTATTCCTATAGCCACTAGAAGTCCATTCTGTGTCTGTTCCTACAGCCAAAGTAGACAGAGTAGTTCATGTTTTTTGCCCAGATCTTATTCCTATTATGCATTTTCAGTTCAACATAGTTCTTGGTTGATGTTCAAAATTTGCTTTATTTCCTTTTCAAGCAATTTACTTCTCGTATTGTGTGTTTCTTAGCTATAGATTAGAAATGGCTACTTAAGAGTTCCTAGTGTACATATTGTGTTGTTCCATTTCAAGTTCACATCCCTGGGTTGACAATTTAAATGCACCTTCATGATGATTAAAATAACTATTCAGGTTAGATGTCCAATATCTAAATCATGGTTGTAAAGGCTGAGTTATCAAATCATTATAGGAGGCCAACATTTTTGGTGCCATTTCTAGGGATGGTGTCAAGCTAGGAAGTCCTTTAGAGGTATTGATATTTTCTCTACGATAGCACTTCTCTTGAGTTGTTCTTAGAATACCCCTTGTTTAGAAAAGTAATGATCTACCATTCTTTTGCTCATTCTTTATGTGAGTTAGCTGATGTTGAGTTGATACTATATGTATAGAAGAATGATCCTGATCCATTTCAACTGATCCATTTCAACTAGTTGAGCCTCCAAATTTTCCTAGAAATGAAGAAGAAAGATGAACCATTTCCCTTTGCTGATGCATATCCTGATTTGACTAAGTTTTGAAGCCTCCACTAAAGGTCAAAACCAGATTGATAAACTCTTTTCCTTGGGAATCCATCAAGAAGACATGGGTGATACCCTCTTTTTCGAGTTTGACATATTCTGTCAAAGTCATGACTGTAGCACTGATGCTCCTAGGCTTGAGTTATTTCCTACCACATTAAAAGAAGATGTACTAGGATGGTTTATGAGTCTAGGTAGAGATGCCATGGAAACTTGGGAGGACATGAAGACAAAGCTCCTTGGAAAATACAAGTAATATTGTAGGGGCAGTGATACGGGAGGAGTTGATGTCTTTAGGATGCAACAAAAGGAAGATGAGAGCTTGGAAGATTATATTTCAAGGTTTTTGTTTTGCTTGCAGAAATCTCCACACCATACACTCAATGAAGAATCACAAAAGTTTATTTTCCTGAGAAGAATCAATGAGATTTGCATCAATGCTTTGGACCTGATGGCAGGAGGAGATATCACTCAAGTTCCTTTGGAAGATATTACAAACAATTTAGCTACTCAGTTGGATACACTTCAGGCCAAAGATAAACATAAGGAGGCAGAGGCAATGTTGAAAAAATACTACCCTCATTGTAGACAAAAGAAGAAGGACTGCAGATGCAAGATGGTAGCTAACATTGATAGAAAAGTTCCACCTGATTTCAAACCAATTCAGACTGAGGAAGATCAAGTCTACTTTGTTTCACAAAGGAAGCCCTGGGTTCCAAGACAAGGTATGCTACCAGATCCACTATCCTTTTTTGGGTCAAACCAAACAACTAGTTGCATGTAGCCATCTTCTCAATCCTAATAGCTTGATATAATTCCTCCACCTACTAATTCAAGCTCCAATGCACCCAAACCTACTCAACTACCAGCTCAGCCCACACCCTACCCAAATAACACACCACAATAGAAGCCAGTATACTTTGCTGATTCAAATCAATTCCCTACATATGTTGTGAGTATAAGTGACATTCAATTGCATTCAAGAACTAATTTACCAACTCCTTCCACACCCACCATCACTGAGTTACCTATGGAAGAGGAAAAGGATCCTCTAAATGACCGCATTCAGTCAATGTACCTAAAAACCTTGAACCAATTCCAGCCAGGAAGACTACACAAGAGCCATTATTTCCTTAGGGATTGAAAGTTTCCAAGCAGAAGGAAGACAAGGAAGATACAAATTTTGACACCATGGATCAACTAAAGCATATATGTGTTCAGATACCCCTATTTCAAGCCATAAAGGATGTTCCAATCTATGACAAAGCTATCAAGGAAGCTTGTCTTAAGAAGCCAGGCAGGAAGATGAAAGACCCAACTAAAGTTCATGTGGTGGGCTAGCTCATTGATATCATATTGGGAAAAGACACTATTCCCAAGTATAATGACCTAAGAAGCCCTGTGGAAGCAGTTGTTATCAACGAGATCCAAGTAAAAAATGCCCTGATTGATTTGGGGGCAACAATTAATGCGATGACTAGGGACATCCTACAACAACTAAATATTGCAAGTATTAGATCTACTCCTACTATCTTGCAACTTGTTGATAGTTCTACTATGAAGCCTAATGGTATAATAGAAGACCTTGTGGTAATTCTAAACTCTTGGGAGTATCCACCATATTTCATGACCCTCTCTCCTAAGGCCACCCTAGAAGGATATCCTATCATTCTTGGAAGGCCATGGTTTGCAACAAAAAACACTTATATTGGGTGTCAGTTAGGTGACGTGACTATTTTTGATGGCAGGAATACTAAGAAGCTTGTTTTTTATCTTCCTACTCAGTCGACCCATAATGAAGAGGATTATGTATGACCACAAGTTGGTGAAGAGGTTGAGGAAGTTAACTTAGTGGCACAACTCATGATGTTAGATAGAATCCCTTTCTTGTAGTTTCAAGATGAAGATGAAGTGTTATCTAGTATAATTCAAAACCATTATGAAGTGGAGGAAGCATTATCTTCTACTTCGGTCAGAACACTTCTGCATGTTCTTCCTACAACCACTATTCCTACAGATGTTCTTCTTGCAGATGTTCTTCTTGCAAATGTTGTTCCTACAATAGAAGACTTACTGAAGTCTCATCAGCATGTATTTGCATGGGACTATCATGATATGAAGGGACTAGATCCTAAGCTCTACACTCATAGGATCTACATTGGAGATGATTGTCAACTCAATGAGAAATCAACCCTACATTGAGAGAAATTGTTAAAAAAAATAAAAAAATTGGTAGATGATGGATTTATCTATCCCATTTCAGATAGTCAGTGGGTGCCTACATTAGTAATCATGCCAAAGAAGAAAGGCAAGTGGTGAGTTTGTGTTGATTATAGAAAACTTAATGCTGCAACTAAGAAAGACCATTTCTCCTTGCCATTTATAGATCAAGTTTTGGACTCACTTGTAGGAAAAAAATACTTTTCTTTCTTAGATGGATCCAGTGGCTACAACCAAATTCCAATTGCACCTGAGGACTAGGAGAAGACAACCTTCACCTGCTTGTGGAAAGCGTATGCTTATTCAGTACTTCCATTTAGCCTATGAAATGCACCTACAACTTCCCAAAGAGTAGTCATTAGCATATTTTTAGACATCTCCCTTAACTGCATGGAAATCTATATGGATGACTTTACTACCTATGGTGTTGATTTTAATGAAGCACTGGAGAATCTCAAGAAGGTCCTATAGAGATGTGAAGACCAAAACCTATCCTTGAATAGTGAAAAGTGCTTCATGATGATGCAGGAAGGTGTAGTTCTTGGCCACTACATTTCTCACAAAGGAATCCAAGTCGACCCTCCAAAAACTGAGGAAAATCTCCTACAACAATTCACCCAATGTTCAGAAAATGAGCTTCTTGTAGCTGAAAGTGGTGGACCTAGTATCCCACCTTTCCACTAAATTAAGGTATGTACTTTTCATAATAAAGATTTCCACTCTAGTGGAAATCCATTTCTTCACACATCTGCCCATCTGTCCATCTATATCACCTTTCTCTCTCTTCCATCATTTCATTCCACCTCACTTTACTTTGCATCACTTTCATTAATTGCTCAATTATTTCTAAAAAAGGTGAAACGGTATTGTCTCTCCACAATCTTTGCAACACATCCTTCGCACGCTCAAGTATGTACGTGGTAATGCTCATCTCTTAATTACCTTTTAAATGCATTTATTTAATCATGGCATGTTACTATAGGTGATTGCATAATATGTCATTACTTCTTGTCAAATCATCACTCCCTTCTCACATGTGTGGATACATGTCCAAATTTAGGTTGGGGGGGAATAAAAAAATGCAAATATAATGCTCATGTGCCAAATCATAATTTGGCTACGTTAGAAAATTTAAATAAGCTGATTTGAAAATATGGTTCGCATGTGTGAGGTGATGTTAACTGAGTTTCCAATTCTTTCCATTATCACTCTCATTTATCACCCCTTTTCTCGCCTTAATTTCCCTATCATAATCTTGAGTTATAAGTAGTAAATGGTAAAAATAGAGACAAAGAAGGAAATTTAGTCAACACTAGTAGTGTAAATTTAGCAAAAAGGTGTTGGCTTTCAGAACAAAAATTGTAGAGGAAGGAAACTTTGTTGAGTGACAGTGATTTCAGACAATGGGAGGTGGCTTAATTCAGAATGAGCCCTCAGTTCATGATGTTTTACTGTAAGATGCACAATGCCTAGCAAAATTTCAACATTGTGGATGGTTTGATTATTTCATGAAGCTAGATGATTTTGACAAAGGAATTGCACTCGAATTCACTCAAATGTTCTCTGAAGGGAAAGCCATAGTAAAAGGGTTCGAAGTTGTGGCAACTAAGGAGAGAATTGCAAAAAATTTAGGGTTACCTACTGATGGTGAGCATTACCCTGCCTCTAGGGATGCTAGGTCAGCTAGAGTAGAATCTATAATATATGGTGACCCACCAATTAGCATAGACAAGTAGGGTGCAAAAAGAATGTCTCTACCTGAACCATGGAAGCATGAAGTTTTCTACATTATAAGGTATATCACCTATGAGGTACGTTTTTCAAACCTGCATTCAGTACATTTCAAGCTCTTGAGCCACATGGGGCACAGAAGGAGGATAAACATGCCCAATGTTCTATACAATCTTCTCTCCATCATGGCAATTGAAACACAAAAAGGTAGGGACAGCTCTATCTCCCACCATTGCTTGATAAATTTTTTGGTTAAGAAATCTTTGCATATTGTATCTGAGATGTCCTAGGAAGAATTTTTAAATATTGATCAATTTAGACCTAAGGAACTGCAACCTAGGGTTTTACCCCAACCCCGTAGGGTTAGCAGAAGATTAGGCATAGTTGAAGCCACTCCTAGTGCTTCAACTTCTACTAGTTCTAGTATGAATCCTCCTACAACAGTAGAAGAATCCATAAACATTAGTTCCTCTTAAACAAAACATTCAAAAAAAGCAAGCTCTTCATATGATTCTGATGATGATTTCCCCCTACAAACCCTAATAAGAACCAGGGCATAGAGGAAAGAGGCTAAAATAAGAAAAGAAAAATAAAAATCCCAAACACAACCTATAGTGAAAGAGATGTCGAGTGCTAAGAAGAGAAAGGTTGACCCTATTCATCCTGCAACCAAAGGAAAACATAAGAGCACCCTTAGGAAGTCAAGACTGATTGGGCCAAATTTTTATATGCCTTCACAGGAAAGCCTTGGGCATGGTGAGACATCACATGGGGACATTGAAGCTCCAATGGAACAAGAGCATGCTAAATAAAAAGAGGAGGATATATTTGAAAGAGCAACAAACATAACACTGGAAAACCTTGCTAATATCATAGAAGAATTTGAGGATGAGCAAGGGTTCCTATAGCAAAACCAAGAACTAGAATAGGAGTTCCTACAGCCACAACAAGAAGCACAGTAAGAGCCAGAGCAAAACTAGGAATAGGAACAAGAAGTCTTGAAGCAAAGGGGGGGTGAAGAAAGAGTACCCCTATAGCCAAAGACAACTAGACATTCTGAGTTCATGCAAATAGTACCATATGCAGAGCAACCATCAACAAAAACACTAGTAGGAATTCATAACCCTCCTAATTTTACGGTTCATGCAACAATTTTAAATTTATGGAAAGAAATAGAAAGGAGGGAAGAAGAATGGAAATAGGAGAGGAAGAGACTGAAAAAGGAAATCCAAAGAGAGGGATGAGGTTATTGAGGAGAAAAATGAGGATATTTCTACTTTGAAGAAGAAATTAGATGACATTGTAATCCTAGTGCCACAAATTCTAGAATGCAGAGCTCCTTCAAGAGTTTATGCCCTGCACTTGAAAGAAAAATATCTCTCTTTCAAGTTGTCAAAAATTGTTTCAGATTTAAACCCCTCCATTGAAACCCGTAACAAATTCTTCAATTCGTTCAGGATTGCTTCCCCTAAGATGAAAAATCTGTTATGTGAATTCTATTTGCACAATTATGTTGTGCGCAGGATCATAATTGGAACCTGTTGCTATATGTTGGGGATATTCATCTGCGAGCATTTATTTCTTGGGTACAAAATGAGATTAATTGGGGTGGGTAGAATAATGCTTATAAGAAAATGGAATCTAACATCCCCTTAGCCATCAAGGTTGATTCAAGCCAACCAAGGGATATTTCTGAGAATGGATCAAGATGCTTCCTAGACCAAGCTATTGTAACAAAATCATGCCCTAGATTGAATCTGTCTACACTGAATATGAGGTCAAAGCAACAGCAAAAGAGGATCTTGTAAGAGGGTACCTAGCCCATTGATGGAATAGTTTAAAAAATGAGTTAAAAAAATCTTATCCCCATTCTATTCATAATTATGTTGCAACATTCAAGCGAATTTACAGGTATATCTAGATTGGTAGAATAAAGGGGAGATTTTGGCTTTCGCTGACTTTCCAGCCATCCATTCTCATGTGGCTAGTACCAAACTATAGATTCTACCAATATGATATTGCTATAGAAAGTAAAAATTGTAAAAAAATTTACAAATTGGGAGGATTTTATTGGGATCCAGATTCACACTCTACTGAGACAGATGTTGGCTAGCTAGCAGTTGAAAACTTTAGAGCCTTGACCAAACAAAAGAACAACCCTTCCATTGTTGGAGGAACAACAAGAGGTTAGTTTGGGAGGGAATGATGAGCCTCATTTTTAGTCAATTTTGGGTAGAATTTATAGTCCATTTGTTGGAAATGTCATGAACTTTAGTAGTTAAGTGTTAATATTTGCATAATGTTTCCCTCAAACCATTGACATTGGGTTTAACTCTATCTTTGTGAAGTTTTAATGACATTGGCATATTATTTGGATAATCTATATTGATTTTTCATATCGTTGATGAATGTTCTTTAAGGTGATTATAGATGTGCAATTATTATGTGTACTGACATCGCTATGCAAGACATAATTTGTGGATACTAAGTTGAGAAAGGAAACTATCAGATGATCATGCAGGGGAATCATTCAAAGGAGTCAACTAAAGGACAACAGCAGTAGATTCCCCATGACAGTCAATTATAATTTCCTTGTATTTATGGCATTGCGCAATCATGGGCATTACTGCAACACCGAGTCCACATTTGGGCATGCATGTCTGATTGGATTCTCTATAGACATAATAGCTCTTCCACTCTTTTCCTCACTTTCCCTAAATGGCATCATCTTAGTTAGTGGGAGTTGACCGCCCTATTTAGCTAGTAGAATAAATAAGGATTTGAATCTTCTTCTTGGGGGTTCTTAGTTCTTGATTTTTGTTGGTAAATGATATTGATAATGTATCAAGCATTGTCCACTTTTCAATACAACCATGATGCTACTTTTTTTATACATTTTCCAATGAATGAGATGATAGTTTGAGTTTAAGCATTTGAGTTAGTATTAGTCTTAGTGGATACTCATCCAAAGGGGCCCACTTGGTGAGTAATATGTTCTTTAGAGTAATTAGTTTAATTATTATTTCCTATTTTGTACTTAGAAATTTGGCATCGCTTGTTCTTGCAGCCAAAGAAGACAGAGTAGCTCTTGTTTGTTGCCCAAATCTTATTCCTATTATGCATTTTTCATTCAACATATTTGTTGGTTGATGTTCAACATTTTCTTTATTTCTTTTTCAAGCAATTTACTTCTCGTATTGTGTGTTTCTTAGTTGTAGATTAGAAATGGCTACTTAAGAGTTCCTAGTGCACATACTGTGCTAGCCCATTTCAAGTTCACGTCCTTGGGTTGACAATTTAAATGCAACTTCATGATGATTAAAATAACTATTCAGGTTAGATGTCCAATCTTTGAATCATGGTTGTAAAGGATAAGTTATTAGATTATCGTAGGAGGCCAACAATGATCTTCCATTGTACTGCAATTCTAAGTCCTATAACAAGAGCCTCATATTCTGCATGTTATTTGTGCAAGGAAAAAATAGCTTGTATGACTTTGGTATGCAATCTCCTTGTGGTGTAATGAAGAAGACTCTAGCTCTTGACCCATGTTTTGTGTAGGATCCATCAAAATACACTTTCTAGTGATCTGTCGCACTTAGGTTAAAGATTGAATCATCATGAAATTTTGATACCAATGGGTTCTCTAAATACATCGGTGCTTCTACCAAATGATCTTCAATTACTTGTCCTTTAATGACCTTTTGTTCTACATACTCAATGTCATGTTATGTCAGGATCATGACCCATTTATTTTTTCACCCTGTGAGCGTTGCTTTAGAAAGTAGATACTTGAGAGGATATATCTTGGCAATGAGTTTTATCTGATGTGCCAACATATAGTTTCTAAATTTCTATGCAACGAACACTACTGCTAGAAAATCCTTCTCAATGAATGTATAATTCAGCTCATGTCCTACCATGGTTCTACTAATGTAGTAAATAGATATCTTTCCCATTTTCATCATGTTGTGCTAAGAGAGTGCCAAGGGCTGTTGTTGTTGCCAATATATACATGATCCATGGCTTGTTCGAAATTGGTGGCATAAGAACTGGTGGTGTGAGTAAGTACTCCTTGATTTTATTAAACACCTGATCACATTTCTCGTCCCATTTGTATGCTTCCCCCTTGTGGAGAAGATGAGAATATGGGATAGCCTTATCTACTAACTGTGCTATAAATCGGCAAATGGATTAGAGTCTTCCTTGCAAAACCCTTAATTGTTTTAATGTTCTTGGTGCTTCCATCTTTAGAATTTCTTTGACTTTAGTAGGGTCTATCTTGATTCCCCTCATAGATACAATATACCCAAGGAGCTTTCTTGGTTGCACCCCAAAGACACATTTCTTGGGAGTAAGTCTAACCTTGTATTCTTCTAGCCTGTCAAAGATGAAACTTAGTGCCGCTATGTGATCTCGACACTTTCTTGATTTAGACAATATGTCATCCACATAGTATTCCACAGTTTTGTGAATCATGTCATGGAAGATTAGCGCCATAGCTCTCTGATAGGTAGCTCCTTCATTTTTCAACCCAAATGGCATCATGTTCCAGCAGTAAATTCCCCATAGACAGGTGAAAGTTGTTTTGTGTTGATCATCTTTAGCTATCATGATCTGATTATACCCTAAAATTTTTTCCATTAGTGATAGCATTTCATGTCCTATTGTCATATCCACAATCATGTCTATGTTTTGGAGATGGAAGGACATGCTTTGTTTAGGTCTCTGAAGTTAGTACAGATTTAGATGCCCCCAGTGGGCTTAGAGATAGGTACAAGGTTTGAAACCCATTCTGGATAATCAATTGGTTGTATGAAGCCAACATCAAGGAGCTTATGCAGTTCAAGTTTGACTAGTAATGCTATTTGTTGATGCATCTTTCTCAACTTTTGTCTTATAGGTTTTTCTTCTGGATAGATGACTAGATCATGAACCACAACTTCTGGATCAAGACCAAGAATTTTGACATAGGTCTATACAAATTTTACCTTCCTTTCTCTTAGAAATGTAGCTAAAAGTTTATGTTCTTCTATCAAGAGTGATTCTACATAAAATGTGATATGTGGTGTTTCTTCGGTTCCTAGGTTGACTGGATTACACTTCTCTGCCAAGACTGCTAACTTTTCTTGATCAATAGCTCTAAGAGGAAGATTGAATCCCTCATCCTTTGGTGCCTCAAAGAGGTTTTCGCCATTAAATGTGTCCTTTTTTTTACTATTTTTGGGTCAGAAAGTACCACAATGTGGTTTTCACTTAAAGACCTAGATATTACTCTTAAATTTTTTACTTTTTCACCTCAGGGATTCAATCGTTTCCCCATAGTAGGCATGTGTGTCTAGCTAAATGTCAAACCCAACTTTATGATCTCCACATGGTATCGTATCCCATAGTCCCATGAATTCCAAGAGAGCTTCATCATTTTTGAATGTGTCTAAGATCAGTGGTCCTCGTTTGTCATAATCGATGAATTGGGGATAAACAAGTTTTAGCTCGTTGGTCTGGATGCTTGGTTCAAAAGATAGGGTACTAGTCATGAAAAGGGAGGAATCCTTGAATAGCATGGGTGGTTCAGTTATGGGGTCCTCGTCAAAGACATTGGTTATGTCAAAGGTAAAGTTATCTAAAGCTAAGCTTGTGGATACCAGTCACTGAAGAGGAGCTTTGACTTTTTTAACTGGGGCACCTTTACCACGCATGGTTATCATCAGAGGGGTGCATTCAAGGCCAAGATTCTTTATTCACTTCTCAAGAATGATGGGTTCTAGTAGGTCATTATCATTTTGTCCAAGCTTTTCATTTTTGTTATAACCCCATCCTTGCATTAATTGTAGTCTTTTGTTGTTATTGTTCATGGAAATTTCAGGTACGGGCCTTTCATCTTGATACAATAATCTTGATATATCCATTTTTTCTACCACTTCCTAACTTAGGTCCCCCCACCTTTTGAATTTGGAGGGGTCTTCTTTGATGGTTTGAGCTAATGTGTTAATCAGTTGGGGTTTCCCATGAGATTGTGGAGATTGAGGCAACTCTCCTATTACAAAGGCACTCTTTTTCATTTTGTAGTCCCCACACCCATTATCTTGGATAATGACTTCAATATCAGAGATGTCCAAAATGGAGAGTGTCTTTTTCTTAGAAGTGGAGGCAAGGGTGGATGGGTCTATATATGGAGACGTGGGTCCCTCATCATTTGTTGGTACTTGAGGGATCTTGTAGTACTTGGCCTCTAGATTCTTGCAATAATAAAATGGTTTAGGATCTTCGTGGACTCTGACCTCTTGATTTTGATAGGGAAACTTGACACATTGATGGAAAGTAGATGTGATAGCTTGCATCTCATGGATCCATGGGCGCCCTAGGAGCATATTGTAAGGTAGTTCTAGATCAAGGACTTGTCATGTAGTTTCCATGATTGTTGGCCCTACTTGAATAGGGAGTTGAATGGTTCCTTGAGACACCCATTCTTGATCATCATATGCCCTGATAGTAATACCCTTACCTTTTTCAATGACGTCCTCAGAGAATCCCAAATTCTTTACTAGCTTGAGAGTACAAATATTTAAACTTGCACCTCCATCCACTAAGACTCTTTTGACTTTATTTTTATGGACTAAGACTTCGAGATGGAGTGCATGGTTATGAGATGGTTGAGTTGGGAATTCCTAATCAGAAAATGTTAGGATATGTGGGGTGGTGATATGTCCGATCATATTTTGGAACTGGTCTGCATCAAGATCCA
Organism: Sequoia sempervirens; assembly: GCA_007258455.2. NCBI lineage: Eukaryota > Viridiplantae > Streptophyta > Pinopsida > Cupressales > Cupressaceae > Sequoia > Sequoia sempervirens. The sequence continues at coordinate 301,207,105 of VDFB02193867.1, forward strand.
TGGGGGCGGTGGATGAAGCCAATTCCTTTTCTAGGATTTCCCTATGTGTTGGTGAGATTTTCAGTAATTCCATGATGGATATTTGGGTAGGCATGATTTTCAATTGGTCCAAGATATTATAACCACTAGGTATTGACTTTGGATTGGTGGTGGATTCCTTTTGGTATTGTCCTGCAATGGTAATTTTTCCACCACGTGTGGTGAATCCACAGTCGACTTTGGATCCTATGATATTGACAATGGTAACCCACTCATCTAAGGGTGCAACAAAATATAAAGGATGCAACCACATGGTCATAAACATGGTTCACATTATTATACTTTTTCTTACCATTGTTATTTCCCTTATTGTGATATGGCATCAAATTTGTGTATATTTTGAGATCTTGGTTTCCTGTGAGTTGTTCAACGTTTATGGTCCTGTCATAAATGAGATCTTGGATCAAAATTTTCTATTATATGCAACTGGCTATCATGTGTCCCTTAATTTTATGAAAATATCAAAGGTGATTTTTGTTATACCATGGTTTTTTAACTTGAGGCTCTTGATAATTTTTATAACAAGGATTTTAATGAGATTCTCTTGTACCAATTTTTTCATGACAAATTTGATTGATTCCCCAAGTGGTGTGTATTTTTATTTGGGGGGAACTTGTTCCTTGGGGGTGGTCCCCCTTGATTATTCAAGTTATTGACTACTTGATTGTTGGGTTGTTGTGATGATGTGTTGGCTTGTGTGTTGTTTCAGTTTTTGACTTGGGGTTGTTGATATGATTGTGTGTTTTTCCTTGGGGCACTGATAATAACTTTGGCATCAACCACACCATCATTAGTGACATTCTTGTTTTTTTCCCATGTGCAAGGTTTTTCATTATAATTGGTTGATGGAAGATTGTCTTGATAAGTAGGTGTACCCCCTTGTGCAATGAGGGCTCTTTCGATGATGAGTGCCTTGGGGATTAACTGGTCATATGTGGTGATGCATTGCATTTTTAGATGTAAGGACAAGGTTCCTTTGAGATTGGTGATGATAGTACAGATATGTTGTTCTTCTAGCATGGCCCACTTGCTCCTATTGGCCTTGGATCACCATCGTTGCAAGAAGGATGTAAATGTTTCCCTTTTGGCTTGTTTTAGAGTGGATATCTCTTCTAGACTCACATCCATGCATATTTTGAATGAATAGTTATGTATGAACAAGTCCACAATTTCTTGGAACTTTTTGATTCTAGGACTAAGATGAGAGAACCATTCCATTGCTAGGCCAGCCAAAATTTGAGGGAAGAGTCACATTAGATATGATTCTTCATATGCAACTTCCATACAGTGTATGTGGAATTCCCTGATGTGATCTTCAAGATTTCTAGTTCCAGAGTATTTGTAAAATTTCAATATCTCAAAGCCTTGTGGGAATGAAACCATTGTAATGCTTCTGTTGAAAGAATAAGGGCACAAATTCCCTTTTTTTTTCTTTTTTTTCTTGATTGTAGGTCTAACACTTGTTGTGAGAGCAATTTGATTTGTGTAGACACATCATTTTGTAGATTGGGTGGTGGGATGAATGTGTTTTGAGGTGTTTTGACTATTTGAGTGATGGGTGGGTTGTTTTGTGCGTTCATGGGAGGTTGCTACAATATTTTTTGTGTGATCAATGCTTGTTGGTATGCCTGCAATTGTTGTTGTTCCCACAACGCTTGTTGTTGGTCTTGTTGTTGTTGTGCCCACAACGCTTGTTGTTGGTCTTGTTGTTGTTGTGCCAACAATGCTTCTTGTTGTTGTTGTGTCAAGAATGCTTGTTGTTGGGCTTGTAACTGAGCTTCTTCTTGTTGTACTTGGTATTGTTGTAAAGTTCAGTCACACTTTATAAAGGAAATGGCCAACACTGATCCAATTTTTAAACTTGAATCACTAAAAAATGGCATATATGTTTTGAATTTTGAAATGATCTAAACTAGTAAAATATGTATTTTTTAGTATATCTTATGTTTCTATTTTAAAAATAAAAATAAAAATTTATTTTAAACTAGTTTTTTAATAAATTAAAACTATAATTTAGTTGCTAATAAAATGCTGAAAAATGAAGTTGCATGGGACGTCAAACTTTTAATAGTAAATTTTATTTTATTTTTTTCAAAAATTTTGTGTGTATTTGTAACTTGAAACTTTAGTGCATGGATATATTTTTTTCCAATTTTGATAAATATATATTTTTAAATAAATATTTAAATGTGTGTGAATCAAAAAATAGTTCTTTTCATTGGACGTCAACTTTCATATTAAATATTTATCTAAAATGGAAAAAAAATTATACCATATTAAAATAGATTCTTTTATCTAGTGCATCATTTTTTTTAACAAGTCTTAGTATTTCTCCTTGGCATAGTAATCAACCTAATATCTTGTGTTGATAACCTAATTTTAGTAAAAATAAATTTAAAATATAAAAAATAATTAAAATATTAAAATAAATATATTTTTGAAAACTACACGTATGGATCTACAAAAGGGTATTTTCATATTTTAAAAAAATGTTATTTACATTAGAAAGAGTTATTGAAACTTCAAGTTTTTCAAATAATTTTATTTTTTTGGTAAATTGGACTCAAAGTGGTGCTCCATATATTTTTAGCCAACAATTTTAGTTGAAAAAGTTATGGAAGCATCTAACTTACCTAGAATGAATCTTACTAGATCATATGTTTGACCAAAATTGATTTTTAGTTAGAAATACTTAAATTTAGTTGTGTTGATAAGTTGGTTGAAAGTGTGACACAACTTTGTGCTTTTACCCATAAAGCTTGTGCTTGAGCTTGATATTGAGCTTGTGCCTGAGCTTGAGCTTGTTGGGTGACCTAGGCAGCTTGTGTAGCTTGTGTGGCTTGCACAACTTGTACAACTTGGGTGGCTTATTATTGTTGCAATAAAGCTTGAGCTTGTGCTTGGGTAGCTTGTTGTGTGGCTTGTTGTGCCTGTGCTTGTTGAGTAGCTTGTTGTGCAGCTTGTGTGGCTTGTTGAGCTTGAAATTCCTATAATGCTCTCTAATAGGCTTGCTAGGCAGCTTGCAGTGTGATATTGTATTATTTTCCATGTTTGGTTTTGGTGGTGGAGGTGGAGGATTTGGAATGGTGTGAGATGTTGTGATGAGATTTTTTTGAGGTGGTTGTTGAGGTGTCATTTGGGTGATGATAGGGGGTTGTGTGATAGATGGTGTGGTTTTTATGCTAGGTCCTTGGGAGACCACATTTATAGATGGTGTGGTGATTGATTGTGTCATTTGGATTGGTACCACCTGGTGTTGCGATATCGGTGGCATGCTTGGAGGATTTAGTATGTTGATTTGATTCATGATTGGAGGATTGTTTTGATTTGGTTGATTGAGGATTGGTAAAGGGGCTTTCCCTAAATCGAGGATTGGTGTGGATGTCAATGGTAGAGGGGGAAATGGTGGGAAGATGGGTGGTGTGTTTCCTTGAGAAAGTGATGATGAGGGATCAAATATTTCCCCTTGTCCTTGTGAAGTCATGGGGAGAGAGAATTATGTGTCAAGGGAATAATTCGGTGATGCAGTGAAAGTGGATGGATTGTTGGTGTCATGAAAGACAAGTGGAATATATGGATTTTTTGGGTTTTGAGGAAAGATATTTGGTTGACCCAAGATGGTATTTGCATCTAAATCTTGGTTATTTATAAGGGGATGTGTTTGAAGAACATGAAACAATGAACTCCCCTTGGTAACCATAGGTTGACTTGGAGCATGGGATGAGGTTGATTGTGGGATGGGTTGAATGATTTTTTGGAAGGAAGGTGTGAAAGATACAAGTGGCATAATCCCAAGAGGTTTTTCCACAATAATATTCACATCATAATCAGAAGGGAGTTTAGCCCTTTCCTTTGCTAATTCTAACATGTATTGTGAAGGACTAAGTCTCATCATTGTGTTGATAATTTTGTGATTTTTAGGATTTTGGACCATTTCCATGATTTCATCTTGAGTCATTCCTAGGACATTGTTGGTAATATCCTCCACTTGGAAACCTCCCTCTTGAAGATCTTGTGGTAGTTGAGGAAGGTTGAGTGGTGGATTGCTAGATCCGATGGGGTTGACTTCAGGTGCAGTTTGACTCAAGTCATTTGAAGTGGATGTTTCTTTGTTTGTTTCCATGCTATTCTTGTGTTGAGATCTAGTTTGGACCATAAAATAAGGATCAACTTTCAGGAATATGGGAGGTAAACCTCTAACTCCTTAGGTTGGTCTAAACCTTAGGTACAAAAAAGAAACTATAAGATATTTAAGGATCAAAGGATGGTGATGAAAGATGAGTGATTGTGAATGATTGAACTCTTAAGGAACCTTGGAGGGATACTAGACTTTAGGACTTTTGGATTTTTGATTTTGGATTGGATTTGATTTGGATTTGATAATTAACTTATAAACTCCAAGATGTTAGATGTTATCTTGGAATAAACTTGTTCACAAGGTGATAATTTAACTAAGTGTATGAAGAAGGATGCAGCCAAACACACTTAGTCAAAAAAGATGATTTTGATTTGATTTGAAGGATTTTCCAAAAGTATAGTATGAAGGATTTTTTCCAAGATTCTAAGAGTTTTTTGTGAGATGGGATTTGATTAATGCTTTGGGATGGATGAAAGTGTTGATTTTGATCCTAAGTGAACTTAGAGAGACTTTTTTTTGTAAGACCTAGGTATTGAAGAACATGCTATACTTCCAAGAACTTGTCAACCCTACAGAGTGAGATACTCAAAACATTGGAAGAGAGTTGGATTTTGACAATAATAAAATGAGTACAAGTTTGGGTTGTCCTTTGATGCATGTTTTTAAAAGTTATAGAGAAACCTATCTCTAACTTGATAAAGCATAGACTGACATTTCTCAAGATTTCTTGGACTAAGATTTTTGTGACAATTGATGGATTTGGTTTTGGGATTTTGATCTTGTGGGAAATCATTTGAGAAAACACGTGTGGGATTCAATTTGTCTTTTATCTTTGCTTAATGGATTCTTTTTACCACAAACACTTTCTTGCTTAGCTTTCAAATTGAATGTATGTCTCAATTTCTTTTTAATCCCACAAGGTCCATTATGTGGGAATCAAGGAAAATAGGGCAATAGTTCTCCAATGTTGACTTTAGAGAGAGAAAATTGACATATAGGCCCAAATACTTAGAAGTATCTAAGGATAAACCCCTCGGGACAAGTAGTAATACTTGGACTTTTCAAAGTTATTTGCCTCTTCTAAAGGGTTTGAAATTTGAGGAGTTTGTTAAATGTTTGTTTTCAAGATTTTGGAACCAAACAATGTGTTTAACTGACTCAAAGATTGCACAACCCTAGGATGGAAAATAAAATATTTGTTGAATTCCAACTTGGATTTCTCCAGATGTGCTTATTCAAAGCAGGTGATTAGAAGCTTGACCACATTGGCTCCCCTCCATAGCAATCACTTCTACAAGTTAGCCAAGCTTCAGTTCTCATGAATCTCCCATGACGAACTTTGGTGAAAGTTTTTTGTTCAATTTTAACCTAAATCAAAATGCTAGTAAGTATCTAAGATTCAATTTTAACCAACTTGGAAAAGCTTGAGTTGTGGGTTAATTTTAAATCTAAATTGAATCTAGTTGGTCCTAGGAAATGAAATGCAGAAATTAAAGCCTAGATTGTCACAAAGAGCATTAAAAAATTCTTTTAAGACTTCACACTCTACCCCTCCCCTTCTTTCTGCAAATGTGGCACTCTGTCAGTGATATATGTAGCACTAAAATATAGATGCAATGCTTTGGTGAAATTGAATGTGACACTCTGTAGAAATAGAGAGCACGAATGTGATGTGATAGCAAATGTGGCGCTTTGCGGTGAGAAAATTAGAAAAAAGGAAAAGGATGTGAATGCAACAATGTATCAAAGGCGGCATGATAGAGGCATGCATATGCGGCGTGACATGGTGAATGTGGCACTATATGTAAAAAGTGGCGCTCTGCGGTGTCACATTTGCTGAAAGGCAGCATCGCTCCCCTGTAGCTGCAAAAAATAGAGAAATTATGTGAAATTTGACATGTTAGATTGCTCCCCCCTCCCTCTACCGCCAAAATGTGAACACCAAACCTGCATAAACTAACAAAAGATCAACAAAACAATGTCAAACATGTTAGTAACACAAATCTAATGCTCCCTATGAGATTATTCAACTAATTTAAGAAAAAATATGAAATAAATAAGAAATTAACATAATGAAGCATGTAATCTAACTTAAACTAGAAAAACCTTCATCCCATGGGGGGAGTGGTGCTCCTTTGGTGTGGAAAGAATCCCTTTCCCAATCCCTTGATAATATTGATCCTAAGAAATTTGAAAATGATGGAAAACTAAGAACTCAAATGACTATAATGGAAATCCATGAAGTTGTGGATCCATATTATGAAAAGGATGCCTCTATTTATAGAAGCCAAGGGTTGAATAATGGAGGAATTTAGTGAATTTGGGATAAATTGAGAGCTATTGAGAATGTTCCAAGTGTCACAATTTTATTGGATGAGGGTGGAGGACATTTTGGGAAATGTGTGAGTGGAGGATGGAAGAGAAGTAAATGTTGGTTGAAAATTTGAAATTGGTGTAAGAGGAATTGAATGAGATTTGAGAGGATGTACGAGGATTTGAAAGGTTGTAAGTGAATTTATTGCAAATGTAAGAGGATGCAATATATTTTTTAAAACCTTTGGAGGGAAATTGAATAAGAGGTGGTTGAGAGGAATATTCCTTAAAATATATCTTTGTGAGGATAATTGAGGTAATTATATAATTTAAAGAAATTGATTTTATGTGCAACCTAGTTAATTGACCATGGTTGATTTAACTCTTGAGGAGTTAAAAGCTGGAGGAATTGATAATGATGATTAGAAAGTTGATTTAAGATTAATTAATTGGAGTGAATTAAGAGATGTGATATTTTATTTGATTGATTTTTAATCAAATGAGAGGATTAAGAGAGGATTTAATTAAATAATTTTATTTAATTAAATATGATGAATAATTAGTTAGAAGAAGGGTGAATTAATCCAATAAATTTAATTATTTGATTAATAGTTGAA
>VDFB02193867.1:301214311-301274632 GCA_007258455.2 Sequoia sempervirens
CAATCATGGGCATTACTGCAACACCGAGTCCACATTTGGGCATGCATGTCTGATTGGATTCTCTATAGACATAATAGCTCTTCCACTCTTTTCCTCACTTTCCCTAAATGGCATCATCTTAGTTAGTGGGAGTTGACCGCCCTATTTAGCTAGTAGAATAAATAAGGATTTGAATCTTCTTCTTGGGGGTTCTTAGTTCTTGATTTTTGTTGGTAAATGATATTGATAATGTATCAAGCATTGTCCACTTTTCAATACAACCATGATGCTACTTTTTTTATACATTTTCCAATGAATGAGATGATAGTTTGAGTTTAAGCATTTGAGTTAGTATTAGTCTTAGTGGATACTCATCCAAAGGGGCCCACTTGGTGAGTAATATGTTCTTTAGAGTAATTAGTTTAATTATTATTTCCTATTTTGTACTTAGAAATTTGGCATCGCTTGTTCTTGCAGCCAAAGAAGACAGAGTAGCTCTTGTTTGTTGCCCAAATCTTATTCCTATTATGCATTTTTCATTCAACATATTTGTTGGTTGATGTTCAACATTTTCTTTATTTCTTTTTCAAGCAATTTACTTCTCGTATTGTGTGTTTCTTAGTTGTAGATTAGAAATGGCTACTTAAGAGTTCCTAGTGCACATACTGTGCTAGCCCATTTCAAGTTCACGTCCTTGGGTTGACAATTTAAATGCAACTTCATGATGATTAAAATAACTATTCAGGTTAGATGTCCAATCTTTGAATCATGGTTGTAAAGGATAAGTTATTAGATTATCGTAGGAGGCCAACAATGATCTTCCATTGTACTGCAATTCTAAGTCCTATAACAAGAGCCTCATATTCTGCATGTTATTTGTGCAAGGAAAAAATAGCTTGTATGACTTTGGTATGCAATCTCCTTGTGGTGTAATGAAGAAGACTCTAGCTCTTGACCCATGTTTTGTGTAGGATCCATCAAAATACACTTTCTAGTGATCTGTCGCACTTAGGTTAAAGATTGAATCATCATGAAATTTTGATACCAATGGGTTCTCTAAATACATCGGTGCTTCTACCAAATGATCTTCAATTACTTGTCCTTTAATGACCTTTTGTTCTACATACTCAATGTCATGTTATGTCAGGATCATGACCCATTTATTTTTTCACCCTGTGAGCGTTGCTTTAGAAAGTAGATACTTGAGAGGATATATCTTGGCAATGAGTTTTATCTGATGTGCCAACATATAGTTTCTAAATTTCTATGCAACGAACACTACTGCTAGAAAATCCTTCTCAATGAATGTATAATTCAGCTCATGTCCTACCATGGTTCTACTAATGTAGTAAATAGATATCTTTCCCATTTTCATCATGTTGTGCTAAGAGAGTGCCAAGGGCTGTTGTTGTTGCCAATATATACATGATCCATGGCTTGTTCGAAATTGGTGGCATAAGAACTGGTGGTGTGAGTAAGTACTCCTTGATTTTATTAAACACCTGATCACATTTCTCGTCCCATTTGTATGCTTCCCCCTTGTGGAGAAGATGAGAATATGGGATAGCCTTATCTACTAACTGTGCTATAAATCGGCAAATGGATTAGAGTCTTCCTTGCAAAACCCTTAATTGTTTTAATGTTCTTGGTGCTTCCATCTTTAGAATTTCTTTGACTTTAGTAGGGTCTATCTTGATTCCCCTCATAGATACAATATACCCAAGGAGCTTTCTTGGTTGCACCCCAAAGACACATTTCTTGGGAGTAAGTCTAACCTTGTATTCTTCTAGCCTGTCAAAGATGAAACTTAGTGCCGCTATGTGATCTCGACACTTTCTTGATTTAGACAATATGTCATCCACATAGTATTCCACAGTTTTGTGAATCATGTCATGGAAGATTAGCGCCATAGCTCTCTGATAGGTAGCTCCTTCATTTTTCAACCCAAATGGCATCATGTTCCAGCAGTAAATTCCCCATAGACAGGTGAAAGTTGTTTTGTGTTGATCATCTTTAGCTATCATGATCTGATTATACCCTAAAATTTTTTCCATTAGTGATAGCATTTCATGTCCTATTGTCATATCCACAATCATGTCTATGTTTTGGAGATGGAAGGACATGCTTTGTTTAGGTCTCTGAAGTTAGTACAGATTTAGATGCCCCCAGTGGGCTTAGAGATAGGTACAAGGTTTGAAACCCATTCTGGATAATCAATTGGTTGTATGAAGCCAACATCAAGGAGCTTATGCAGTTCAAGTTTGACTAGTAATGCTATTTGTTGATGCATCTTTCTCAACTTTTGTCTTATAGGTTTTTCTTCTGGATAGATGACTAGATCATGAACCACAACTTCTGGATCAAGACCAAGAATTTTGACATAGGTCTATACAAATTTTACCTTCCTTTCTCTTAGAAATGTAGCTAAAAGTTTATGTTCTTCTATCAAGAGTCATTCTACATAAAATGTGATATGTGGTGTTTCTTCGGTTCCTAGGTTGACTGGATTACACTTCTCTGCCAAGACTGCTAACTTTTCTTGATCAATAGCTCTAAGAGGAAGATTGAATCCCTCATCCTTTGGTGCCTCAAAGAGGTTTTCGCCATTAAATGTGTCCTTTTTTTTACTATTTTTGGGTCAGAAAGTACCACAATGTGGTTTTCACTTAAAGACCTAGATATTACTCTTAAATTTTTTACTTTTTCACCTCAGGGATTCAATCGTTTCCCCATAGTAGGCATGTGTGTCTAGCTAAATGTCAAACCCAACTTTATGATCTCCACATGGTATCGTATCCCATAGTCCCATGAATTCCAAGAGAGCTTCATCATTTTTGAATGTGTCTAAGATCAGTGGTCCTCGTTTGTCATAATCGATGAATTGGGGATAAACAAGTTTTAGCTCGTTGGTCTGGATGCTTGGTTCAAAAGATAGGGTACTAGTCATGAAAAGGGAGGAATCCTTGAATAGCATGGGTGGTTCAGTTATGGGGTCCTCGTCAAAGACATTGGTTATGTCAAAGGTAAAGTTATCTAAAGCTAAGCTTGTGGATACCAGTCACTGAAGAGGAGCTTTGACTTTTTTAACTGGGGCACCTTTACCACGCATGGTTATCATCAGAGGGGTGCATTCAAGGCCAAGATTCTTTATTCACTTCTCAAGAATGATGGGTTCTAGTAGGTCATTATCATTTTGTCCAAGCTTTTCATTTTTGTTATAACCCCATCCTTGCATTAATTGTAGTCTTTTGTTGTTATTGTTCATGGAAATTTCAGGTACGGGCCTTTCATCTTGATACAATAATCTTGATATATCCATTTTTTCTACCACTTCCTAACTTAGGTCCCCCCACCTTTTGAATTTGGAGGGGTCTTCTTTGATGGTTTGAGCTAATGTGTTAATCAGTTGGGGTTTCCCATGAGATTGTGGAGATTGAGGCAACTCTCCTATTACAAAGGCACTCTTTTTCATTTTGTAGTCCCCACACCCATTATCTTGGATAATGACTTCAATATCAGAGATGTCCAAAATGGAGAGTGTCTTTTTCTTAGAAGTGGAGGCAAGGGTGGATGGGTCTATATATGGAGACGTGGGTCCCTCATCATTTGTTGGTACTTGAGGGATCTTGTAGTACTTGGCCTCTAGATTCTTGCAATAATAAAATGGTTTAGGATCTTCGTGGACTCTGACCTCTTGATTTTGATAGGGAAACTTGACACATTGATGGAAAGTAGATGTGATAGCTTGCATCTCATGGATCCATGGGCGCCCTAGGAGCATATTGTAAGGTAGTTCTAGATCAAGGACTTGTCATGTAGTTTCCATGATTGTTGGCCCTACTTGAATAGGGAGTTGAATGGTTCCTTGAGACACCCATTCTTGATCATCATATGCCCTGATAGTAATACCCTTACCTTTTTCAATGACGTCCTCAGAGAATCCCAAATTCTTTACTAGCTTGAGAGTACAAATATTTAAACTTGCACCTCCATCCACTAAGACTCTTTTGACTTTATTTTTATGGACTAAGACTTCGAGATGGAGTGCATGGTTATGAGATGGTTGAGTTGGGAATTCCTAATCAGAAAATGTTAGGATATGTGGGGTGGTGATATGTCCGATCATATTTTGGAACTGGTCTGCATCAAGATCCATGGGGGCGGTGGATGAAGCCAATTCCTTTTCTAGGATTTCCCTATGTGTTGGTGAGATTTTCAGTAATTCCATGATGGATATTTGGGTAGGCATGATTTTCAATTGGTCCAAGATATTATAACCACTAGGTATTGACTTTGGATTGGTGGTGGATTCCTTTTGGTATTGTCCTGCAATGGTAATTTTTCCACCACGTGTGGTGAATCCACAGTCGACTTTGGATCCTATGATATTGACAATGGTAACCCACTCATCTAAGGGTGCAACAAAATATAAAGGATGCAACCACATGGTCATAAACATGGTTCACATTATTATACTTTTTCTTACCATTGTTATTTCCCTTATTGTGATATGGCATCAAATTTGTGTATATTTTGAGATCTTGGTTTCCTGTGAGTTGTTCAACGTTTATGGTCCTGTCATAAATGAGATCTTGGATCAAAATTTTCTATTATATGCAACTGGCTATCATGTGTCCCTTAATTTTATGAAAATATCAAAGGTGATTTTTGTTATACCATGGTTTTTTAACTTGAGGCTCTTGATAATTTTTATAACAAGGATTTTAATGAGATTCTCTTGTACCAATTTTTTCATGACAAATTTGATTGATTCCCCAAGTGGTGTGTATTTTTATTTGGGGGGAACTTGTTCCTTGGGGGTGGTCCCCCTTGATTATTCAAGTTATTGACTACTTGATTGTTGGGTTGTTGTGATGATGTGTTGGCTTGTGTGTTGTTTCAGTTTTTGACTTGGGGTTGTTGATATGATTGTGTGTTTTTCCTTGGGGCACTGATAATAACTTTGGCATCAACCACACCATCATTAGTGACATTCTTGTTTTTTTCCCATGTGCAAGGTTTTTCATTATAATTGGTTGATGGAAGATTGTCTTGATAAGTAGGTGTACCCCCTTGTGCAATGAGGGCTCTTTCGATGATGAGTGCCTTGGGGATTAACTGGTCATATGTGGTGATGCATTGCATTTTTAGATGTAAGGACAAGGTTCCTTCGAGATTGGTGATGATAGTACAGATATGTTGTTCTTCTAGCATGGCCCACTTGCTCCTATTGGCCTTGGATCACCATTGTTGCAAGAAGGATGTAAATGTTTCCCTTTTGGCTTGTTTTAGAGTGGATATCTCTTCTAGACTCACATCCATGCATATTTTGAATGAATAGTTCTGTATGAACAAGTCCACAATTTCTTGGAACTTTTTGATTCTAGGACTAAGATGAGAGAACCATTCCATTGCTAGGCCAGCCAAAATTTGAGGGAAGAGTCACATTAGATATGATTCTTCATATGCAACTTCCATACAGTGTATGTGGAATTCCCTGATGTGATCTTCAAGATTTCTAGTTCCAGAGTATTTGTAAAATTTCAATATCTCAAAGCCTTGTGGGAATGAAACCATTGTAATGCTTCTGTTGAAAGAATAAGGGCACAAATTCCCTTTTTTTTTCTTTTTTTTCTTGATTGTAGGTCTAACACTTGTTGTGAGAGCAATTTGATTTGTGTAGACACATCATTTTGTAGATTGGGTGGTGGGATGAATGTGTTTTGAGGTGTTTTGACTATTTGAGTGATGGGTGGGTTGTTTTGTGCGTTCATGGGAGGTTGCTACAATATTTTTTGTGTGATCAATGCTTGTTGGTATGCCTGCAATTGTTGTTGTTCCCACAACGCTTGTTGTTGGTCTTGTTGTTGTTGTGCCCACAACGCTTGTTGTTGGTCTTGTTGTTGTTGTGCCAACAATGCTTCTTGTTGTTGTTGTGTCAAGAATGCTTGTTGTTGGGCTTGTAACTGAGCTTCTTCTTGTTGTACTTGGTATTGTTGTAAAGTTCAGTCACACTTTATAAAGGAAATGGCCAACACTGATCCAATTTTTAAACTTGAATCACTAAAAAATGGCATATATGTTTTGAATTTTGAAATGATCTAAACTAGTAAAATATGTATTTTTTAGTATATCTTATGTTTCTATTTTAAAAATAAAAATAAAAATTTATTTTAAACTAGTTTTTTAATAAATTAAAACTATAATTTAGTTGCTAATAAAATGCTGAAAAATGAAGTTGCATGGGACGTCAAACTTTTAATAGTAAATTTTATTTTATTTTTTTCAAAAATTTTGTGTGTATTTGTAACTTGAAACTTTAGTGCATGGATATATTTTTTTCCAATTTTGATAAATATATATTTTTAAATAAATATTTAAATGTGTGTGAATCAAAAAATAGTTGTTTTCATTGGACGTCAACTTTCATATTAAATATTTATCTAAAATGGAAAAAAAATTATACCATATTAAAATAGATTCTTTTATCTAGTGCATCATTTTTTTTAACAAGTCTTAGTATTTCTCCTTGGCATAGTAATCAACCTAATATCTTGTGTTGATAACCTACTTTTAGTAAAAATAAATTTAAAATATAAAAAATAATTAAAATATTAAAATAAATATATTTTTGAAAACTACACGTATGGATCTACAAAAGGGTATTTTCATATTTTAAAAAAATGTTATTTACATTAGAAAGAGTTATTGAAACTTCAAGTTTTTCAAATAATTTTATTTTTTTGGTAAATTGGACTCAAAGTGGTGCTCCATATATTTTTAGCCAACAATTTTAGTTGAAAAAGTTATGGAAGCATCTAACTTACCTAGAATGAATCTTACTAGATCATATGTTTGACCAAAATTGATTTTTAGTTAGAAATACTTAAATTTAGTTGTGTTGATAAGTTGGTTGAAAGTGTGACACAACTTTGTGCTTTTACCCATAAAGCTTGTGCTTGAGCTTGATATTGAGCTTGTGCCTGAGCTTGAGCTTGTTGGGTGACCTAGGCAGCTTGTGTAGCTTGTGTGGCTTGCACAACTTGTACAACTTGGGTGGCTTATTATTGTTGCAATAAAGCTTGAGCTTGTGCTTGGGTAGCTTGTTGTGTGGCTTGTTGTGCCTGTGCTTGTTGAGTAGCTTGTTGTGCAGCTTGTGTGGCTTGTTGAGCTTGAAATTCCTATAATGCTCTCTAATAGGCTTGCTAGGCAGCTTGCAGTGTGATACTGTATTATTTTCCATGTTTGGTTTTGGTGGTGGAGGTGGAGGATTTGGAATGGTGTGAGATGTTGTGATGAGATTTTTTTGAGGTGGTTGTTGAGGTGTCATTTGGGTGATGATAGGGGGTTGTGTGATAGATGGTGTGGTTTTTATGCTAGGTCCTTGGGAGACCACATTTATAGATGGTGTGGTGATTGATTGTGTCATTTGGATTGGTACCACCTGGTGTTGCGATATCGGTGGCATGCTTGGAGGATTTAGTATGTTGATTTGATTCATGATTGGAGGATTGTTTTGATTTGGTTGATTGAGGATTGGTAAAGGGGCTTTCCCTAAATCGAGGATTGGTGTGGATGTCAATGGTAGAGGGGGAAATGGTGGGAAGATGGGTGGTGTGTTTCCTTGAGAAAGTGATGATGAGGGATCAAATATTTCCCCTTGTCCTTGTGAAGTCATGGGGAGAGAGAATTATGTGTCAAGGGAATAATTCGGTGATGCAGTGAAAGTGGATGGATTGTTGGTGTCATGAAAGACAAGTGGAATATATGGATTTTTTGGGTTTTGAGGAAAGATATTTGGTTGACCCAAGATGGTATTTGCATCTAAATCTTGGTTATTTATAAGGGGATGTGTTTGAAGAACATGAAACAATGAACTCCCCTTGGTAACCATAGGTTGACTTGGAGCATGGGATGAGGTTGATTGTGGGATGGGTTGAATGATTTTTTGGAAGGAAGGTGTGAAAGATACAAGTGGCATAATCCCAAGAGGTTTTTCCACAATAATATTCACATCATAATCAGAAGGGAGTTTAGCCCTTTCCTTTGCTAATTCTAACATGTATTGTGAAGGACTAAGTCTCATCATTGTGTTGATAATTTTGTGATTTTTAGGATTTTGGACCATTTCCATGATTTCATCTTGAGTCATTCCTAGGACATTGTTGGTAATATCCTCCACTTGGAAACCTCCCTCTTGAAGATCTTGTGGTAGTTGAGGAAGGTTGAGTGGTGGATTGCTAGATCCGATGGGGTTGACTTCAGGTGCAGTTTGACTCAAGTCATTTGAAGTGGATGTTTCTTTGTTTGTTTCCATGCTATTCTTGTGTTGAGATCTAGTTTGGACCATAAAATAAGGATCAACTTTCAGGAATATGGGAGGTAAACCTCTAACTCCTTAGGTTGGTCTAAACCTTAGGTACAAAAAAGAAACTATAAGATATTTAAGGATCAAAGGATGGTGATGAAAGATGAGTGATTGTGAATGATTGAACTCTTAAGGAACCTTGGAGGGATACTAGACTTTAGGACTTTTGGATTTTTGATTTTGGATTGGATTTGATTTGGATTTGATAATTAACTTATAAACTCCAAGATGTTAGATGTTATCTTGGAATAAACTTGTTCACAAGGTGATAATTTAACTAAGTGTATGAAGAAGGATGCAGCCAAACACACTTAGTCAAAAAAGATGATTTTGATTTGATTTGAAGGATTTTCCAAAAGTATAGTATGAAGATTTTTTCCAAGATTCTAAGAGTTTTTTGTGAGATGGGATTTGATTAATGCTTTGGGATGGATGAAAGTGTTGATTTTGATCCTAAGTGAACTTAGAGAGACTTTTTTTTGTAAGACCTAGGTATTGAAGAACATGCTATACTTCCAAGAACTTGTCAACCCTACAGAGTGAGATACTCAAAACATTGGAAGAGAGTTGGATTTTGACAATAATAAAATGAGTACAAGTTTGGGTTGTCCTTTGATGCATGTTTTTAAAAGTTATAGAGAAACCTATCTCTAACTTGATAAAGCATAGACTGACATTTCTCAAGATTTCTTGGACTAAGATTTTTGTGACAATTGATGGATTTGGTTTTGGGATTTTGATCTTGTGGGAAATCATTTGAGAAAACACGTGTGGGATTCAATTTGTCTTTTATCTTTGCTTAATGGATTCTTTTTACCACAAACACTTTCTTGCTTAGCTTTCAAATTGAATGTATGTCTCAATTTCTTTTTAATCCCACAAGGTCCATTATGTGGGAATCAAGGAAAATAGGGCAATAGTTCTCCAATGTTGACTTTAGAGAGAGAAAATTGACATATAGGCCCAAATACTTAGAAGTATCTAAGGATAAACCCCTCGGGACAAGTAGTAATACTTGGACTTTTCAAAGTTATTTGCCTCTTCTAAAGGGTTTGAAATTTGAGGAGTTTGTTAAATGTTTGTTTTCAAGATTTTGGAACCAAACAATGTGTTTAACTGACTCAAAGATTGCACAACCCTAGGATGGAAAATAAAATATTTGTTGAATTCCAACTTGGATTTCTCCAGATGTGCTTATTCAAAGCAGGTGATTAGAAGCTTGACCACATTGGCTCCCCTCCATAGCAATCACTTCTACAAGTTAGCCAAGCTTCAGTTCTCATGAATCTCCCATGACGAACTTTGGTGAAAGTTTTTTGTTCAATTTTAACCTAAATCAAAATGCTAGTAAGTATCTAAGATTCAATTTTAACCAACTTGGAAAAGCTTGAGTTGTGGGTTAATTTTAAATCTAAATTGAATCTAGTTGGTCCTAGGAAATGAAATGCAGAAATTAAAGCCTAGATTGTCACAAAGAGCATTAAAAAATTCTTTTAAGACTTCACACTCTACCCCTCCCCTTCTTTCTGCAAATGTGGCACTCTGTCAGTGATATATGTAGCACTAAAATATAGATGCAATGCTTTGGTGAAATTGAATGTGACACTCTGTAGAAATAGAGAGCACGAATGTGATGTGATAGCAAATGTGGCGCTTTGCGGTGAGAAAATTAGAAAAAAGGAAAAGGATGTGAATGCAACAATGTATCAAAGGCGGCATGATAGAGGCATGCATATGCGGCGTGACATGGTGAATGTGGCACTATATGTAAAAAGTGGCGCTCTGCGGTGTCACATTTGCTGAAAGGCAGCATCGCTCCCCTGTAGCTGCAAAAAATAGAGAAATTATGTGAAATTTGACATGTTAGATTGCTCCCCCCTCCCTCTACCGCCAAAATGTGAACACCAAACCTGCATAAACTAACAAAAGATCAACAAAACAATGTCAAACATGTTAGTAACACAAATCTAATGCTCCCTATGAGATTATTCAACTAATTTAAGAAAAAATATGAAATAAATAAGAAATTAACATAATGAAGCATGTAATCTAACTTAAACTAGAAAAACCTTCATCCCATGGGGGGAGTGGTGCTCCTTTGGTGTGGAAAGAATCCCTTTCCCAATCCCTTGATAATATTGATCCTAAGAAATTTGAAAATGATGGAAAACTAAGAACTCAAATGACTATAATGGAAATCCATGAAGTTGTGGATCCATATTATGAAAAGGATGCCTCTATTTATAGAAGCCAAGGGTTGAATAATGGAGGAATTTAGTGAATTTGGGATAAATTGAGAGCTATTGAGAATGTTCCAAGTGTCACAATTTTATTGGATGAGGGTGGAGGACATTTTGGGAAATGTGTGAGTGGAGGATGGAAGAGAAGTAAATGTTGGTTGAAAATTTGAAATTGGTGTAAGAGGAATTGAATGAGATTTGAGAGGATGTACGAGGATTTGAAAGGTTGTAAGTGAATTTATTGCAAATGTAAGAGGATGCAATATATTTTTTAAAACCTTTGGAGGGAAATTGAATAAGAGGTGGTTGAGAGGAATATTCCTTAAAATATATCTTTGTGAGGATAATTGAGGTAATTATATAATTTAAAGAAATTGATTTTATGTGCAACCTAGTTAATTGACCATGGTTGATTTAACTCTTGAGGAGTTAAAAGCTGGAGGAATTGATAATGATGATTAGAAAGTTGATTTAAGATTAATTAATTGGAGTGAATTAAGAGATGTGATATTTTATTTGATTGATTTTTAATCAAATGAGAGGATTAAGAGAGGATTTAATTAAATAATTTTATTTAATTAAATATGATGAATAATTAGTTAGAAGAAGGGTGAATTAATCCAATAAATTTAATTATTTGATTAATAGTTGAATGTAATTAAATAATGTTGATTATTCAATTAATTGATTAATTTGAAGTGATTTCAGAAGAAACAGTGTTAGTTGATTAGAATCAGATATCCAGTATCAATTAGGACTTTTTTGGTGTCTACACAATGTTGTTTGGAAGATCTTGATATGCTCTTCTACTTTCCTTTGCAGATAACATGGATGGAACTTGTTGTAGAAGCCTTCTGAATTCTTTGGCATGTCGTGGTAGTCATTGAAGGACAATGGGGATGGGTTATTGCCCAGCCAAGCCATTGTTGGAAGTGGAGGTTGCAATTGTTGTGCTATAGTAACTTGGGGTTGAAGTGGGATTGCAGTTGGGGCAGTGCCTTGGAAGTGAGGTGCAGGGGTGAGGACAACACCTTGGTTGTGGGAAGTCAGGGGTGAGAATGTGGTTTAAAGGGGAGGGGAGAAAGGAGGTGTTGTCAAGAGCGAAGGGGAGGAAGGAGATGGATGGAATGAAGGAAATGGAGGGGATGGAAGTTGAGTGGATGGGGTTGAAGCTAATGCTTCCCCTTTCTTGGCTCTCTTATCCTTAGTAGGGGTTTTTAGTTCTCGAAATTCTCCCTTTTCTGGTGTGGATCTAAGCACTCTATGAAACCTTTGAGGGGAGAAGGACCCAATTCGATCCAGCTTAGCTCTACTAACTTAAGTGCAACAATATGAGCAATGCTCAGACTAAATTTACATATCAATTTATAATCAATAAACAACAAAAAGTATGAGCTTGGAAGACATCAAACACAACAACATACATCCACCATTAAAGTACAACATGAACTACCAACAATTGAAAGTGACTCAAAAATTAGAACAACAAAACTAAAATCTAATATTTGGAGATTGAATCATGCACACATGGAGAAGAAAACACAAGAAACCATCAAAACAATTATTTTCTCATTAATTTTATACAACATGCTTTTATACAACTCATCTCTCTCTTTGAAAATGAGAGGATGCCCCTATTTATAGTTTTCCAAAAGAAAAATGAATGGAAAAGATTCATTTACATTGTGTGGCTCAAATTCATTTTACATTAGGGTTTCACCTATCACCAAATATATGACAATATAAAATAGACCTTTTGTCTTTTTCTCTATTTTGTCTTGTAGCTTATTTTGTCATTTAGCTACCTTTACACTGTAGTTGTTTTGTCTTTTAGCTACTTCCAACTTTTATAGCTATATTATCAAATACTCATCATCAATAACTGGATTTCCAACATTCTTTTGGAGAGTAGCATACTCCACGAACTTCTCGATCATAACCCAGAGCTTGTCCCATTCCATGAGGTAAAATTGGAGGATTTGAAAGGTTATCTTCTTGAATCTCTCAATGATTTTCTCCCAGTGCTTAGTGCATTTTTGGGTTGCCCTAATAATCTGCTCAGACTGAGTGAAACCCCTTGTAGCGAAGTCTATGAAATTCGGTGATAGTGGGTCTGAAACCCCTTGCCCCATCTTCTTATGAAAGAATGGCTTTATTCTCTCCAAAATTAACTCTAGAGAGGGCATCTCATAGTTTTTCATCATCTTGAAATAATCTTCACTGTCAGTCTGGTGCTTTGCAACCCACTCAAGATCAAGCTTTGGTTTGTGCAAGACCTTCTCTAGGATATCCTTTCTATAATCTAGGCCCATAATTCTACTCAGGAGAGTAACCAAATTGTGGTACTCCTCAAAGAAATCACTTCTGAATAGCTTGAGGTACCTTGTTGGAACTTCCCCTCATGGTCTTTAACCAATGTTGATTGATCATTCTTTTGTATGCGAGAGGGTCTTATTTCCACATGTTTTTAGAAACTTCCTTCTTTGTTTCCTCCATCTTATCAAATGTTGGGATCCCAAATGTCCTTCCAATATACTTGGTAGACAAGTCTGCCAATACTTTGCCATCTTTATCAATGATTTTCCTATTGGAGTGGTAGCACTCCTAGCAGGCCATGACCAATTTTGGAGCAACCAAGGCAAGAGGGAAGTCAGCTTCCTTTACAAGGCCACTTTGTTTTATCCTTTGCATATCCCCTGTGGTTGGGTTGACCATTACCCTATGCATGAACTCATCAATATTTACGTGTCTCAGGTTTGTATCTGACACTGTGTCCTAGGTGGAGGTGAGCTTGGAGGTGCACTTCACCCCGTGGAACTGATATTTCATTTGCTCATTTTATTCTTTTCCTCTTGTTATTTTTGCAAGCTTCTTTCCCTTATCGGGCTTCTCAATGGGCTTCCCTGATGATCCCTCAGCAAGTTCCATAAATCCTGCATACATAAAGTAGAGTATGTGTTTCCACATATAAAGGAGGTAAACATCAGTTAAATCTTGCAAATCTAAGGTTAGATCCATTTCATACATCTTTGAAATATCATAAATTTATCGTCATTCACTTTTTGGGGCTTGTTTGGATCATTTTCAAAAATGTGGGCCCAGGGGTGCGGGTTTCTCCTAGGCAGAAGCTGCTAGGAGTAGCCAGGAGTAGGATGGCATCGAGGTCATAGAGTTTTGCAAACAATCGCCCACAAGAAGATTTTTGTGTTGTTTTTTTGGTGAGTAAATCTAGGTTGGGGTCCTTTGGCACATGTGAAAATTAGCTACAAGGCACTTGAAGTTGTTGGGTGAAGCTTTGATTCTCTTGTGGACTTGGAGGATGCGAGCGCCAGGTGATCCCACAATACTAGTTTACAATTTTTGGGAGATCTTGATTTTTGCTAAAATCACATATTTTTAGAAAATATAATGATTTAAGCCTTGAAAAGTTCCATTTAAAGGATTCCAATTGAGGAGATTTTGATCAAACCATCTTAGATCAAACCCCCTTGGATAGAACCCCGCTAGTTTTAAACCATACCTATAATGGAGTCTCCTTTACACCTATCAAAATGTTGATAAAAAACCACTTTTGATTTACCTTTTGGCAGTTCAAGTGAATTCATTTAAATTTATTTTTTGTAAGTATGTAGCCCTTATTATAAGCTTCCCAAAAAGTATAATTTTAAATTAATTAAATTTTTTATTATATTTATTTTTTGTTTCTTGTGAATGTAGGTTTTTATCAAAAATCAAGCTCTTTGTTTATACGTGTGAAAAATAATAGATTATTAAAAAAAATTGAAAAATATCAATGCACTAGATATTGATGTCCCTGATCCAACAAAAAAATAAATAAATTTTGATACATACAAAAAAGTTATGTTTTAGCCAGTAAATTATGTCCAAAATTTAACTAGTTTGACTTAATTAAGAAAAACATATTCAATGAAATGCTATGAAACCAATTCCATGCACTAGATATTGTAGTTACAAATCTAAATTAAAAAAAAAAAAAAAAAATTATCCTTCATAGAAAAAAAGTTGTGTTAGCTAGTAACATCACTCTTTAAAAATGATGTTTACTTATAAGACACAACACTTGAGCTAAGTGGGCTTAAACATGGAGGAAAATTCATGGTTAAGCATGCTTGAGTTGGAGTAGTACTAGGATGGGTGACCTCCCAGGAAGGCTCGGTGCTTCACCTCTGTGAGCATCACCTAGATGCAATGAGTGCTAAGTGGACCACTCATTATAATAAGAGATGGGTTCTTGTGAACCACTACTCATGAAACTTGGGTCAATGATTTTGACTCGTAATACTACATGATTGAATCCTGATAGCAATATCACAATGGTGTTTACTATTAAAAACTAGTTTTCAAAGGAGATGAAAAAAGAAGTGTAATCTGATTCCAAACATTTTGAAAAAATATATTTAGAATCTACAAACAAAATGTCACAAATCACTAACTTGCATCATCTTCAAGTTCCTTATGGTTTAACTGCTATAGGTGCTCAAAAGTGAAGATTTAGTTAAAAAAAATTAGTTCAATGTCCAGTTTGGCCAAAAAATGTAAACCAATATTGTGGGATCACCCTGTCATAGGGTGGGAAGCTCTTAAAGCTTAGTCGTTAAGTAGCAGCATTCAAAAGATAGTGACCCACATGCGGAGTTACCCACTACTGTCACATTGAAGGACAACTTTTGGGTATGTGCAAGATCATCATGGAAAAAACAAGCCCTTGAGTGGCGATCAAATTTAGAAAAATTAGAGTTAGGCAACTTGACATAAAAATTTGAATAAGTTATTTATATTATTTCAAAAATATGTAAGAATAGAATCTGTAGCAAATTGAATGTAGTTTCTAAACTACTAGGTTTATTTAAAAATATATATATATTTGGTGAAAATTTGAAATTTCAATGCAATAGCACTTAAATTTTAGGGAAAAAATAAGAAGTAGGTCTCTGTCTGACCACCCTAACCACAATAAAATAATAATATTTTTTTATAATATTTTAGATATAAGTAGAGGACTCATGTCCTAATGTGATGAATATTTTTTTGTAATTTTTCCAAGTAAATAATTAATTATGGTTTTTATTACAACTTTTAAAAAATATAAAAACTCATATGTTGACCACCTTAACTTTCTCAAAACTTCATGAGATTCATTTTTTTAAAATCCTATAGTATGCAAATCATAGAATGTGACACATATTTCGGATTCAAAAAATGTGATACCATTTGAAAGCTATAGATGTTTTTCAATCAGCCTATCAATTAGGACTTTAGTCGTAATTCAAATAGAAAATGAATAATAATTATTTATTAAATTCAAAGTAAGGCATAATTTATATTGGTGGAAAGCTGAGAATCTCCTTTAAAAACCCTTTTTGTTTCATCAATTTTGGGTTAAAAAAATTTGTCAGCCACATACCCTAGACATACCCATCATATCGCCACTTTTTGGCGCATCATGATCCTACACATACCCTTTTTCCCTTTGTAATACATACTTTTATTCTAGTTACCCACTTTGGCTAAGCAGGTTGACCTTCTCTCATGCATCCCACTATGTGTTGACCAATATCACCTTCATCCAAGATCTCTATAGCATCATCCTTCTCACCCTTACTCACTGAGGGGCCTAAGCACTTTCTTTTAGAAGCAGTAGGGTTTTACTAGCTTTTTCTTTTTTTGAGATGGGGAGATAGATTGCATTTCAACTATGGTAGGGCTTTGAGAAACAACAATTTTTGAGAGACAATGTTTGGGCTTCTTTCCAAAAAGTGGACTATTCAGAAGCAAGTGAGGTTTGTCTTTTGATGACTTTATCTGTAGAGAAACTAATATCTTTAGTAGGGAATGGTTGAGGAGTAATAGATAGAAAATGGTTATAAAGCCTTAGAATAATACCTTGGTGAAAGGGAGGGGAGGCCCTTTAGCAATGCATTGATAAAGGGACGATGGTAGAAACAACGAGATATTATTATTTTCTTTATGCCCAATGTAGTCTAGGAAAGGAAAATGGTACCCATGAATGGTTTTAAATCTTCCCTCTAAATTAAAATAGCACATGTTATATGTAAACTTACCAAACCAAATGGAACTAACAACTTCTCCCTTTTGTAGTCATTATGAAATCTTTGCAACTTCTCATCTTTTTCAAAGAAATTGTCTATAAATCTTTGACAGTTTTTGTTGCTCACTTTGGCCACCTTTATTCATTTAAATTATAATTCCATCACCTCTGCTTCAAGTCTAGGAGTCACCTCAAACTAGATACGACCAATAGACACCATCCCCTCCTTCCAAGAGTTGCAAAATTTTGAGGCGAGATCATCGTTGAAACCCTACATGGCTAGGAAAAAAGGTGTGATGCCAACTTCCTCAAAAATCCTCCAAAGACTTGCATTTTTCTTGAGAGGGATACATGAAAGAAGTTCTTAGCACTTCCTTAGGCCACCCATCATACACCCAAAATTCTTCCACCACCTCTGCTAGATACCCCAAAAACTAGATAACATTCCACTCTAGATGAGAGAAACCAAAATAAAATTGCAATGAGTGACCTTTCTATGATTGTTGTAGGTAAAAGAGGAAAAATCGTGTATCAAGGAATGAGCCAGGATAATAATGTGAATTGTCAAGAAAATAAACCACTAGTCCTAAATGAAGAGTCCCAAGGTACTCCCATTATTTTGAATCTTATGCATATTGGGCTTAGTTAAGGGATTATACATGGGGTTCATGTGAGAATTAAGATTGTCATGCTTTTCCATAGTTTCATACTCTAAATACATATCTATAAAATTTGGAAGATATTTCCACTCTTTCGTGTTCTTATGAATGATTAAGAAGACACCCCCTTCCCTACTCTAGAAGTTTTCCTTATAATAATTTTTGTATACATTATTGCATTTCCCTTTCAATATAATGATTTGGCCTTTATCCTTTACAAAATGGAATCAATACTTCCCCATTAAAGAGGTATAAATTAATAATAATGGGAGGAAAATTTCTATAGTATAAATCTTTGTTGTGATTGGATAGGAAATGTACCTTATCATTATAATCATTCTCGATCTCTTTTCTTTTCATAACATCTTCAAAATTTAAATTTGATAAATTTAAACCTGTGACATTATAATGATTCCTAGTGCCATGAAGGGGGACTCAAGTGTTTTTCATAGTCACTTTAGTCATATAAATCATGTTATTTTTATATATCATTGTAAATTTTCAAGGTCCTATTATTCCCCAATCTCTCTTTTGAAATTAGGTCTTTTATTTTTTTAGGGACATCATGGTAATTACACCTTACCCAATGTAGAAAAGAGATCCCCACATTGGAAGCAACATCTTATGCCATGTTTTCTTTGCTATATGTATGGCTTAACTTATATTTATGGAGGCCTTCAATCATCTTTTTTGAATCTTTTGTTAGGTTCTTTGCCTTCCAAGGAGCATTAGATTCTCCCTTGGGAGTATCTATGATCAACTTGGAGTCTCCTTCTATAACAATTTTTTTATAGCCCCTCTCCCTCAATCTCTTTAGACCCACCAAATAGTAGTTGCTTCAACAACATTGCTAGTGTAGATACCTAGATTCTTTGCATAACCTTCAATTAGATAGCCCTTGTGATCTCTTATAACTCCTCTAGCCATAGCCAGCCCTGGGTTCCCTTTGGAGCAACCATCAGAATTAAGATTTATCCAACCTTCGACCAAAGGGGTCCATTTAGTTATCTTTCTTCTAAAAAGATTTCTCCAATTAATTTTGATTAGGTATTTTTTAAATCCCCAATTCTGTTTGATCCTAAGATCCCCATATGATGACATGTTTTTTGAAAAGCCATAGTTTCAAGAGTTTAAATTGTCCTAAATTAGGTTTTTTGTGTTTAGGAAGACTCCATACTACTCCTCCTTTGATCTCTAAATATTATATTATTTATTTCTTTCCATAGACTCCATGAAATGAAAGGAGGAATTTACTTCCACAAACCTTCAATGATTGGGTGACTAAAAGGACAACTATTCCATCATTCCACAAATTTCCTTAGAGAATGGGAAAACCCCAATATACCAACAAGATTCTTAAAACATATATCCAAAGTTCCCTAGCAAAGGAGTAGTGGAAGAACATGTGTTCAATACTCTTTGCATCTTCATAACAAAGGGAGCATCTAGTAATGAACTAAAACCCTCTTCTATTAAGAACATCTATGGTGAGAATACTACCATTAGCTACAACCCACCAAAATTAGTTAATTTTGTGAATGAGTTTGGCATTCCAAATCTTATTCCAATCAAAATTTGGAGGGGGGTATAATTTTCTCCATAATAGCATAGGGAAATTTACCAAAGAACTCTCCTGAAGGGATGCCACTCCAAATCCATTCATCCTCTTTGTTTTGTGAGAAGAAGAGACAATAGCCAATAAGAGGGTCCAAGAGTTGAGAAGTATCAATCCTCTCATTTTGTCTACCACCCCTTAGAACCCTACTCCCAGTTAGTTGTTCCTTGAACTTTTTGCATTTTGGAGTAGCTCATCCCTAGTCAACATAATAATATAAGTAATTCCCATTGATCCTTATAAGCCTTTTCTTAATTTGATTTAGGTGATTTACTATGAATAGAACCATAACAATGCTCCAAGCATCATCCCAAAATCTAATCTTTCTACCATTTCCCATTCTCTTCCTAATTCCTTGTCTAAAAGTATTTCATATTTTCATAATTTTATTCCATATGACCAAGCCCCTAGGCCAATCCAAAGAAAACAAAAAACTTCCAAGATCAAAATTTCCTTGATATTTGGATTTTAAAATATACACCTAGTCCTTGTTACCTTCCAGGAAATTCCAACCATTTTTAGAAAGGAGGTCTTTATTAAATAATTTTAACCTTTTGACATCAAGGCCTCCACATTTTTTAGGAGAGCAGACTATGTCCCAGCTAACAAGGTAAATCCTAGCTTTCTCTTCCATTCCAGTCCAAAGAAAATTTATGTGGATTTGTCTAATTAGTAATGAAAGAAGACATCTTAAAGAGAGAAAGAAAGTGGATTCAGATATTTTGATGTCAGGATTTTAGAAGTTGAAGCTTAGCCACCTAGCTTAGAAGCTTACCTTTCCACCCTACTAGCTTTCTTTGGATCCTTTCTAAAATTCCATTCTAGTAGATGATAGTGGATTTTTTGGTGCTAAAAAGGGAGGCCAAGATAGGAATTAGGAAAACAACATATTGATAGCCTAAAATCCTCATAACCCTTTCTTTTAGCATCTGATCTGAATTAAATAAATAAACCTTGATTTTGGAATAATTAATGTGTTTTCTTGATACCTTTGCATAACCCTAAAAAATAGATTTTCAATTGGCTGCTTCAATAATTGATGTTGCCCCAAATAGAATGGTATCATCCACAAAATATTGATGAGAAGCAAGAAGAAGGGAAGAAGCAACTTTAATTCCTTTGAGAGCTCCTTGATCTAATTGTTTTTTAAAATTTATCCCTATAACTTTAGCAACAATTATAAACAGATAAGGAGAGAGGGGGTCTCCTTGTATTAGCCCTTTACCATTAGAGAAGAGATGTTTAGGAAATCCATTTATCAAAATTTAATACTTGGGGGAAGTGGCACAAACTTTTATCAATTTTAAAATTTGACCTTTGAAACTAATTTTTTTTAGGATAACAATCAAGAATGACCAAGAGACCTTTTCATAAGCTTTCAAAATATCCAACTTTAGGACCATTCTTGATCTCATACTTTGTTCCATAGAGTTGATGTATTCATGAGTTACTATAGCAGCATCAAGGATTTGTCTACCTTTGACAAAGCCTTTTTGATTCATAGAGATCATCCTGCCAAAAACCCCCTTCATTTTGTTAACCATGATCTTGGAGAATATTTTATAAATAGTGTTGCATAAACTTATGGGCCTATAATCTTGTAAGGAGGCAACATCCTCTTTCTTGGGAAGTAACACAATAAATGTTTAATTTAATTGATTTAGCAATCTTCCTTATCTAAAAATTCTTTGGCAGCATTTAAAATATCAACAAAGATAATTTCCCAAAAGTCTTGAAAAATAGTAGGGAGGAAACCATCAAGACCTAGAGCTTTAAAAGCTATAAAATAAAAAAAATGCATTCTTGACTTCTTGTAGCATTATAGGTTTCTCCAACTCCTTAAGGTCCTACTCAGAAATCACTTTTGGGATAACCTTAAAGAGAGACTTCATCCCATCATTAACCTATTCCTAATATCCACCATTATCTTTGAAAAAGGAAACAACTTCCTCTTCTATCTCTTCATCGCTTGTCAAAATAGTTCCATCTTCTTTCACCAAGGATCTTATATATTATTTCTTTCTTTATGTTTCATTGTAAATTGGTGAAAGAATTTAGTATTTATATCCTCCTCCTGTAACCACTAAATTCTAGATTTCTATTTCTAGAACATTTCCTCCATTTTTGTGATCTTAAACCATTCCTCTCAAATTTCTCTTTCTTTTATAAAGTCTCCCCCATCAATGGTCCTGCTCTCCAACCTTGCTTGAATCTCCTTTAGTCTAGATAGGATGGAGTTTTTAGATAAGATATTTATAAAGAAGATTTTGTTCCACCCTTTAACTTTGTCTTTGATCCTTTCTAGTTTGTTGGCTAAGCAAAACAATGGAGTACCTTGACAAGGTTGACTCCACCATTTCTGTATGAGCCCCTTAAAATTAGGGTGGGAGGTCCACATTATTTCATACCTGAAAGTGTAGGGTTCCCTAGACCATAACTCCTCCCAATCCAAGAGAAGAGCATTATGATTAAAACTAGTCCTTGGGAGGGCAGTTAAATGCGGTTTTGGAAAAATGTCCCATCCACTAGAAAATAAGCATTCAGTCCAACTTTACTTGGATATGATTGTTTCCTTATTGCCTATTTGACCAAGTGAACTTGGAACCCTATAGATCAACATCCATCACATTTTGAGAAGAATGAATTCCAAAAGGGTCCATCATGTTGTCCAAGTAGTCCTCCAAACCCCCTGTTTATTTGAGGTGAATAATGGGGTATTAAAATCCCCACCATGCATCTAGTTCTCATTTTGTCTATTTGAAATAAGAATTGATGAAGAGCCCCAAAGATGAGCTCTAGTTGACCTAGAGTTAGGAGAATAAATATTTATTAAATTCTATTTATTTGAATTCTTTAAATCTTCCATAACCTGGTTTCTAGACTATTTTTATTGTTGATTCCTTTTATATCTTTTAATCTAACCAGGTTCTATAAAGTAGCTAAACTACCCGAGGCACCATCTGCATCACTCACACAATACTCATCTATTGGCCATATGTTTTTAACTATTTGATCAAAGGTCAATTGTTGTATTTTAGTTTCTTGGATAAGAAGAACATCCATTTTTAGGTTGACAATACAACTTTTAACAATATGTTGTTTTAGGGGGTTTTTCAAACTTTGCACCTTCTAGGGCATAATATTCATTAAAAAATGGAAAAGAAGAGTTAGTAATCACCTGATACTAACTAATGGAGGCCAAGCCTCCTACAATATTATTTCTTGAGTTTTTTTTCATCCCAAGAGGCCTTCAAGGGTTTTATGTTTCCCAAAAGTCAACTCATGAGCAACTTTTCTAGCCTCGATTTCCCTCTGATAAGGTCTTCGTTAATCTTGGTCTCCCTCAACATCAACTTTCTTTTTATTTTTTGATTTCTCATTTACTTGTGTCCAATATTCCTCTAGGTTTCCCTCTAGGGCTTTTAGATGGGGTGTAAGAGACTTAGAATCCCCAAACCCCAACAAGGCCAAGGAGTCCATCATGAATTTTTTATGATTCCCTTGCAAGGAAACCCCCTCCCCACTTAAAGAATTCTTCAAATTATTTCCTTCGGTTTGACTTGTTACAAGCTCTCTCTTTAGAACCTATTTGGGAAGAGGGAGAAATAACCAGGGAGTTGGTTCTTTAAGGATTTATATTTGAATTTACTTCTACATTCTTAAAACCATTTTGTTTCTAAAGACCTTTCTACTATGGGATATTGATAGGTATTTGGGTATGTGCAAGATCATGATGGGCCAAAAAGTGGCGATGTGATGGGTATGTGGATGATGACTTTTTTTACCCAAAATTGATGAAACGAAAAGGGTTTTTAAAGGAGATTCTCAGCTTTCCACAAATATAAATTATTCCTTACTTTGAATTTAATAAATAATTATTATTCACTTTCTATTTGAATTAAGACTAAAGTCCTGATTGATATGCTGATTGAAAAAAATCTACAGCTTTCAAACGGTATCGCATTTTTTGAATCCGAAACATACATCACATTCTATACTTTGCATACTATAATATTTTTAAAAAAAATATATAATTTCATGAAGTTTTGATCAAGTTAAGGTGGTTAGACATACGACTTTTTATATTTTTTAAAAGTTGTAATAAAAAATTCATAATTAATTATTTACTTGGAAAAAAATTACAAAAAAATGTGCATCACATCTAGACATGAGTCCTCTAGTTATAACTCAAATCTTATTAAAAATTATTATCATTTTATTGTGGTTAGGGTGGTCAAACAGACACCTACTTATTTTTTTCTTGAAATTTAAGTACTACTACATTGAAATTTTTAATTTTCACCAAATAGATTTTTTATTTTTATAATTAAACCAACTAGTTTAGAAACTACATTCAATTTTCTATAGATTCTATTAAGATAGGTAACTTATTCAAATTTTTATGTCAAGTTGCCTAACTTTGATTTTTCTAAATTTTTTGCCACTTAAGGGCCTATTTTTTCCATGATGATCTTGCACATACCCATTTTTATTTAATACCCTCTCTATTTTTACTTCTTCCTTTTGCTCCATCATTATCATCTTAGGTTGCATGGATTGGGGAAATAGTAGTACTCTATTCTCGCTTAAAAAAAAATCATCCTCCTTGTGTTGGTAATGGATGGTCATGAAGAAATCATCATTTTTATGAGATTGATGTTTTTTATAGGAGTCGCTTAGATGAACAAACCTCCAAAAAAACTGACAAATATTCTAACATTTTCATATTCAACAACTTGCTTCCATATCCTAAAAACCTTGATTTTAGGGATATAGCAAAGGGGGGTACCTTATTGATGGCCACATTAACACATATTCTCGCAAACATTAGTCTATATTTTTGTAAAGTTACCTTATTGACCACTAGAAAGCTTCCAAAAATGTTCACAATTTCTTGATATATTTTTTTATTCTAGAACTCTAGAGGGAGCCTCAAAAATATAACCCAAGTAGGAGCAATTGAGCCAAGGTCTATAAAGGGATCGAAGTTGGGTTTCCACTTACACAAAGATAAGAAGTTCTTAAATTTTTTATCGAAGGCCCACAAACCTCCAGTAAGAACCTTTAGTAAGTCTTCATATTGCAAAAAACTAAATAAAATAAAGCCATTTGACATAACACTTACATTGATAGCTCCTTTGAGTTTCCATGTGGAGTCACTCCATTTTCTAACCTAATCAATGTTCAGTCTGAAGGCTAGAAACTTACCTACTAGAGATAGCCAGAAACCCATGATCAGCTCATTCACAATTTCATCCAAGACATCAATTTTGAGGCATTTGTAGCATTCAAAGGACTTGAAGCCTTAGACTACTCCTGAAACAAAGGTCTACTACCGACTAGTTTATTCGCATAATGTTCAATTTGGAGTGTTAATTACAAGGAGCTTGTGTGGAATCATCATCCATATCTATATCCTTTTAACAAGCACTTATTATTTAATTTCATGTTGAATTTTTTTTACTTTAATATGTCCATGATTCTTAATAGTGTATATGTAAGGCAAAGTGAGGAGTAGGGGTAAAAAAATGCATGTCTTGGACTTTTCTACTCTATTTTAGATTCACTTTAACTAATTTATCCCTCATGCAATGAATAGCACATAAGTGACACGTTTTTGCATAAAAGTTGACAATTACCTAGATTCTTGACTGAACCTAACTCCATCCATCCTAAGGATACAAGTCAAAAAATTACAAATTTCCCATTCCCTTACTTGGGTTGAAGCTACAAAAGTATGGTTTTGAGCCTAGTTTAGAACCACAACTATAATTTTGATCCCTAAAATTTAAAATTCAAATTCAATCATGGACCAAGCTAACCCCTTTTAGCTAGCCATTACTTGTTGACAAACCCAAACTCATTTGAGAAAGAAATGAAGATCCATCAAATACACATCCAAGCCACCCATTTATACATTGTGTAATAAGAACATCAACTACCATCCACATTCTGATTGATAATGATAGATGAGGCATATTGTATGGTTGCTTGACTCATCTTTGAGCTTGTTGAAATTGTTAAATCAATGCTAGGGGTTTGACTAAGGTGAAAATCCTAGCACAACAAAATTTAAAGGTATCTTTTGATACCACAAAGTTTAGATATCATATGGAAATAGGTTTTTAAGATCAAAAGTGCACATGTCAAAGCTATAAGAGAAGGTCAAGTTTAAAGATTCAGAATCGAAGTTCCATGTGTGGTGATTAGTTCCTTAGGTAGGGAATTGAACTAGAGTATAAAGTGAATCATTTAACATTCTATTAGAATATTATAAGTTCATATATAACAATAAAACTCCAAAGTAAATTATTAAATTTAACCTACAACAAAATATCTTCACAAACAATGTTAAATATTTACACTTTGATTAGTTTCAAAAAGTATTTTTCCATAATATTTTTATCTTTAATTCTTTAATTTAAAATAATTTAAATATATTTATTGTTTGTATTTATTTACCATTACTAGACAAACTTTTTTAAAAATAAAATAAAAAAGAAAGCTAAAACATGAAAAATACCCTTAAAAATAATTCTAACTTATATTTTTAAAGGAAAGAAAAGGATTCTTTTAACTATCTATATCTTTTAAATAACCCATAAAATGAAAATAAGTTTTAAAAAATATCAAAAACTAAAATGAACTTTCCAAGTAAAGGTCTTGGACATGGTGGGAGGTTAAGCTAAAACCAATTGTAATATAAGTATAAATATAATTTTTCATGGTAATTTATGTAAATGAATAAATATATTTTTTTAAATTATTATATAAATATTTATAAATAACATTATTTCTCCTTCAATTTTGATATGGGAACTATGGAAGGAGAGGAATAGGAGAGTATTCCAAGGGAACTCCATGGAGATAGAAATGCTTATGAATAAGATTGAAGTTGTCATTGTGGAAACAATGAACTCAAGAGTTCATGCCCAAAGCAACAAAACAAAATTTTATACAAGCTGGGATGACAATATGTTCAAGAACTGGTTTTCCTCAAGTTATTGGGAAAGGGTGTCAAGTCAACAAACAAAACAGAGCAAGTTGTAAATGGAGACCTCCAAATATTGGGTGGTTCAAACTGAATTTTGATGGAGCGTCCAGAGGGAATCCAAGTCCACAGGTGCAGGTGGTGTGATTCACTCTTGGCAAGGAAAAACTATTGCAAGATATTCAAAACCATTGGAGATTGATACAAACGTGGCAAAATTTAAGGCTCTAGTGTCAGGGCTATCCCTTTGCATAGAATTGAACCTGTCAAAAGTAGAAATTGAAGGGGATTCGGCTATTGTGGTAAATGCAATAAGAGCTAAGAAAGTGTTGAGTAGGAAATTACAATCTTTACTAGATTCAGCAATAAATTTGATGGATAAGTTTGAAAATGTAATGGTTAACCATATTTATAGAGAAGGCAATACAATGGCAGATGCTTTGGCAAATATGGGAGCTGATGGAACGATACTTAAACAGATAACTCCATGTTGAGCAAGACCTTGTCCCAACAGTGGCAGACGCATCTTCATTTTTGGAAATTTAGTAAATC
Source organism: Sequoia sempervirens (assembly GCA_007258455.2). Taxonomy (NCBI): domain Eukaryota; kingdom Viridiplantae; phylum Streptophyta; class Pinopsida; order Cupressales; family Cupressaceae; genus Sequoia; species Sequoia sempervirens. The sequence goes on from VDFB02193867.1 coordinate 301,240,786, forward strand.
CTTGTTCTTTTAATTTTAATACAATCTTCTCGACTTCAGCCCCTTATTTATCAAAAAAAATAAAAAATAAAATAACATTATTAATAATTTATATAAATAAATAAATATATTTTTAAAACTAATTGTTTAAATTTATTTTAAATGAATATTTTAATTATACCCACAAAAAGCACCCATTACTGTAGAATGGAAGAGTACAACTGATATTTTGATTGAATATTCAAAATATCAAAGGGTACTTGGAATTTAGCCATTTTCCTTTAATTCAGATAATCCAAGGGTCTAAACAGAAGTAGATATATTATATATCCTCGGCCATTTGACATAAAAACAACCATCAACTGTCCATGTGATGGTCTTTAGAATACAATTAAATCCTCGCATGCACCAATGCCCATTGAGTAATACAAATATACATGGCAAAATAAGCTTCCAACTAACAGAATACATTCTTACAGCTGTTATCTTCAAAGTAGGTTACTGTTACAAACTAAAAAATATATGGGGGATGGAGATACTACAGGGGGGTGATGATGTAATGCTTCGGGCTCTCATTTTATAATATATAGCCTGATTCACTTTGTCTGTTGGTGGCGATCATCTGTATTACCAGCACTGGGAAGACTAATTACAGGGGTCTGCATCTAAGTGGACTGCATTATTTGCAGACTGCATTCATGGTGATGAAAATGCTGAGCATCTTTAGTATTTGCACTGCTTTTTCTTCTGGGCATTGCTTCACCCAACATGGTGACCACGTCTCTCATGGAAGGCCTGTCCCTTGGCACTCTGCTGGTGCACAACAAAGCAATCCTCAGCACTAAAATCATCTCCTCTTTTACAGAATTGGAGGAGCCTGCAACATTGGGATCTAGAGCCTGTTCTATACCATCCTTGACTCCATGTTTGGATCTCACCCACTCTACAATGTTCATTCCCTCTGCAAATTCAAAGGGCTCAATTGGCCTCTTGCCAGTCAGAAGCTCCATTAACACCACCCCAAAACTGTATATATCACTCTTCTCATCTACCTTTAAGGTGTATGCATATTCTGCAATAACAACAATAATGATTTGGACATCAGTACCTTAACACTAATTTAAAACGGAAAATCTATTTATATACTTGGACAGTGCGGACCCTTTTTCAGGGTATGTAGAGGTGAGGCTATTGGGCTTATTACAGTTTTGGAGTGATTGAGCAACGCAGAGATGAGGCTGCTGGACTTTTATGGTTTTACTGAACTGGGTACTAATTACTCTTGTGGTTAGGGGTAACCAGGGAGCATGAAAGGCAAAGTAAAAGATCTGGCAGCCCTGGTATGTGAACCCCCATGTCCCTAAGATCGCCTGCTGACAATGGTAAATGTCTATTCTACATCCATGAAGAGGCTTTTGGATAGGGTAAGTAGTGGCACTGAAGGGCATAATTACAAGGAAACTCCATTATAGGAACCTTGACTGCATCCCCATCCCTATACCCACAATTTCTGGTGACTACATTTATATATAATATAACCTCCTTCTTAATCATTTACTTATGTACTATAATTTGATTGATGTCCCCATACCCATAATGTCTTTTGACTCCATTTGTATATCATATAACCATCTTCTTAATCATTTACTCATTTACTCTAATTTTACCTATACCCGTCCCCATATCCACAATTTCTGGTGGCTCCATTTATATATTATATAGCCCTTTTTAATCATTTACTCATGTACTATAATTTTATCTGTCCCAGTCCCCGTACCCCCGCATCTGCTAGTAACTATGCTACTGGGTTTTTGGCTTTACAGTTTGTGGGATTGAGGTGATTGAGCTACACAGAAATGAGGCTATTTGAATTCTATAGATTTTCAAGATTGAGGTAAATTCCTCCTGCAATTAGCTGTAATGCTTGGGTCGCTGGTATCACCTATGGTCCATGGTAATTGGGGGTTATTCCATGTGACTGAGATTACCTGCTGACGTTTTGTTTGTTGGGAACTTCTTAAACACTAAACAGCCAAGATGAGTAGGGACAGGTTATAAACACTGGTTAACTCAAAATCAAAATTGAGATAGTACTTACTAACCTGGAGCAATGTAACCATACGAGCCAGCAACAGTTGACATTGGTTCATTGTTCTCAACGAGCTTTGCCACTCCAAAGTCAGCAAGGCGGGCATTAAGATTGGAGTCAAGGAGAATATTGTTTGATTTGACATCTCTGTGTACAACCAAGGGAAAACAATCATGGTGCAGATAGCATAATCCCTGGGCGATCCCCACAGCAATATTATATCTTGTAACCCAATCGGCCAGCATGTTGTTTTGTAAAGCTTCCTTTCCGTGCAAGGCTTCTGCCAGGCTTCCATTTGGCATGTACTCGTAGACGAGCATTGGGTTCACATTGTTGTAACAGTAGGCCAACAGTCTCACTATATTTCTATGTCTTAACGTTCCCAAGACATCTGCCTCTGCTTGGAAGCTTGGGTCTTTGTAATCTTTGGCATTTTCATGGCTTCTCCAAAGCTTTTTCACTGCAACGATCTCACCGCTGGGCATCTCTGCCTTGTAAACGGTTCCCGTCCCACCCATTCCTATGACGTTGGTTTCCTTTATGCAGGCCAGTATGTCTGTGCTTGTGAAACTTAGTCTCTGAAATGCAGTCAGCCGCCATGGCCATTCATCACTGAGATAGATGTTGTCCTTGAATCTGATATTCCTGCAAAGAGCCCCATCTTGAAATTTTCTGTAAAATAAATGCGCTCCTACCAGTAAAATTGCCAGAGAAACTGCAAATATGATTCCAACTATCAGTACCAGCGATGCAGGTCCCTTCTTAGGTACAGTGGGGGATTGCCCACTTATGTTGTCTGTAATGAAGCAAGGATTGGGCAAAATTCCCCCACACAGTCCAGGATTGCCCGCTAAAGCATCTGGATTAAGAGACTTGAATATTCCTTCCCTTGGGAGTGGACCAGAAAGATCATTGTGGGACACATTGAAGATTTCCAGGGCTGTGGAATTACCAAATGCAGGGGATATCATGCCGGATAGAGAGTTTTCAGAGAGGTCTAGCATGGCTAAAACGGGCAGTGAGGCAAGCTCTGGAGGGATGAGTCCACTCAATTCATTATGTCTCAAATCTAGCCTTAGAAGCCTGTTGCACATCTTAAGGCTGCTGGGAATTGTACCTGAAAGATAATTCTTAGACAAGTCTAGCACTGACAGGCTTGGGCAGTCTCCAAAATCAGTTGGAATTCTACCAACTAACTTGTTGTTGGAAGCATAAAAGCTCTGCAGAATTGCCATTTTTTTCCACATATCAGATGATAGACCATCCTGAATCTCATTGTAGGACAGATCCACAAAAGACAGTTTGGAGGCTTGGCTTAGATCAGGTGGGATGCTGCCATTCAGCCTGTTTTTGGCCAATTCAAGCCTTGTGAGATTAGGCAGCAATCCAAATCCTGCAGGGATAGCTCCAGAGAGCTGGTTATTGTGCATTCTTACTCTCCACAGAGAGGGGCAGTTAGCCAAACTGTTAGGAATGGGTCCTGAGAAACCATTGTTGAACATAATCAGTTTGACTAGATTGCCTCCTCGACATAAATGGGGAGGTAGTGTACCAGTGAAGAAATTAGAAGAGACATCTAACCAGTGCAGAGATGAATTCTTGCCAAGCTCCTGTGGAAGTATCCCTGTAAAGGAGTTGTTCCAGATTTCCAGAGTCACGAGTTCAGGAAGCTCACAAATACTTTCTGGAATTCTACCGCTGAAACTATTTAGCATAAGACTCAGAAGTGTTAAGCCCTTGAGCTTACCTATTTCGTAAGGAATGCTACCTGAGAGGAAATTGCCTGAAAGATCTAGAGACTTGAGGGAACTCATGTTGCCAATTTCTCTAGGGATAGTTCCACTTAGCCTATTATTGAAAAGAAACAAGGTATGCAACATCCTTAACTTGCCTAACTCTGGTGGGATGATTCCAGAAAGATTAGCAGAGGCAAGATCTAAATACTCCAATCTGCTCAGATTCCCAAGCTCTGCAGGAATACCCCCCTCAAACTTATTATATGCCAAAATGAGGTTCTCCAGCATTAACAACTTCCCTAGCTCTAGAGGAATATAACCTTTGATATTATTCCCAGAGAGTCCTAAAAATTTGAGCTTGGGCAGGTTCCCATATGAAGATGGAATGCTGCCATCAAAAAAGCTTCCTCTGAAGTCCAGATGCACCAGCTCAGACAGCATACCAATATCCTCAGGCAATGATCCAGTGAAGTTATTGCTGTATGCGGAAATGTTCACCAGACCCTTTGCTTTGGACAATCCACTGGGAAAGCTCCCATCAAAGAAATTCCTACTAATGTCCAAAACAACCAATTCGGTGAGATTGGCTATGGATCCAGGCAGTGCACCAGTGAAGCCATTGGAGGCCACCTTCAAGCTTTTAAGCCTGCTAAGCATCTGAATATCATCAGACAAATTTCCAGTGAGATTCATCCTTGAGAGATCAAGTCCTGAAACTCTTCCCTCATCATTGCAGCTTACTCCAGACCAGCTACAATATGTCTTCAATATATCTGGTCGCCAGTCATGGAGGTGGCCCAAAGGGTCATCTAGATTGGATCTGAGCCTCAGTAGCACCTTCCCATCTTCATACAGATCAGTACCGCAAGCACAGATAAACAACAATACCAGTGTAAGTAGTCCCGAATATGCTACTGAAAACACCATGTTTACTGCTTTGATCAGCTCCAAACAATCTGATTACTTTCCTCCACCTTCAGAATTCCATTTTTTCTTCTCATTCAAATGGTGTGCCCAATCTCACACACAACACGAACACACCCAACTCCATAACCAGAAACACAAAGCCAAAACTACTGCTAATACACCAAATCAGCTACAGGGGATCAACCTGAGTTATCAGAGTAAGCAGAGGACTGCATTACTCATAAATTCCACTAAAAACAGACTGGTTTTTCCCCATAGATAGCAGAAGATTCTCAGCACCAAAAGCCCAGGATCCCATGCTTAACAGAAATCTATTTGACTGCCCCTAACATATGGATTGCTGCTTCTGCCACCCTGATCAACCCCCACTATTCTACTATAATTCAGACTATCAAAACTTCTCATTAGTTGCTCAATAATTCAAGAGCAGACTCACAATTAATGACAAAGATTTCACAACCATCTTAATATATTTGGTTGTCTTAAATTTCATGCTGCTTAAACAAATATATAATATGACATGATGGTCTCGATGTAAGCTTCTAATTACAGTCTTCCATTCATAATTTTATTTTAACTACATCTGCACAATTTACAAAATACGTTAGTGGATGGCATTGTCATCGACATTCTCCAGCATTTCTTTTGACCTTTGATGTTTACCAGAGGAATAAAAGGTGAACACTTACGACGACTTGTCATTTACCGTGCTTTGGAATTGGGAATTTACAAATAAAAATAAAAGTGGCCTCCACATGACAACTTTAATAAATGTAAACTATTCATTCCGGCTAAAACTTTATTGTGTAAAGTAAAATGCTTCAATGTAATATAAGCTTTTGAGTTAAATCATAAATACTTTTGAAGTTTTACACGTTGGCAATCATATATCCCATGTACTTTAATCTCAATTTGTTGTTCTCATTCGTTAGCTCTTAATTGGACAGACAAAATACTTATGCCTAATGTTTCTTACTTTTTTATTTAAACCTCCAACATACACAAACCTATCAAACCTTAAATTTAAGGGATAATTTAATTTATATTAAAGTCTATCGAAGATTAAAATTAATTCATAAGATTGAATTAACATAAAGAGCATAAGAGGGATTCAGGGTGATTAATTAACACAAAATGAAGTATTATGTATATGATGAAATTTGTATGATTACAGTAGACATGTTATTGTCACTTTTGTCAAGTTATTTTATATATAAATATTTGTAAATATGTACATTATCAAATTTAATTATTAAAAATAATTTATTGTACATATTTTGTTATGATCTTATTAAAATAATTTGTATATCAATACTTATTTAATTCTATCCACAACTCCAATGCATTTGGTAAACTTTTTTCACTCGGTGAGTAATTGAACCACGACCCTTGCCCCAATTCTATCCAATACTTTAATTTATAACAATCTTTAAAATTACTTTATATATAAACAATATGAAAATATTTAAAATAAATAATTAAAATTGTAATTATATTTTATTTATCTTTTAATATATTCATATTTTTTAAAATATTATTTTTAATAATTTAATTAAAAAATAGTTTATAAAAAATTTAAAATTATCTTTGAAATCTAATTTATGAATAACATATTATTTTTATATTTTATTGCATCTATAATATAATTTTTTAAATATAACATATTAATCTTTTTAGATAATATAATTTTATTATTTTTATATTTAAAATTGTGTAATTATATAAAAGCCACCCTTTTATAAACCAAAATTATTTTTCCAAATCCTTTTGTATTAGTGCTCCACATAATTATAATTCTCAAAAAAACTTCTAAATTTTCATGTACATCACTTTGTCTTGGCCGGATAACATGCAAATAAATGTCAATGTGGCATTTGAATTTGATGACCGTGTGTGTAGTAATTAATAATTAATCACAACTTTAATGTGTACTTTGAGCTATCATTGTACTCATACACCCAACCTTTACGCGGAAGCTTCACTTATAATTTGATTATTGCATGTAACACCATTTTCATTTTATTCCATGCCCATTATTATTAAAACAATTTTTTTATATAATGTCTTTATAATTTTTATAAGATATCTTTAAATATTAATATTAATTTGATATTATTAGATATCTTAATTTTTCAAATTTATATATTTATTTATTTTATTATAATTTAATATTTTCAATTAAAAATAATAATAAATAAATAGAAGCATTTATTTAAAAATTTCATAATTTATGATGAGTGATGTTATTTGTCTTGATGTCTAAAATCTATGATTGAATGAATAAATGAAGAGTTAGGATTCATCCCTAGGGATGTGTATACATGGAATCAAGTAGGTCTCACGTTATTTTCTGACTTTTGTGCTAGAGAAGCACCAGTTGTACACTCATCATTGAATTAAGAATAACTTTATCAAAATGGGCCCAAAATTTGTCTTTGTCTAAAATTTATGATGAGTGATGCCATTTGTCTTGATGTCTAAAATCTATGATTGAATGAATAAATGAAGAGTTAGGATCATCCCTAGGGATGTGTATACATGGAATCAAGTAGGTCTCACGTTATTTTTTTACTTTTGTGCTAGAGAAAGCACCAGTTGTACATTCATCATTGAATTAAGAATAACTCTATCAAAATGGGCCCAAAATGAAGGGAAGCATACATAACTTTAAGAAAACCCTTTAAAATTTATATCATATTATGGTGAATCACATTTTGGTGCACTACTTTGTATGGAAAATGGATGTATATGTTGGGGAAAAAATATTTAAGGCAAATTTGTGCATATTTTCCAACAATGTTGACTCTTACTAGTTTATTATAGGTGGCTTTTAAAAATTGTTTGATGAATTATAGATTGATTTGAAGAAATAAAATAATTTTTTGGGTGAATTATTGTTAGTTTTAAATATTACATAATGCGGGTTGTGAAAATATTATGGTGCAAAAAGATTTACAAATTAATTTATTGGTAAATTTTGCATTGTCTAATGAATGATGATCAATGACTTAAGTTGTATTTTATGAGTAAATTTGAAAATGCACACACTTGGGATAATTGTTAATCATCAATAGGATTTGTTGTAAGTTCCATGAAGCATTAATACACTATCATGCCAAGTGGAATAAATGCAATGGTAATAAGATGTGGAGTGTAATTATGTGGGTGTGTTAACAAAAACTATTAAAGATCTAACATACAAAAATAAAATAGAATAAAGCACAATTGACATATATTTGAAAAATAAAAATAAAATAATTTTTGATTAAGGGGTAAAGGGCATGTGCAGGATCATGATGGGCCAAAAAGTGGTGATATGATGGGTATGTGACTCATGACTTTTTTTTACCTAAAATTGATGAAACAAAAATGGTTTTTAAAGGAGATTCTTAGCTTTCCACCAATATAAATTATGCTTTACTTTGAATTTAATAAATAATTATTATTCATTTTCTATTTGAATTAAGACTAAAGTTCTGATTAATAGGCTAATTGAAAAACATCTCTAGCTTTCAAACAATATCACATTTTTTGAATAAAATATGTGTCACATTTTATGCTTCACATACTATAGGATTAAAAAAAATTGAATTTCATGAATTGTTGACCAAGTTAAGGTGGTCAGACATATGAGTTTTTATATTTTTTAAAAGTTGTAATAAAAAATTCATAATTAATTATTTACATGGAAAAAAAATTACAAAAAACATGCATCACATCAGGACATGAGTCCTCTACTTATATCTAAATTCTTATAAAAAAATATTATCATTTTATTATGGTTAGGGTGGTCAGGCAGACACCTACTTATTTTTTCCTTGAAATTTAAGTACTATTGCATTGAAATTTCAAATTTTCACCAAATAGATTTTTTTTTATAAATAAACCTAGTAGTTTAGAAACTACATTTGATTTGCTACAAATTTTATTCTTAACTACATTTGATTTGCTACAAATTTTATTCTTACATATTTTTGAAATAATATAGATAACTTATTCAAATTTTTACGTCAAGTTGCCTAACTCTAATTTTTCTAAAATTTTCACCACTTAAGGGCCTATTTTTTCCATGATGATCTTGTACATACCCTAAATAGGCTTTGATAAGCTCCAAAACCTAGATACAACATGTTAGGAAAATTGCTAACCAACAACAAATATAATTGAGGTTTTGAAAGGGCCTAAAACCTTCATACAGCTAAAAAAGTCAAAATCCTACATAGTTATAACCAAGGTATTAAAACAAAACCAATCCTACATTATGCTTCATCCAATCCTAGCAATTCACACACCCTTAACCTAGGGGTGGGATTCTAAAACTAATATAGGAAGACCCCTCTTCCTTCTTTGAATAGTCATCCAAGATACATTTTATCCAAATCCTTTGTAGTGATGGAGGAGTCTCTATGAGATGCTTTCTAAGACACACCATTAACCAAGTCCTCAAATCAAGGAGAAAGGGGGCATCCTTATCTATCACCTTGACCTGAGCTACCATGTGTGAGGAAAGATAAATTATATCATATGAAGCCAAAGTTGCACAAAAGCCTTAAATAAGCATGGGCCAAGGATCCATCAACACAAACCATCATAAAAACCAATTGAACCTCGCCAACCAAGGAGGGACCAACCATATAGAGAGCCCTTGTAGGAACATGAACCTCTGTGGCCACATCAAGGTCCACTAATAGGTAGACTAAATGTGAACCACCATCCTCGGAATAAAAGAATCACCAATATTCAAATGTTTTAGAAGGGCATCTTGTCATCAATTAATTGAGTAGCTCATTAAGAAATGAGAGTGGGTTTAATCAAAAGCAAGTTGTCCAATAGTGAAGCACCATCTATAATAGAAAGGAAGGCCTTAATAATCAATCACATGTGTCCAAGGAATATCTAAGTTTTTTCCACCTATGTATCAAATCTGGTCAGTTCTCATTGTCTCTATAGGGGAACCTCTATATCCTCTAAAAAATAGACAAGTTGGTAGTACATCCTACATCACCCAAAACCATTATGTCACTTTCTCATAAAATGAATGATTCAATGTAGCTTTTCACCACCCCTAATACCATTGAATGCACCAAAAAGATGTCATTTGGGACTTGTCATAAGCCACCCTACTATGTCACTATAAGGCCTCCAAGTACTCTCCCTTGGTGGTAATTGGTCAAAAATACATCTCCAATATAACACTACCCCCTCCTACTTTATCCTCCACCCAAGAAAAAATTCATTTCCCAATGACAAGTCTACATCTATTTCCACCAACACTCCAATTAGCTACATCACCCTTCTATGCTCACAGGTCCACACCTAGAGTGTCATCCACTTAATCAAAGTATACTCCTCCCACTAGATATAGCAATTTAAGACATGACATAAGTGGGCCAACATGCATTGGCCCAACTATACATGATCCTCTATAAAGTTCCATAGTCCCAAGACAATACACTAGACCTTTGTGCAAAGACCTCACCTCCCTCTTAGCCATCACCATGTAATCCACCATCATAATCATTACTCATAACACAAAGGGTGCTTCCTCCCTTTGTATCTCCCCCAATTTGTAGAGATATATGTGCCAAACAATGTTTTATTCACATATGTAGGTATACCCATGGATAAAAGCACCAAGATGAGTCCACGAAACTTGGAATTTCTTGCCTTAGGCAATAAAACAAAATCAGCTTGCAAAAAATAGGACCCCACTTTTTTAATAAATAGGATCCCGTTTAGGTTTAGGACCCTGAGCCAAAAATGAGATCCTGATTTTTTAAAAACAGGTATCCATTTTGGAATGGGATCCCATTTCATAAATTTTTTAACAATTGGATTATTTTTTCTATTTTTCAATTATTTTTTGATGAAACAAGTCCATAAACTTGAATTATTAGGGTTTTTTAGTATTTTAATAACTTTTTATTAACATAATTTTTTGAAAAAATTGTATGAAAATGTACATAAAAAAATTCTTTTCAATTTGAAAAAAAAATAAAAAAGTGATAAGTTTAGGTCATCTTATTTGTGACGTACACGACGATTTTTCAAAACACCAAATATGGCTAGTAAAAAATTAACAAAAAAATATTCAATAAAAAATTGCAAAAAAATATGGAAAGCGTGCTTCAGTGAGTTACAAATGTTTTCCTAAAAGTATTTATAAAAATATGATTATTTAGATCAAAATATGGATGTACACATGCATGGTATGGTAAAAAAAAATCTCTTAAATAGTGGTTTTTAGAAACACCTATTGCAAATTAATTTGTATCACCTGGGTATTGAAATAAATTACATATTTGGAAACTAGACTCTGAGTACTACATTTTATGATCAGTGACTTTTTCCAAGATTTCATCTCTAAGTGCTTCAAATTTTAAGGTCAAATGTGTCGAATTCTAAAAATTAAAGGAAACACTTCCACTAAATGGCCAAAAAGTGGACTCAACTTCTTGCCAACACCCCCATAGATGTACTCCTCTCTAATATTGATGGGATTCATATCATTCCATATCAAAACCTATGAACCCTAGATTGATAAAAATAATATGTGTTGTATATCCTCTAATGTCATATTAACCTCCCTTATAGGTAGTCAAAATAAACTATTATCTAAATCCTACTAATCCATCAAGAATGAAGCATTGAATCAGTAAATCCCACATATACAAGTGAGAACACCTAATATAACCTAATTGTCCTTATTAAATCCTTGGACATTGGTGCTAGGACATTGTCCTAATAATAAAAAAAGTAGGGTGTTATGAGGATGTTCTCATAACTTAGGACATTATTGTCAAGATAAACACAAAATTATAGTTAGAATATAATCTCATCATAAACCATGTACATCATAATAACACCTCATCTACTTAATATTTTTATAGGAGTAATCTAATTTCAAATGCAATAGTAGATACCCACCTTCACTAGTCTTGGTTAGTCTTGAGACACAACTAGACATCAACACAACTTAGGGATGCCACTACAAACTTAGCTCCAAGTTTAAATCTAGGGCCCTAGTATTGCTATCATAACCAAAAAAATTATAAATCACAAAAAAACATTAAACATGATAGGTTTACCAACTTACCTCTCATCAAAAATCACCTTAGCCACCTTTACTCTTAGCCCATGAAAAAGAATCAAGACAAAATCTCATTTTCTAACTATCTTTAGAAAATGTTTAGCCCAATTTCACTCTAATTTGCTACTTTATATAGTACAAATGAATAGTAACACTCACATATTTATAGGTTTTTCAATAAATTTCACTTTTAATCTCAAAATTTTCACTATATTGTAATATATCTCTTTCACAAAAATTACCATAACTTGCAAAGTGTAGTTGTTTATCAAACCATTTTTACATAGGATCATATCACTATCCTATTTCATATGGAAGAATTTTTTTCAATTGTTTCCAATATTAGCTCTTCCATCTAGAAATTATTTGGAATACATGTCCTTATTTTCAAATTAGTTCATATCTCCTCCTTCTCCCTTGTTTATCTATGTTAATCTCTTCCTTTGCACAAAATGCCTCTTTCAAACCTCTTCATCACAAGCTATATGTTTTTATTTCTCTACACATTAATAGGTTGTTTTTAATGATGTTCTAATATATTTATCTCTTCCTCTTTACATCTTCTCACCCAACCTTTCTCATTCATTCCACTTATTTTTCATCTCATTCATCTATCTACTTGAAATTATTTCAATTTCTTCATGCACTAATTTAAACATAGACCATACCCTCTAAACCATCATGTAGTTAGTAGTATATTATGAGAACATTTTATTTTTCACATCTCATAAAATTACATCCTCCCCTTGTCTTGTAGGCTAGTTTCCTTGACAAACTTATCCTATAGATCCCAAAGTGAAGACACAATGAGCTCATATCTAGACATGTCATTGTGTATAATTTTTACATATATCATGATAGTTTACATGCAAGTTACTTCTAGTACTTACTCTTTGCACTTTAGCACAAAAATATCACCTACTAAAACCAACCCATTAAAGTGGAGATGAAATGTAATATCAAAAATTCATACATGATGATTACCACACTATATTGTATCCACTTTAGTGTCCAATACTGGAGCATGGTCTTAGGTCACACTTAACTAACTACCTAAGGCTTTCCATCCATTGATTGCCCAAGATATACTTCAATTAACTCCTAAGTTTATTTTTATGAGCATTTGGTCCCTGCCATACATTTGGATGAACTAGCATAATTTTCAACATTAGCATTATTGTAGTAATGTTCCTACATTTAAATGTTATCTTTCCCCTCTTGACACTGAAAATTTGTATTCTAATGGACATTTTTTACAATTACTATTAATTTTTTTTTTTGATAAAAGGGTATGTGCAGGATCATGATGGGCAAAAAAGTGGCAATATTATGGGTATTTGTAGGGTATGTGGCCAACGACTTTTTTTTTACCCAAAATTGATGAAATGAAAAGGTTTTTAGAGGAGATTCCCAGCTTTCCACCAATATAAATTATGCTTTAATTTGAATTTAATAAATAATTATTATTCATTTTCTATTAGAATTACAACTAAAGTCTTGATCGATAGGTTGATTGAAAACCATATATAACTTTCAAACGGTATCATATTTTTTGAATCTGAAACATGCGTCACATTCTATGCTTCACATACTATAGAATTAAAAAAATAAAAAATTAAATCTCATGAAGTTTTGACCAAGTTAAGGTGGTCAAACATAATGAAGTTTTTATATGTTTTAAAAGTTGTAATAAAAATTCATAATTAATTATTTACTAAAAAATTACAAAAAATATGTATCACATCCGAACATGAGTCCTCTACTTATATATAAAATCTTATAAAAAAATATTATCATTTTATTATGGTTAGAGTGGTCAGACAGACACCTACTTCTTATTTTTTCCCCAAAATTTAAGTACTACTGCATTGAAATTTCAAATTTTCACCAAATAGATTTTATTTATTTTTAAATAAACCTAGTAGTTTAAAAACTACATTCAATTTTCTACAGATTCTATTCTTACATATTTTTGAAATAATATAGATAACTATTTCAAATTTTTATGTCAAGTTGCCTAACAGTGATTTTTTTGAATTTTTTGCCACTTAAGGGCCTATTTTTCCATGATGATCTTGCACATACCCAAAAAGCTTTTTTTTGGAGCCATTTAGGGGTTAATAACTCTTACAATTGTTTTGGCTATTATTTTTCTCTCTCCTTACCAGTATTTCTTCCCTTTCTACTACTTTCTCTATTCCCATTATTTCTCAACAAAAATATTATAGGTTTTTATAATAATTTATAAAGTAGATTTGTGAGGAATTCAACATTTAGAGTTTTAATGCAAGATTTAAATCACTCTCCACGTCTCACAAGCCTAATGGTATTCTTTATCATTATATTTTAAGATTCATACTATATATTTTGATATACTAACAACCATATCTTTATTTGATCTTCCATGATTTTAGGTTGAAGGCATTCTTCTTGGCCTCTCCATTGTCATCTAAGAATTTTTTTTTTTTGTCCCTTTTTTTTGTCATAACAAAATCCCCTCTCTATTCTCTTGCATAATTTGAGATTGGCTTGTAGCCACATTCTTGGCTCCTTAAAATCACTTGGGTTTTCCATTATTTCTCCTCCCTCTTCCCAACTATTTTCTCTTTCATGTATTTATTTTATTTCAAAGAAGTAACATGTAACTTATAGCCTTAAGCCCCCATCTTGTTCTCAATTCGTTGCAATTATTACCATTCTCTTATTAGGAGTGATAATCCTTCATTTCTTTTATTTTCAAGAAAATAATTAACACATATTATAATTTAGGAAGGATAACAATTTTTAAATTCCTATTTCCTCTCCTCTCTTAGCAATAGTTTCATTATTTAGTTCCTCCACATATAATATTTACAAAATTATTTTCATTCAAAGTTATCTACATTACAAGTATATTTTATTTTGTGCTCTTAGTTCTATACATACTTAGACTAAGTGGATAAACATTTATATATACATAAAAATTTCTATTTGGTCATTTATGAATGTCAAAAGAACAAAACATGGACTTGACCACGTTGAAAAGCTCTTATACAGTTTCCTCCTTTTCCTCTATCCCAATCATAGTTTTTTAGATCACAATATTTGATGGTTTACATGTCAATTTATTCAATTATATTCATCTTCCTATTTTCTTCTTTACTAGTGTCATTCGTGTACCATGGTTTTTTTACTATTTCATAGGTTCCCACCGACTATTTAATCATTATATGCACATATGACGTAGGTGCAACCATGTTGACATCCCTAGAGGAGAGGCAACATTTATATTGCATCATCGAACCCTACTTATCTTGATAGAAATATACATTTCAATCCTATAGATTATCTTTAGAGCCTCTACTTCAACCAAATTACCCAAGTGTGAGGCTCCAATCTCCCATTTTCAATCTATTATCTTTTATGTCCACACGTTAATAATTATTTTAACCAATCAAATATACTCTATTTTCTATTTCCTAGTCAAATCTTATCTTAGGAATCTAGTTTAATTAAGAAATATCTAGTGGCTTAACTAAAAGGTAAATAACTTCTATTTTATTGAGGAATACATTTATTTGTATTTTATTCTCATTAATAAACTCTTTTTATGTTATATTAATGATGCATGATCTTTTAGAAGTCATAAATTTTGACTTGGGAGTCTAATTGAGCTTTTAGTGTTTTTCAATATATTTTTTTAAATTTAATTTCAAACTCTTACATGTAATTAAATTAGTAAGTTTACAATTAGTGTTACTTTAATTAGTTTGAAATAATTGACAACTTTCATAGGCCATGCAAATAAGCATGAGAAATTACCAAAAAAAGGCAAGTTAAGAACGCTGCTAAAAAATTTCAAAAAATGTAATTTTCAAATTTTGTTATTAAAAATTGCCAAAAAGGGTCATTTTTGGATTTTGCTAAACTACCAAAAAAGGTAGTTTTCGGATTTTGTAAAAAATTGCCAAAAAGGTGATTTTCATATTTATACTTGAAGGGAAGTTTGTTTTCAATTTTGGGGAGAATGAAAGGAGGAATAAAGAAGAATTTTCATAAATATTTTGAGTTTTCTATGTCCATTTTTTTAATAATAATTATAATTTTATAAATTGTTCATTCATGTGGAGCATCAAGAAAACAATGAACCAATGGTTGTAAGGTATGTAAAGGTCTAAAATTTTCCATTCAAGATGACAATGTAAATAGAAGTGATGGAAGGAAAGGTGTGGTAAAGGTTGAAAAGTGTGAGAAAGAAACAAATTGGAAACAAAGGTTCTAGGCAGGAAGGAAAAAATTAAACATATTCTAGATAAAAAAGCAATGCACACACAACAAGGTCAAAATAGAAAGTATTTGGTACAAAGGGAAGGGCTAGCACAAGAACATAACAAATGGATTACATAATGGAAATTGAAGAAGTTTGATAGGGACAAATGGCACAAGTTTTAGGAAAGAAACTCTTTTTCAATTAGAGGAGAATGATGTAGGAAATTGGAGGTCATAGATTTTGACCTAGGAGTCTAATTGATCTTTTAGTGTTTTTTCAATATTTTTTTTAGTTTATTTTTTAATTTAATTTCAAACTCTTGCATGCAATTAAATTAGTAAGTTTATAATTAGTGTCACTTTAATTAGTTTAAAATAATTGGCAACTTTCATAGGCCATGCAAATAAGCATGAGAAATTACCAAAAAAAGACTAGTTAAGAAAGCTGCTATTTTTTTTTTTAAAGATAATTTTCGGATTTTGTTAAAAACTATCAAAAAAGGTAATTTTCAAATTTTGCTAAAAGCTACCAAAAAAGGTAATTTCAGATTTTGTTAAAAAATGTCAAAAAAGATGATTTTCAGATTTGTCCTTAACATGAAGTTTGTTTTCAGTTTTAGGGAGAATGGAAGGAGAAATAAAGAAGAATTTTTAGTACTTTAAGTTTTCTATGTCCATTTTTAAATAATAATTATAATTTATATGTTGTGAATTTTAGCTACATCAACTAATAGTGGAATTTAAGGATATGTAATTGGAAACAATTGACTACATAAAACTAAATTACCCATTCCCTATCCCCACATCAGGGCTTAAATTTGACGATCGACCTTGCCTGTCAACAATTTTTTTAATGACGGTTATCTATTCAAAGGTGCCCTTAAAACATTATGATTATGATATACCTTAGTGTAAGTAAAATTATATATAAATCAAATATATATATCATTATATTTTATATAAATTTTGATAGTCTATCCAAAATCTCTCCTTTCATCTGATACAATCGTCTTAAAATTTTGATTGTATTTTACAGCAAAAATCTCTAAATACAGTCATACGGCCATCAAATTTAAGCCCTGCCCCACATTTTGCATTTCTATGTAGTTAAATTCCTACTACTTTTCACTTAGATTGAATCCGATACCCTACTTTCCTTACTTTTCTAAAGATAGTTTTAGTAGTCATTATTATACTTATTTTAAAATACTTGGCAATTGATACTTATTGAAAATATTATTTTATTCTTGCAGGTTCTCATGAGGAGTACTATTGGCAAGGAGAGTACACTTGACTGAAATCCATATTTTTATCCTTTTATGAGTGTTTAAAATATTTAATTCATGTTGATTGTTTGATTTACTTTGACATGCATGGTTATAGTAGTTCATATGGAATTCAAAGTGGGGGAAAAGTTTAATGATGAAAATTACATATCCATGTGATTTTACTTTATGTTTTGGGCTCATGACAATTATATATTCTTTATGAATTGACTAGTATGTAAGTTGGCATTGTTTTGCATGGAAATTGAAAAATAACCCTATCATAGCTCTATTCCATCTCCACACATCCCAAGAGTCTAAAATTGTCAACTAAATCCACCATTGTCCAACTTTGTTTAGGCTTGTGAGTGATTCAAATTTATTTAAATCAATTTTGCACATTTAGATATAAATATTGAAACTTTAAATGAATATTTTTTAAATTGGGTAGTAGTCCCCCTTTTCTCACTAGCCATTATGAGCCTACAAAAGTGTATATTATTGCAAATTGTATGGTAGGGTAGTGTATGTAAGGACTACCCTAATTTATTGGAATTGTCTAAGGATCTATTTAAGAGCACATCTATAAGGGTAAGTGCACAAAGATGGGGAGCCAAAAGGGGGTCTTAAGTGGCCATTTTTTTTTTGAAATCAAGAAAGACTGACCTTGGATGAGAAATTGAAGATAGTAACACTCAAAATTTTAAGATGCAACAAAAACAAGAGTCGTAGTGCTCCAAATCTATTTTCTAATCTACTACTTTTTTTTAAAATGGTAGAGATTAAGGGGTTCAAAAAAGTGGGGCACACAAATTGGTTTTTTTTTCAAAAAAAAACGTAATATAGCATCTAGTATGCCCCCCTTGAAATGTTAATTTTTTTTTAGTATTTTAAAAATCATTTAGGTGAGAAACTAGCTAACACCATGTAGTTTATCCCTAATTTTTTGAATTTTTTTAATAAATATATGATTTTTTACTAACTTTCAAAGTGGACACATCCTAAAAAATAAAAATTTGAGCTTGCTCCCCCTATTCTTTTGAAAACTAATCGAAAATCATTTATTTTGAATATGTGTAGAATGGAGTCTAGTTTGTAAAAATGCAATTTATTTGCAATCTCAATGAACAATTAAAAAATAAAGTAAAAAGTACCAAACATTGGTTTTTGACAAAAAATAGATACATCAACAAAAGAAATTAAAGATGAAAACCTTAATATAGTCAAAATATGAAAAAATTACATGGTTAGATAGCTAAGAGAGAGCTTAACATTACCTAGGTGTTTTTTTACTTTACCTTGAAACACGTACAAACTTGATGGGGAGCACGCTCAAGATTATGTGAAATTTTTTAGAATTTGAAAAAATGCATCTTTGGGCATGGAAAGTCAGTCCAAGCCTTCGGGTTGGAAATCCAAGGTAAATCCAAGCCAAAGGCTTGAGAATTCCCAAAGTAGACAAAAATTATGAGCAAATTATAATACACTAGCGTTATGTTATGTGACATAACTATAATGCACTTGTGTTATGTCAAAGCTCTGACATAACTCAAGCATGCTATAACACACTCATGTTATGCCTCATTCTAACATTATTTTTGTATGTATGTATGTATGTTTATATATATGTATGTATGTTTTAATCTAGGATAAAGTTTAGGTTAATATAAAATAGCATAAAAACTAACCCTAAACCAACAATAGAGCACAAATAAGTATAAAAATATGAAATATAAAGTAATATCACCATATAGTCTTTATGCCATCATTGCTTCACCTCCATTGCCCTTCTCCACTTTGCTTGAAATGTACTTGATGCCTTCAAATTTGAGTATGCACTAGTAGCCTATAACTATGACTAGCAAAATATTGAAGATAGTTGTCTCACACTAATAGCATGTACTTGCATTAGCTCTAGATGTAGATATGACAATGATAGAGGTCTTTTATAGAAAAGACAAATTTGAATGAAGGATTGAGATTTGATGTCAATAATATGTGTCAATCAATGGCCACAAATGAAAGTTGTAGTATGGAATAGGGTTAGGGAAAAATTAGGGCAAAGATAAGGATGAATGGCTAGGATTGAATTATAAAATAATTTAATCAAGGGATGAAATTGAATGAGACAAGGGGAGATAAGATTGAAACAAATAATGAAGATGGCACAATAAAAGAGGTTGTAGGAGGACTTCAAATAAGTATAGAATTATTTGATTTAATAGGGAATTGAATAATTAAATAATAAAAACATTATTTAATTATAGAGGACATGTGACAAGTTGACTTTTTCATTAAATAACAATTTATTTCAAAAGTGGGAAGAAAATGACAAATTAGTAGACAATTAAATAAATAAAATTTATTTAATTTAATGATAGAAAAGGCTAGTGAATAATTAAATAATTAAAATAACTATTTAATTATAGTTGAAAGTGACAAGTAATTAAATAAATAAAATTTATTTAACCAATCAAAAGAGGAATAAAGATAGCAATGATTTAATTAAATAATAAAATTATTTAATTAATAGAAGACACGACATTAGAAAATAATTAAATAATTAAAAAGTATTTAATTATTAGGAATAAAAGGGGGAACCGATGAATAAATAGAGTTCACAGGTCTAGGACAATTTTTAGTGTCTACATTTTCCCCCTCTTTGATATAATGTAGTTTATCGTGTTGTGTCAAAGAAATTCAGTCAAAAATATGCCCCAGTGTGAACTAGATGAGGAAGGATGACAAGGAGGTAATAGTATGCCCCCTTGACAGGACATGTGGGTTCAAAGATCACAAGTATGCTCTCAAAATGGATGAGAAGACTAGAGGATGAAGGATAGAAGAAATGTTAGCATGAAGGATATGGAAGTTAGTATGGAATTAGTAGAGTCAACTTAAAGATGAATATTTTGCTCTGCAAGGCTTTGCATTAATCATCATTACACGGTAAAAAATGTGAAAAATGGACAAAAAACACCATGGTATAATATAGACCAAGGCGTGCAAGGTCATCCACTTGTGAGAAACAAATAGTCACAGACAAGGAATGTCTTAACTCATACTAAAGGAAAAGGTGCTCCAGTCTTTTTACCAAGACACTCACAAATAACAGTAAAAAAACAAGAATCATGAGACATCCTTGCTCCTCTAAATCCTTCATGGGATATCCTCAAGGTAGCTAGTAATGTGACCCACATAAAAATGCAAAAAAGATAAGATAAAATAGCCCAACAAAGTCAACAAACATTCAAGGTGTTTGCTAAGAGTTGTTTTGCCGACGTTTGACTGACTAGGTGATTAATGGGTTGATTGTTTGACAAGGCCTGGTTTCAAGAGAAGAAACATGTCATATAAGACATCAAGTTTGGTTTTGACCATGTGACCACCTGTATAAGGAAAAATGACAAGATTTGATTAATGAGAATGTTTGGTTTCAAGGACACATCCTGTATAAGACATAATTTGACTAGTTTTTATGTTTGGGTTGACTATTTTGACAATTGATTGAGTTGACTTGAATATTTGTTGGTTTGTTTGTCTTTGCTAATTCGTGACTTGTGTGATGTTTTGATGACTGTTTGCGTCTAAGTTGGCAATGCCCAATTTATTATGATTGACGTGACAAACCTTAAAGGATTGACCTAGGTGGCCTTGGGGGCTCATCGACAAATGACCTTGCCTACATTATACACATAGAGGCATCGTAGTTCAACTAGACTTGGACTGACATGACTGACTTTGTCTCTATTTTTGGAATTTTTTGAAGGTCATTTGGATATTTTTGTGTTTTTGACATGTTTTGATTTTTTTGGATCTTTGAGAGTTAATGATATTTTTTATATTTTTAGGAATAGTTGATTTTTTTTGGATTTTTGATATAATGACCTCCAACAACAAGTAGAGGATCCAATGAATTCATAGGTCAAGTATTTTCCCCCAATCCAGAATGAGACTAACTTATTAGGAGTGTAATGGGATAGACATTATGGAAGGTGAAAAGACAAATGATGTCAAGCGTTATGATGGAAGATGCGAAGATGATGGAGGATAGATTTGTTGTGAATGAAGGGTGACTATAAGGATAATGACAAATGCATTTGAATGATGCCTACAAGCAAGAGAGCAAGCATGCACAAGAATCCAGGGACAACCATGATCTTGCTCCTAGTCAAGTTTAAAACCAATTGACAGGTGATAAGGATGATGACGATATTATTTGACACAGGAAGGACACATCCTGAAACAACATGAGGATGACAATAATGTGACTAAAGGATCAAGGTTTGCATCAAGGCTAGGAAAGAAGCCAAGGAATGTTTTGGATGATGTGCTAGGATACATAGCAAGATTGTATAGATTAGGTTGATTGCATTTGGAATGACTAATCTTAGGACTAGATAGGATTATGGAGGGGACTTGGATAGGTGGATTAGAATCCTTAAACCAATGACAAGGGAAAACCAATACATGTGATAGGTATGAAAGGATAATGGGTAGCTTTGGTAAGAGATATGAGACATGAGGATTATTGGTTGGAAGAATTATCATATGGTCTCCAAGGAATATGTCACATAAGGATAATTTTTTTTCTCTGAGGTATGGGTTTGGATAATGCTATGAAGGAAATGGCATGATATTTCATGAATAGTGTATTACCAAAGGATAGACAGTAAATTTTTTTCCCAAAGCATGATTTATGTTTGTACCTTAGTCCTTATCAATATCAAAGTAGGTGGGAAAATGAATGGGAATGATATGGATTAAATGGATAGATGGAAAATGTCATGAGAAAGGTATGGGAGATGAGACAACTTGCCCCTAAGTGTAATATTCCACATTGATAATTTATCTTGCACACGATGTCTGTTTGCTAGGATTTCATCATGGTACTTATCCAAAGTGCCATAAGAATGGTTCTCACTATTGGAGAAAATTTTTCTCTTTACTATTTTTTTTTTTGATGTCACACAAAATGCTTGTTTTCTAGGTTTTCATCAAGGTGACTTTTTTTTTTATTTTTATGAAATTGATATTTTGGATGATCACTAATTGTTCTGAATCCTTTGATGGTGTTAATATAGATGTCAATGCCATTATATTCCAATAGTGACCTTTATACATTAGTTGTCTTATCAGGATCATAGCACTTGCATACAACTAATTGATGTCATTGTGATCCTTTGTGATACTAAGTTTGGATTTGTCGAAATACACACATCATGATAGAGTTCCATAAGAGTCCTTATGATAAGGAGTTGCTGACAAGATGTGATGGATTTGTGATGTGGTATTTTTAGACTTTAGGTGAGATACAAGATTATGATGGATGATGGTAGCTATGGATGGACTATTTGGTATTTTGGATGTAGGAATTTTTATTTTCCAAACTTGGGGTGGTGAATGATGGAGTTTGGAATTTTGATTGGGATAGTGTTTGGAACCATGACTTTTATATGCCTTGTGTGATGACCATTTTGAAGGAGGTGGACATTTATTATATGTGGGAGACATCTTTTCTTGTGGCTCCATATTTTGATTGGATATTGGAATTGGAATCTTTTATTTACTTGATCCATTTTTCTTTGGGATCCACTTTAACTTTATTTTTCCACTTGGATTTTTGCATTCAATGGCCTTTGGTATTTGATTTCGGGCTTTAGGCTTGTAATAATTTTATTTTTGTTGGTTCCAATTGATGGGTTTAACTATGTTGGAATGATAGTTTATGGTGTGGATCGAAGGAGTGTTGAGAACAACCTTATGACAAGGACTAGTCATGGCCCCCATTTTGATGTTTGTATTAGATAAAGTGTCCCCTAATATCATGGAGGTATCACTAACATCATTTTATTTTCTGATTGAAGAATAGCCAAGACCTTGATGTCTAGGATTTTCATAAAATTGTATTGGTTCTTGAATGCCTTGCTCATGTAGGCCTAGTCCTCTTCCTTGATACTGCATGCTTTGAAATATTCTATTTGTGATGGGGTATATGTTATTTTGGAATCAAGATGTGAACCCATCATTATGTATGTGGAAACTAATGCTTGGAATCTTATCCTCTATGAGAATTCCTAATTTGATAAAAGTGGATAATCCTAGTTGATGGGATATTTTGGATTTATCATTCATCATGCTTGTGTTTGCTTGATCATTTGGGATATTGATTTTTTCCATGGTAGATTTTTCCTCTTCTTCTTTGACTTGATCCATAGTAGCTTGTTTAATTTTGTCTTGATCCATAGTAGCCTTTTTTATGTTCTTTAGTGACTTGATCCATGTCATTTATTTGATTATCTATGTGTCCAAAGGAGGAGAGTGTCTCATTTTTGGAAATGAAGGTGTTTGGAGTTTGGGTGGGATCGACTTCAAATTTTTTATTAGGGATGGTATAAAGGTCAAAAAGTGGGTCACTTTGGGTTTCTTGTTCAATGGTAGGATCTTGATCAAAGTTAGGTTTGTCTTGGGTGACATGGTTGTCTAGAAGGATTCCTTGGATAGACTTAAGGATAGGATCATGGGATGGAATAGGATCACAATAAATACTTGATCTTGAAATTAATGGGGAGTTATGATTTCATGCTTTGTATTTTCCTTTTGACATATATCTAAAGGTTTAGGCAATGAAATTTGATTTTTGAAATTGATAGAATTTTCATGGCTAAATGTATTTTTATTAGATGAGGTCATAGATTGGGATGGAGTGGATTGAAAGGGATTAGTGAATGATGGCTTAGGATAGGATGTGGAGGCTTGGAATGGATTGGTGGAAGGTTGGTTTCCCTTGCTAAGGTTAGGATAAGGATGTCTAATGGATGTTTTTTGTGGATCAGCAATGGTATGGATTGTGTTAAGTGACTCTTGGTAGTGAGGGTAGATGGATGGAGGACTAAATATCATGGATGGTTGGTATGGTGGATTGATGAATTGTCTTTTGAATTCTAAGGATTTTTGGGTCTAACCATTTTGGATTAATTGGTATTCAACTTGACTATGAAGCATATCAAGATAAATTGAAAACATGGTAGTGAGTTTGGATTAGGATGGAAAATGAGGATGAGAAGTTTGAATTGGATATGATTTGGATAGCCTGACTTGAAGGGCAATTAGATTTTTTTATTTTTGAAATGTTCCTAATATTTTTGGATTTTTTATTTTTTTGATTTTTTTTGGTTTTTTTTAGTTTTCTATTTTTTTTTGGTTTATCATTTTTTTCTTGCTTGATTAAGATTTAGATCTTGAATACACATTCACACATTCAAGAAAATATCTGATGCAAGATGTAATGCAAACAATTATGATAAGAAGACACTTCCAAGCACAAGAACAATCCTAGCAATTATTCAAGTGGGTAGATTGGCCAATGGTCTTAAACTAGGATGCACAAGGATCTAGGGATATCCTCTATATACATTGAAGGTACATGAGACCCAATTTCATGAATTTGAAAGGAGAATAATACCAAATAGTTAGGAGGAGAGGGTAACCCACACTCCACCTTCACTTTCCAAAGTTATAAAGTTCTTTGGGGCTTAGCCAAGATTGACAAGATTCTACTTCCAGGAGGCTTGTATTTGGATTCACCCCCTACTATTTATACTTTTCTAGAATGCTAGAGTTGAGGTTGCCCCTAGAGTGATCACTTCTCTAGGTAGGCCCCCTAAGAAGGTTACATAAAAGTGATGCAAATAATGCTTTTGATCTCCAAGGTCATATGATAATGCGAGGAGAGAGCATACACATGTATTTGATCACACAAGAAATTTTCATTAACCTTATAAATTAAAATGCATGATGTAAAATTGAAAGTGTTGAAGAGTGCTTTTGATTCCGAAGATCATATGGAAATGCAAGGGAAGATAATACACACCTCCAAACACAAACAAGATCACTAAGCAATGCAAACACTTGTTCTTCTTAAGCCAAAATTGAAAGTGTGATATTGTGAACAAGATTAAGATAAAGATATGAGTTGAAAAGTGTGCACCTGGATTTTACTTAGCTCCAAATTTTTGTCCACTTGATCCAATTTTCCTTTTTAAGAGTTTATTTTTCTCCACATTAACAAAACCAACAACAAAGCCAAAACTCTAACAAGATAATTGATCACTAATATTAGAGGGTTAGCTTAAAACCTAAAAAAAGGAAATCAAATCTAACAATAACAATAAAAACTCTTACAAAAATATAGATTAAAAGCTGCAAAATTTAATACCCCCTTTTTTCTTTTTTCTTTTTTAATTTTTTTAAATATTTTGACCTAGTCAACAAGATTTTATTTTTTTGAAATGATTTTGACTCCAAAAAATAAAATTGCAAGATACCCCTACTAAAATTCTAAGAGCTTTCTGAAAATGTAAAATTTGCTAAAAAAATATTTGATTTGAGCCCTAGATAACAAATTTATTGAAAAATCCTAACTTTTGAAGGTATGGTTTTTCATGAATTATTTTTCATCCAAATGAAAATCATAAGAACAAACCCCATATTTCCATAAATATAAGAAAATACAAAAAAATTGCTAATTTTCTCCCAAAATTAATTTTTTATGAAAAATCATTAAAAAAATTATAAATAATTCAAAATAGATCCAAAAAATCTTATTTTTTAACTAATATCTCCTAACATTATTCTAAAAATGCAAAAAAAAAGTGAAGAAATCTACACCATTTATGAGATATGATCAAATCTTTCTAAAACTCCAATTTTCAAAGATTTGATTTTTTCCTATTTATTTTCATCAAAATAAAAAACATAAAGAATAGACCCCCATTAAAATTATGAGAGATTTTCAAAAATATAAGATAATCCAAAAAAATTGATGATTTTCTCTCAAAATTACTTTTTTATGAAAAATCATTAGAAATTTATAAATAATTCAAAACAACTCCAAAAAATATAATTTTTTTAACTAAAGGGCTTCTGATATCATCCCCAACTTACAAAAAAAAAAATTATGAAAAAATATACAACCGTTTGTGAGATATGATCAAATATTTCCAAACCCTAGGCTTGTCTCTCCAACCCTAGTTGCAAAATGTTAGTCTCCAAATTTTTGCACAAAATAACAATATAAGATTAGGAAAATCTACAAAAAATCATTTCACGTTAGGTTCACCAATGTAAATATGGTAAATTTTAGGCTAATATAAAATAGCATAAAAACTAACCCTAAACCAACAATAGAGCACAAATAAGCATAAAAACATGAAATATAAAGCAATATCACCATAAAGTCTTCATATTGTCATTGCTTCACCTCCATTTCCCTTCTCCACTTTGCTTGAAATGTACTTGATGCCTTCAAATTTGAGTATGCACTAGTAGCCTATAACTATGACTAAAAAAATATTGAAGATAGTTGTCTCACACTAATAACATGTACTTACATTACCTTCATATGTAGATATGACAATGATAGAGGTCTTTTATAGAAAAAGACAAATTTGAATGAAGGGTTGAGATTTGAAGTCAATAAGATCTGTCAATTGATGGCCAAGAATGAAAGTTGTGGTATGGAATAGGGTTAGGACTTAATTAGGGCAAAGATAAGGGTGAATGGTTAGGATTGAATTATAAGATAATTCAATCAAGGGTTGAAATTGAATGAGACAAGGGGAGATAAGATTGACACAAATAATGAGGATGGTACAAAAAAATAGGTTGTAGGAGGACTTCAAATAAATATAAAATTATTTGATTTAATAGGGAAGTGAATACTTAAATAATAAAAGCATTATTTAATTATAGAGGACATGTGATAGGTTGAATTTCTCATTAAATAACAATTTAAATCAAAAGTGGGAATAAAATGATAAATTAGTAGACAATTAAATAAATAACATTTATTTAATTTAATGTTAGAAAAGGTTAGTGAATAATTAAATAAATAAAATTTAATTAATTAATCAAAAGAGGAATAAAGATAGCAATGAATTAATTAAATAATTAAAATTATTTAATTAATAGAAGACATATGACATTAGAAAATAATTAAATAATTAAAAAATATTTAATTATTAGGAATAAAAGAGGCAACCAATGAAGAAATATAGTTCGTAGGCCTAGGACAATTTTTAGTGTCTACATATGAATACATATTTGTATGCATGCATGCATGCATGTATGTATGTTTGTATGTATGTATGTATACATGCATGTGTGTATGTTTGTATGTATGTATGTATACATTCATGTGTGTATGTGTGTATGTATTTATTATATCTTTTTAATTTAATCCAACTAGGTTTAGGACTAAAGTAAACAAAAATATGCCTTTTGAATTTAATCCAACTAGGTTGAGGATTGACCTTTCTATACTATGTGCAACACTAAATTAGTTTTGTTTCCAATTTGAATGAGATAATAGGGACCATGTTCCCCCAAGGTGTATTATGGAGAGTAAAATATGTTTCATCACAATAGATCCAACTAGTAGGGTTTGTACCAAAAAATTAGGGAAATCAAGTTTGGGTCCCCAATGTATAATGTTGGAGTGAGAACTAGATTCGATATGCCCAAAGTGGTCATTGAAGGACTTAGGACTAGTTAGAAAATTGAGAGATCAATAAGGGATGAGATGCTAGATTCAAATTCCTCTAATTTAGTATTTATTATGGAATTCATTTCCCTAGAGTGAGTATTCACCATTATGAAGGGTCCCAAAGAGGCTTTAGAAAGTGTGTCAAATTTATACACCAAAATGGTCAACTTGAAGTTGTAGAGTATAGGGTTTAGGGTATTAGGCTGAGGCTATAGGTTATAGGGATGAGGGTTGAGGGTGTAGGGTTTAGGGTTTAAGGTATAGGATTGAGGGTTGAGGAATAGTGTTTAGGGTTGAGGGTAAGATGTTAAGTGTATAGGGTATAGGAAATAGGGTTTAGGACATTGGTTATAGGGTTTAGGGTTGAGGGTTTAGGTTTTAGGGTACATGATTGATTCTAGAGTTTAAGATTTAATTATAGGGTTGAGGGTTGAGGTTTTATGGTTGAGGGATAATTTTCAAGGTTGAGGGTATAAGGTTAAGTGTATATGGTATAGGGATTAAGGTTTAGCATATTGGGTATAGGGTTGTGGGTTGTGGGTTGTGGGTTGAGAGTGTAGGGCTTGTTAGTGTAATTAATTAATTAATTATTACACTAGCATAAGTTAACTTAGGTCTTGCATTTAATCAATTAAGTCCTAGGTTGCATTATTAGATAAATCATTTAATAAATGGGATAATATTCACTTCCTAGTTTGTGGGATAAGATTCCTTCTAGAACTTATCTCATCATTTAATGATCATCTAGATAGGGTTCACATGTCACATTTTGTTAGATTATAACACTTGGCAGCATCTCATGCATATTAGGTTTTTCCTCTTTCCTATATAATCAGGCATCTTGTTCATTTGTAACATATCAATATCATTTTCATCATATCAATAGAATCTTTAATCAACATTCCATTGTTGCAACAATTCTCTTTGTGGTTGATGATCTTTCATGGCTAAAGTCCTTCATTGAAGATTCTGGAGCTTCCGGGGCTGTGCATCCATTAATCTCAATAGGGCTTAGGGTTTAAGTATATGATTGAGGGTATAGGGTTGAGGGACAATGTTCATGGTTTAGGGTATAAGGTTGATGGTATAAGGTATATGGATGAGGGTTGGGGGTGTAGGGTTTAAGGTTTAAGGTGTATGGTTGAGGGTTGAGGGTATAGGGTATAAGGATTAGGGTTTAGGATATTCGATGTAGGGTTGAGGGTTGATTGATAGTGCTCAAGGTTGATTCAATGTTTCCTCTATGGAAACCCATAAGATTGACTATGCATTGCTATTATAAGGGGGCTAATATTATGGTGAATATTGAGGATAATAAACCAATAATTAAAATTGAAACTCTAGATACATTAGAAACTAAGACTATAATTTTACTTGATGCACCAACAACATAATTGAGACTAGTAGCAATAAATATCATACCTTAATTTTGATTAACTTTAAATAGAATGTTGGCTCTCATAATTGTATTTGGGGGATCTAAATCCTTAAAAAATATTCGCCTCCTAACCTAATTTATAACCCTAGAAAAATGAAGAAAATAAGAAATAATTTTGATTTACAAGGTCAGTGCTTGTTACTAGAACATGGCTTAGAAGGTACCCAATTAAGAAGTTTGATGTCTAGCTATTTGAAGACTTTGACACACATTAGGAGATTCTTCATTACTAAAACCTTGTTGTGACATCCAATATTCATTTGATCAAATATGGGGTAGAACATTGAACAATAATTTTTGGAAGGTTTGTGAGTTTGATCATGAGGTAATACTTGACACAATAAAGACTAGAGCAGACCTAGATGGTTCCTTATATTGATTGTATATGAAAAAAATTGTTAAAGTCAAGCTGATTTGTAAATATGTACATTGGATTTGTAAAGTAATGCTAATTTATAAATATGCACATTATATTTTTACAATCATGGTATTAATGACTTTATTTTGGTTATTAAAATATGTATCATAAATATGGACCTCCTTGAAGGTATTGATGTTGATGCATTGCTTACTTGTATTACATGCAAGTACTTGTGCTTCCTTGTATTGCTTAATTCTATTATAACATTATCATATTATTCATTCATGCCTACATCTAGTTTCTCATGATCCTTTATTGTCATAAATGCACACTCCACTAAAGTCTACAACCTTATCTCAATAATCAATCATGCCTACATCTAGTTTCTCATAGTCCTTAATTGTCATAAATGAACACTCCACTATAGTCTACAACCTTATCTTATACATCCATTATCAATTTTAGCCTATGTTCCATCGTCTTCATGCTTAATCCATATGTTTTATAGCCTCATTCTCATCCTTTCTACCAACCAATTGATATAGGCATTAATAGTCAACCACATGTTCTATGTTCATGATATTATGACTATCATATAAGTCCTATTTTATGTAAATCAGATCTGAAACACTATTAAGTTTGCAAGTATTTTGGGTTCTTTTGGAGTGTTTTTGATGATGACTAGCTTGCCAATTTATGTTACAATTATGTAAATCATATCTAAAAAACTATATTAGCCGGTGGTGTAGACACTGAAAAATGTCCCGAGTTTGCAAGTTACATTTTCTCACTAATTTATCTCCTTTTCTGCATAATTAAATAATTTTAATTATTTAATTATTTCCTACTTGGTCATATTCTTCTATTAATTGAATAATTATTAATTATTTAATTAATTCATTTTATCTTTTCCTTTTTTGATTAATTTAAGTAAATACTAGTTTATTTAAATTATGTCACTAATTATAATTTTCCCTCTATAGTTAAATAAGTTATTATTTATTTAATTATTCATTTTCATTTTCCTTCTCTTTCTTCTATAATTAAATAAATTCTTATTTATTTAATTGTTTATCATTTCTTCTTATCTATAATTAAATAATTGTTTCCAATTATTTAATTATTTTCCATTTCCCTCCACCTATTATTGAATAATTATTTGCAATTATTTAATATTTCATGTACCTCTTTTCTTCTATAATTAAATAATTATTTTTAATTATTTAATTATTCATTTCCCTCTCCTAAATTAAATAACTGCTGCAATTGTTTAATTTATTCACTCTTATCCAAGCCCTCTTTCTCACCTAATTTCTTGGATCATAGTCCATTCTTCCCATCCTTATGTCTTTTCTTCTCAATTAATCTCATCCATTGATAATCATACATCACTCAATCCCCACCCTTCGTTTGAATTAGGATTTCTATAAAAGTGAGCTATCAACTCCATTTCAAGGTTAACCATAATCTTTGAATTTTTGCTATCACTATCTTGAGATCTTGCTACTATACGTCAAGCTTATCAAATACATTGCACAATACAAATCTGAGAGCAAACAAAGCAAAATGGAGAAGAGCAATGAAGAAGAATCAACTAAGGCTTAGGAATTGAGGTTTTATTGCATTATTATTGTGATTTCTATTGTCATTTGTGCTTCATTGTTAGATTAGGGTCATTATGGCTTGAATTTAGGTGGTTTTATGGTTACTATTGATAATTTATGCTTTCCCCTAAATTTTCCCCATCTATAAATTGGTGAACTCGATGTGAACTAACTAAATTTTGTGAAATTTTTGAGAAATTTTGAGTTTTTAGGTGTGCGACACAATCATTCTGTGTAATGCCGCAATCATGCCTTCAAATGACACAATCATCATTCGTAGTGAAGCATGCGAGGTTTTATGCACCATATCTATCACCCAAAATGCCACATCTGACTGTCATTTTATAAATATCATAATTTCTTCATTATTGTTGTTTGTGATAATTTTACAGGGATTTGGTTATTTTTCTGACATTTCGATAGTGACCTTACATCATTGGCATAATTAGATTTACTAGTTTTTATTAGATCTTTGTCTATGTGATTTTTAGCTATAGATTTATGTGTTGCATATGTTCCTTTAAATGTCGTACTTGTTGATTACTATGTTGTAGTCACCATTTAGAAAACTATAGTCATCATTTCCTGAGCCACATTTTCCAAATTTAGTGACACATTTGTGCACCACATTTGATCCTTTCCACACCACATTTGACTATTAAGCAAAAAGAGGGTATAAAATTGAGTTCTTCATGTTTCTACTTTTTGCATTCAATAGGGAAGAGCTTTTTGGTTATTGATATCTAATTTTCGGCTTGTGGCAAATGTTGGGAGAAGATTTTGAACTAGACTACTAATCTAAATTCTTGTAGGGTTCCATTGTGTGTTTGTGATTTCTAAATTAGGAACATCTGGAATTGGTGCTTAAAAAGAACAAGTATCTTCCATATTTTGTGAACTTGCATATATATGAGTTAGTTATTGAAAGTGTGTTTGTCTAAAGTATCCTCTCCCCTTGCACTACATGTGATTCTTGGGTGATGAGAAATAGTGACATAGTATAGTATTGAGTATCCTCTCTCCTTGCACTATGTGTGGTTCTTGGGTGATGAGAAAGAGAAATACACAAGATCTCCCTTTTTATTTGAGTAAGGTGGGCTTTCCTATGGAGTTTCACCCTAGAGAATGACGCCCAACATATATA
Organism: Sequoia sempervirens; assembly: GCA_007258455.2. Classification (NCBI taxonomy): domain Eukaryota; kingdom Viridiplantae; phylum Streptophyta; class Pinopsida; order Cupressales; family Cupressaceae; genus Sequoia; species Sequoia sempervirens. Next base: position 301,273,213 of record VDFB02193867.1, read on the forward strand.
CCTCCAGTACACTACATAAAAAGTGAAAAAATTGAAAGGTGAGCTCAATCCACTTGTGCCTTAGGGGGTGGGCCTTGTGGTCTTGGGTAATTTTGGATGTGGGTTAGAGATTTCAATCTCCTATCGCTACTAAGCCATGGTGTTCTTGAGAGTTCCTCCACTACAAACCATTATGTTTAGAATCCTAAGGCCTTTTTTAACATCTTCTACTATGGTGCATCGTGATAACATCGTCACAAGAAGTTACTTACCATGTTTGGTGCATGGTTGAGGTGACATAGTTCCTTGTTTTGGATTCATCCTATCAAGGTGAGGGGTGTTAATTTCGTACGTAACCTTGGCATACCCTAGTTACCCACTCCTTATACTTTTATTTAAATAAACCCAAAAGGTGTGGTAAGCCCACTTTAGTAGATAACCCTATTACTACTAGCTAGGTTGTGCTTGCTTATATTGTATGTGAGCAAACTCCTAGCAAGTTTTGTGGAAGAAAAATTGCAAAATACTTCACTTTCCAAGAGTCAAAGAGTCAAAATAGCCAAATTTTTCTTCTAAGTGTTGTGTTTTATGATCAAATCTAAAAATTTCTAAAAATGGAAAACCATTTAAAAAACATCAATTTGAGACCAAAAACTAGAACACCACAACTATCAAATAGAACATCACAATAGTTAGCTTAAACACTACAATTATTAGAAATAATACCGCAACTATCATAAACCATGAGAAGCCAAAAACCTGCATTTTCCTATGCACCAAAATTGATTGATATTACACACAAATTGACTAATTCTACACCACAATTGACTGATCTGCATCACATCTGTTGGGTTGTGCACCACATCTACCAGTTTTCAAAATCTTGGGGAAATACTTTGTATCCAACTTTCAGTTTCCTTCTAGACAATGATTGTACATTCAAACCTAAGAATTGTTTAGTTCAACTGGTCATTTCATTGCACTTTTCCATTTGCCTTAGCTTGCATATTCTAGTTTACATTTTTCATCTTAGCTTATCCATCATCATCATCTTTGAGTCTTTGAATTAGGAGGCTTATTAGACCATTGATCAAACCATATTCATATATTTAGGTTCCTTGACCTTGTAATCTCTCATCTATATTATCCTTAGATTGGGCATACAACTCATGTCTCTAGTTTAGGTTCACCTTTTATCCAATCACCATCATCATATTGGTTATTATCCTCTTGAGGTCTTGACATTTAGATTTGTTACCTTGGGTCATCATATTTTTCTTAGCATCCCTTTTTAAGGTTCAAAGTGGCATATCCCAACCATATTCATAGTCTCATTATCACCTTGCATATCCCAAACATAGTTATAGTCTCATTATTACTTTGCAAATCCCAAAACATAGTCATAGTTGCACTGTTATCTTGCATCTTTATATCCAAAAAA